>JANCRA010000108.1:1200000-1675289 GCA_024362935.1 Setophaga petechia | reverse complement strand
ATCTAATGGTTGCTTCGGACCCTAATCTGCAGATGAATCTTTGCAGAGCTCTGCTTTGCTCCTGATTTCATTCCTCCATCAATAGGCTAAGCACTTCCCCATACATTAACATTAACGAGCTTTTCAGACATTTAGAGTAAAGGGAAAATGCAGCCTTAGTATTTGCAATTACCAATGAGCTTGTACTACTTAAATTCATTTAGAAGATTACACTTGTGCATTTTCAAGTGGTACTTTCCTCTCATTCTTTTTAACATGGAAAAAAATATGAAGAAATGGCATAAAAGCCACATTTACTAAGTACACAGCAACACCCCAGGGTGAGCTGTGCATGTGCTCTGACCTGCCTGGGGGCACACAGAATGCATATTAAATAGCAGTAAAACAGTAAAAAAGATTGTCTACTTCTCAACAATGACAGCACCCTTTGGAATGGCTGATGGATGAAGGGCCACATAGGAAATAGAAAGTTCGACTTCCTTTTTATTCTATCCTACTGACTTCAGTTTATTAAAACAAACAAACAAAAAAGATAAAAGGCCAATCTAGTGACTGTCTTAGAACAATGCCAGGTGTATCAAAGCCCATTTCTTCTGCAGCTGACTAACACACATGATGCACCCTAGAAAAGCTGACCTACCTGCTTCCCCCAGAGACACAGAGTCCTGCTGGCTGTCCTCGAGGTTTGATGGCAACAGCCCCCTTGCTGAAGGAGTGGCTGATAGGAAAGCCACATTGACCCTGCTCTAGTGAAAGGCCAGGTAAGGCACCTGAGAGCCTTTAACAGAACCCTGGAAAAACCACCAAACTCTCCTTTGCACAAAGGATACGCTCTGTGGCCCCTATAGTCTACACAGCACCATGAAATGTAATCATAAGAGCATTTTCAATTTAGTATTTTGAAACTATATATTAACAGTGGGTGAGCTGATGGTGATATGGTTCCTCTTCTTTTAAAGTTACAGGCAGGGCTTTTAAGCCACATAATGATTTCACTCTTGAAGCTGGTAAGGGGACCTGGAGAAATGGTTAAGTTTAAGTGATACTGGAAACATATTTGTTTAAACTAGAGACCCACCTGGCCAGGGAAAAAGTGCAAATGTGCTCACAGCTAATGAGGAAAATATACCCCACAAATTTAAGCAGCCAGAGAGAATATCCAAGGAACAGCTATCTTTAAACCCATGCATGGTAAAGGACAAGACAAACAATTGGGATCATGAACTTTTCTTCCTCCAAAGCTGTAACAGATGTGGCTACAGCAGAATTGTGAGCATGCAGCTGCTGCGTGGACACTGATGACTGTGCTCATGTTCATTACCAGAGGTCCCTGCTGACCCCTCAGTTCTAGAAACTGCAATAAGTAATGGTCTAAATCCACTTTGGCTGAGGACAATTTTAAGGCTGAAAGCAGTGTGGGAATGGCGATAAAGTCATGCTCAGGTGTGTCCTCTGACAGTTCAACTTGGACTTCATCAGGCCATTAAAGGTTTTGGGAAGACATCTGATAAAAGCAGCTGTTCTCCCCTGAAAGGACTGACACCAGAGATGCACTTAATAATGTTTTTGTTTTCCTGCAGAAGTTGTAAAGGAGAAGAAGAGCATGTCAAGATCAAAGTTTTTCTTCCTTTTCTGATGCAGTTAGCTGAGTTGAACAGTGAAGCAACATGTGCAGTGGGAGACTTCTAAGCTCAGTGGCATTAAAAGAAGAAAAAGAAAAAAGAAGTCTGGGGACACTCTGATCACAGAAGCTTCTCACCTCTATCGGTCCCAAAGTAACAAGGGAGGAAAGTCCAGTACACTCTGCCCTCTGTTCAATGGAAGTTGGGGGTGTGTGTGCAGGGAGAGCAGGAGGGTGTTTTGTGGAGAGCACTAGAGAATATGCTGACCAGAAATGCCTATGCTGACCAACTGGCAGTCATCGACTCATTACAGGCAAAGGTTATTCAAGGTAAACCAGAGTAATGAGATGGGAGGTATTTCCTTCTGGTTACTTAGGCACAGCAGGATAAAGTAATCTTTGAAGACCTTTCCAAGCTTGATGGCCAAGCAGCAAGTACAGATTTAAACACAGGGAATTTTTTTAAAAAAAAATTTCTGAATATAGTAGTCTACTGAAAACTAGGTGCAGACATCAAGTCAATTCATAGGTACCTGCACTGAAAGCAGTCTTTTAATGGAAGTATGGAAATACTGAAATGTAACTCAAAAAGCCCATTAATTAAATTCTGTCTCACTATGAAAATTATAAACCCTCCACATTTACCAGGCAGGATTTAGTTTATTTCTATTGCATTGGCTGCAGCTAGTTCTGTATTACTGTAACCAGGCTCATAACCAGCCTATGCTGGGTCTGCTAACATGACACTTGATCATGGCAGACGGAAGGGCAAAATTATCCAAATTAATTTCGCATGGAATAAAGAGGATAAATATCATGAATGGCATTTGCAGGCCCATTCCTTGCTAAATTGGTTTTTCTCTTCAATTTTGCCTTAACGAAGGCTTTGCATCTGCCTTTAATTCTTCAGTTATCTTCATATTTGGAGGTTTGGTTTGTGTCCTATGCTAGAACTGTACTAGTTGTTACAGAGCTCCCCTCATCTGTGGTCCATCAACTAAAAACCAGCTAACACCCAGCTGGGTCTATCCAGAACTGATAAAACCAGAGCTCATATCCACCAAATTCTTCTTAACAGTATCTGTTCAGAAGGGGTGTGTATAGCAGCCTCAGAATCCACAGAAAGAAAGGTCTTCAAGTGAGAACTGTCAGACAGACAAACTATAGGTGGCACTAATCGTCCTGGTTGTGTGATATCAAGAGAGTCAGTTGTCTGAAATCTCAATTATTATCAGCTCTCCTTCCCCCATCCCATCAATTACACCATCTCAGTTCTAGAAGGTGTTTGTTATTCAATATACAAAATGTTTTTAAGTATTATTTTTGTTTTCCCAGATGCTAAAAGGGTGGGGGATTTTTGAGCATGAGGTTACATGCAAGCATGTTTTCAATCCTGTTTTCACATGAAAGGTGTGAATAAAATCCTTGAAAACTTGATGGAGAGCCTTGAAGTTACAAACATGGTTTGGACTATTTTAAGACTTGGCTTTTACAATTTGCATCCATAACTACCCTACTTAGTGTATATATGTGCTATACACGAAGTTCTAGATTGTATTCTTCAAAATGTTCAGCATTGGACAATAATGGGGACCAACAATTTTTCATATTTGACAGTCCAAGCATTTCTCAAATCATCACAAATAATTATTACTCTGTGCAGATTTCTACAGATGACAGTCAGACAATTGTAGCTGTGCAAATCAAAACACTGTATATAAAAGAACAATTGCATTTTCAATAAAGGGATTTTATTAAACTGACCTGAACTGCCACATTTTTTTAAAATAATAGCTTAGCAACTTTTCATACTTTGATTTACTTCACATTTCATGGCATATTAATTTTGACTTAATTTTTCAAAATGTTTGAGCACTCAAATTAATATTCAGAAAAAGTATATTGTGTGTCCTGAAGATGGAAATGCCTAACATCTTCCCAACATCTTCCCTGAAAACCTGAGGACAGACAAACTAGAATATGAATTTGCTATGAAAATGTCTCTACAGAGTGACTGGATAATAGAAGATAAAACTAATATTAACTTAGGAGCATTTTTTTACCAAGTGAGAACCTTTTTGAAGCAAAAAGCATATCCTCTGAAGGAAACTCTTGAAATATTACAAAGCTTTATTATTTTCTCCATTTCATGCATTGAACCTAGTGCCCTACGGAGAAGATTGGGCTGAATACGCTTTTTTTTTCAATTCTTTGTATTGCAAACCAAGATAACCACAGTCGCCATTGCAGAGAATGCACCAGGGCTATGAAAAGAAGGATCAAAACTCATGAAAATAAAACAGTCCTACACAGTAGTTGCTAACACTGTATTGCCAAAAATCGCAAATTGCTTCATACATTCCCTCCTTCTTCCTATGCACGTCTCCAACTTTGTCCCTGTGTGTCTGTGTGCACTCAGAGAAGGGCACAGCAGAGAAGGGTGACACAATTCAGCATTACTGTGGGGACTACAATGATTTAATTAAACCCCAAACCCACATCAAATTTGGCCTTCACTCTTCTTTGACCAGGTGCTAGACAAGTACTAATTGGGTGCTAGGAAAAAAACAATACTGAACCAGGCAAAACCTGGCAACAGACACACATGCAGGCACAGATGCTGATACTATCCTGGGAAAACTTCACAACTAGGTCAATAAGTATTGGCCTTTTCATCTTGGAGAGAAAGTTAAGTACCACAGAGAGGCTAAATGATGCAAAGTCTTGAAAAATCAGAGACTGACAACAAAATGGCATAGCTGTATAGAAAACCAGCTTTTTAATCAGGCTAAAACCGTCACACAAGATACTGATCCGGGAAAAAAAAAAACAGCTCCCTTCTAATGCCACCTTCTCTTGTTATAATCTCATACATCTTCGGAAGCCTGTCCATTCTGATTCTCCCTAATAGGAACTATTTGTTATCAGGACTCATACCATACATAGGATTTGGGGCTAATAAGATAAATGTATACATCTTGTAAAGTGTCTCCTCTGAACAAGGAGAGGGAAAAGTTGGAAGTCCCAAGGAAGATCATGCATAAAGACCTATGGCCTGGCCATATCGAGGGTGAAGGATGTGCTGACATGTACGTTGCTGTTCTGAGGCTCTGGGGAAATATTCTAAACACAGGGCAGGAAAAAACTGAAGTGACTGAGTTTAAGTGCAATACATGTAAGAGGTAAGAAATCTTCATGGAGGGCTGGAGAAGTCTTGAGCTGGGAACACTTAAAGAAAGCAATCTTCATGCTGGTGGGTTTATTGGGATTTAATTTATAGAAGATGAGTTTGGAGCTTCGTGTTGCTTGTACAAAGAGCACTTCACACTGTCTTTCCAGCAGCCAAACAAAAGGAGGGGGAGAAGGCAAATAGATGATCAATCCTTTTTTTTTTTTGTTCTCTCACAACAAAGAGAAATGGATGAAACCCCAGGCTGGGACCTCAGCAGCCATGGTGGGCTGAAGGTGATGGAGCTGTGCTGCTTTCCCATGTGCATGCTTTCTGGCTCTGTGGTGGGACCTGACCTCTCTGCACCACTGCCACAGCCACTCGCTGCTGCTCTGGCATGAAAGGATGGTGCGTGATGAATCTGTTTGCTCCTGGCTCATTCTGTAATGCAGCGATAAATCACTTTTTTCATGAAAAAGCTGAAAGGTCTGGTTATTGTATGAATTTAATTTTAAAGTGAAAACTCTCTGTCCTTTTACCTCCAACATAAGCACACGGACAGATGTGCACACTTCTGATGGCTGGGGCTGAGCACGTGCTCTCCAGACCTGTGTGTGGAGCCTGTAACGCACAGGGACACAATCACTGTCCTTCTAATCCTCCTTTCCTAAGGATAAACTACTGTTGTCTACAGGTGCTTGGGAAAGGGCCAGGCTTGCAGAACTGTCTCCAAGTCAGCAGGGACAGCAGACAGGGTCAAAAAGGCTTCCACTTTTTATCTCACAACTGCCAGGTTACTATTGGGGCATAGATGAAACGTTAACTGGCACAACCCAAACTCAGGGACAAGCACATGGGTTGGGAGGCTCAAAGCCGAGTGGCCTATAGCTGCTGCACTCTGCTGTTACATGTTTACTGCGGGAGCTGTAGATATGATTTTCAAGGAAAGGCTTGAGAATTGGTTAGGAAAAGGCATGCCATGGACATCAGCAAATGGTGCACAAGGGGGAGTATACTGGGCTGGGCATACATAGAGTCAACCAGGGTGGAGCTGGGAGTAGCCCTTAAAAAACAGAGTAAGAAACAACATTTTAACATAGCTGGCATCTAGGAGACAATGGAAAAACTGACATTTGTTTCTGTGTTGCAAGGAGTTCTGGTGACAGGGGTGAGATAAACTGGGTAGAGTGAGGAAACAGGATAGAGCAGATATGTAAATACAAAAATACATAAGAAATTCCACAAGGAGGAAAGGAATAATTTGGACTCAGTCTGGTTAGGACAAGTAATAACAGAGCTAAACAAGAGCGACTCACATACAGGATAGATGCTAACAGAAAGGTAAGATACATCTGTGCTGAAACAGAATGAGGAATGTCCAGCATTGGGAACATCATCTGCCCAAAAAGGGAAAAGGACTCAAATTATCCTGCCACACAGGCAGGTGTTGTCTTGCAGGTCCTTCACACTTTGCAAATGTGGGATGGTGTCTTCTGTAAGCTAAGCTCACTATCATAAATCTCAGTATTCCACACACTACAGGAACAAAGCTTTTGGCAAACATTGCAGACCCATACAGGCATGAGCAAGTCAGTGCTATGAATGAAACCCCCCTGAGGAAAAGGCAACATCATCAACTTCCAGGATGCGCTGAGACCAGACAGGGGCTCAGACAGAAATTGTATGAAACCCTGCACAGCATGTGGGGAGGAGATACAGGAGGTCTGAATGCCTGGAGTTGCCTGGGACATATATGCCCTGCTCCTCTCAGCAGCTCTGCCTGGCAGCCAACATTTATGGCTTTCTCAGTAACACAAATCCTCCTTCTTTACCTCTGGGTTGCAGTTCAGGTGTCACACAGTCAAGTAGAAATACTTATTTTTTTTCTCAGCAGGATATCTGCTACTTTAAGTGAATACAATTTACTCAGTCCCATGCTAAATCAGGATAATATGTTTCCAATTTTTACCTCAGTGTATAGCACACCCAGAGCTTTTGAAACCGAAGTAGGAGAAACAGGAAAGAGTTGCTGCATAGCTGGTTTCCTTACATAGAATTCATGGGCTTTAGCAACCCCCTCGAGGAGAGGGGAACCCTGCAATTATGTGTTTAGTGTGTTTAGTTCCCCAATCCAAGCAGGCCTTTGGTTGGGACACTGTGGGATGTCTCTTCCAATATCTCTGAGCAGGTCAGGTGAATGCTACTCCTGTGGGTCAGGGATGCAGGTTCAGGCCTTCACCATGAAATGCTGTGTTGTTATTTTTAAGGTAAGAGACTGGAAGTAGAAGTGCTGATGCCTGCCATGTGTAACCCTGCTGTAAGGTCTGCCCTGTGAGCCCTGCTTCTGTCTAACTGGATGGTGCCAAGGTCCAGAGAAGACAGGGAAGAGAGACCTAATCTCACCCTTCCAGAAGGTCAGTGTCAGAAACAAGAACAGATTGCATCTCATATCTCAATATGGGTCTCTTTTCTTGTAATGATCTGGATGAACTCATCCTAACACAGACTGGCAAAACAACTAAATCCTTTGGTTAATGATTTTCTTCTCCTTGATTAAACTATCACAAATTAACATTAAGTTTATTTTACTTCCTCTTAGTAAGGTTATACTGTGCTCAGACTACACCTTGCTAAGGTAACTTTTTCTGGCATGTTTGACTGTGCTGCTCAGTAATGCTCACAGAAGGTGATTAACCAGGGTTGCTCATTCTCCATGGCATTAATTACAGTTAACTGGAAACTTTTCACCTTTCTGCTGCTGTTCAAAAAGAATTAGATGACCTCCTGCTTGAAAAAACAAAAGGCCTCTTGTACTAAAATGCTAGCATTTGTTTATAATCTTAATCACAACAGGCTTCCCAGGAAACTTTCCTGCTGCAGAATGTAGCACAGAAATTACAGGTCAGCACAAAAACCTGCTTCATCAATGGCTTCCTAGGTCTGATTTATTCTTTATTGAGATAAACACCAGTGACTCCAATCCTGAGGGATGCTCAGTCCCAAACAAGCCAGCCAGCCAGCCAGCAGTCCTTTAGCCCAACTATAATTCTGTCACAATTGGACCCAAAGAAGGATCAAGACAAAAGTCAGAAAATGAACCATGACACAGAAGATGAAATAATTTGCTTTTTCAATGTTTTCTGGTTTTGTTGAAACCCTCAGCTGTTTCAGTCTTTGTACACCAAAACAAACCCACTCCCATAGCCAACCACAAGTTATTCTACCACAGGTTGGCTATGGGAGGCAAAGAGCACATCCATAAGTCTGCTTTTCCTGTTGGCCACTGACACCTCTTCCCAAACATCAACGTGCTCCACCCACTGTGTCTGCTCCACACAGACAGCCAACATTCTCTGGATCCAACCACCAGGGCCTTGCTGGAAACTTCCAGTCTTCCTGGGCTCCTCAGCACAGAAATAAAAGAACAGAAAATGCACCTAGGTAATCTTCCTTAAATCCTGACAAGCCTAGGGTGACTTGGTTGCATTTTTACTACATTAATTCTTCTTGGGTCAGAGCATGAGGATAATGTTAAAAGTCCCTTTTGTCAGCTATTCAAGACAACTGGAAGGTACGAATATTAGTATGATGCCTTATTAATTTTCCTCACCTCTACAGCTGTGTTTACTGTGATTTCTAAGCGTTCTCTGTCTCATCTAATAACAGATCTATTTATGGACTGCATACTAAATGTCGTTTTGCAATAAAAGAACAAATTCTTAGCGTTTCTTTAAATGGCAGCTATTTTTTTCAAACTGTCACCTCAACTACAGTCTGAAAGAAATTTCACATAATCTTCTTTTCCTTTTTTAAAATGCTCATTCTTTTAAAACTTCCCAAAGAAAATGAGCAGAAAAGGCCCCTCTGAGCTCAGGCTTCTGGGATCCTTCTCTGCCTGCAGCCAAGTGCTGTCTCCTCGCCCTCTGCTCCTTTCACAGATCCTGAAGGCATGCCAGCCTCTCATCAGTTCCCTCTCTATCTAGTGAAAGGGCTGGTTCCCTCTTCCTTGCTCTTATACCCTTGTCATCTGCCTTATCCCACCTGCAGCTAAAGCATGCCAGCAAAGATGGGAAGAAAACAGAGCTCCAGGACTGAGTTTTCAGCCAGTTCTCGCTCTGCATGCAAAGCCCTCTGGAGCAGGTCCCTGCTGTCCCTTGAACTAACAAGCCTGCAGCATCAGGCAGGGACCTTGGCAAGTGCGGAGGGCATGGAAAAATTGGGAAGCTCTCCCCTGTCCCTGAGCAGCGAGGCAACACAGAGAGCTGCCAACCCACAGCCCGAAGAGACGTGGTCCGACAGCCAGCAGTGAGTTGAGGCATTCAGCTGCAGGGCGAGTGGAGCCAAGAGTGTGTGCTCCATGAGGCTCTGTGGCAAAGCGCCCATGTGCTCCATGGAACCATGCCTGCTGCTGCTGTGGGGAACAGGGAGTCTCTGTCCCACACACAGCCTGGCCTGTTCTGCCTCTGCGGGCTCCTCGGTGGCACAGGGTAAGCTTGGCCTGCAGCTGCTCACAGCGGCGTCAGCTCCATCTCAGCTCAGAGAGAGCCTGGCAGTTCACATTCACTGTGCAGCTTGTTGTTGTCAGCTACCCCTGACTTCTGCTTGCCCACCCTTACCAGTCTGTTATGGTTCCCAGGACTTTTGCTTTCATAAGCTGCTTATTTTCTCTTTGATGAACAATAATGCCAAGAAGTTAGGCAGGAATGCATGCATCTCCTTCTGCACATACCTATGGATACTAGTATATGCATCACTACCCACATCCAAGCAGTAAGCACCCAGATGGCACAAGCAGTTATGTGGGTCACAGACCAGGCCTAATGAGTGGTCCCAGGCTGTCCTGAAGCACTGAAACACATTCTGATGTGTAAATAGGTAGGATTGAAAAATTCAGCGGCAAAGTGGAGGGAAAAAACACACTTGTCACTGATTTTTCTTAGTAGGGTGGTGTGAGAAGCATCCATGGTGCCTATTCAGTCAGTACCTGGAACTGTTGCCACCTCCCTGATGATTTCAGTCAAGACAGCAGAGATGTCTGATGGCTCCTGAGAAATACCGGCAGTAGATGATGTTCTGGTGTACTGAATAGAGGTTGTCTTTCTCCAGAGCTGCCAGGTGACAGGGAGCAGGGAAAAGTGACAAGTTCACATAATATAGGAAGAACTGATATTCCTGACAGAAGTAGTACACCTAAATTAGTTTCTTGCTAAGAGAGCTGTCATTTTAGACACTTTCAGGAGCTTTCACCCACTGGATCCATGAATAGGGAGCTCAAGGTTTCTCCTCCAACCCGCAGCTTTGCCTGCTGCAGGACCTGTCTTCTCAAGGTAGGAAGAGCTGCCAATGCTCTGTGCCCTTCAGCTGATGGGTATGCTTCCATGGCACAAATGTCTCCACAAACACTCTGATAATGAACCGTGGATTTTGCTCTTTGAATGTATCCTGTCTTTTATGAGATGTATCAGCACAGCTGACCTAGGGTTTAACAATGACATCCAAACTGCTTTCAGCCATCTTAGTTTTGTATTTCAAATATAAAACTGATTTCATGAAAGTCTGTTTATCCTATTGTTTCTAAATTCCTTCTGATGGTTGATCCTAGTTGGAGCATGTCACTGCACAAAGGCCCACTTGTAAGGACCATACTTAAACACTTTTGATCTGGTGTTTGCAACTCTATGTCCAATCCTGCACTCTATCCCATGCGTATCTTCCACTGATGTGTATCCCAGCCAGCATGGGAAGGAAAGTCTCACAAAGCCTCTTCCCAACTTCTTCTGTTTTTAGAGCTACTCACTTCCTGCTTTACGACCTAACTTTATCTCTGGCTTTGTTTGTTTAAAAAAAAACTGTTCACAGGGGAAAGCAGTACATGGGATTCACTGCTTTCAGGAACAAACTGCAATTTCATTCAATTTATTCTGCTTTCCAAGGCACTGTCTTACTCCAGCTCTCCCATCCCCTCTCTTTATGCACCTGCAAGTCCAAGATCACAACTTCAGTCCTTCTTCCCAGTGCCCTTCAGAAGTGGTTATGGCCCCTTAGCTCACCTTATCAACACCACCATGTCCACTCAGCCCCTGGTTAATGTGACAGAGGGTCTAAGGTAATCCCAGTTATTTTAAAGTTAACATTAACTCTTCCTTCCACCTGAGCTTCTTTCCCACTTCTGCTTCTCACTGCTCTTCCCTCTCTTTCCTTGACTGTTCTCCATTTAACAACCCCTTTTTCAAGCTACCCTCAACATCACTGGAGCTCAAGTTAACCTTTCCAACCCATGGAAGGGCTGGGAGAAGAGTGGGAGAGATGCAAACATTTTCAAAGGAAGACATGGATGTTAAACAGAATGAGTAGAAGGCTGCCCCAAAACACAGGTATTCTTAGGAGACTGAGATAAAGCAACTACCATACACTGCTACTTTAAACCTGATGCAGAATATCTGCTCCTGTTTTGCTTTTCATGATTCATGCCCTCTTGTCTGCAACTCTGGAGAGAGAAGGACCACCTCAGCAGAGACAAACTGCTAGTTCAGTTGACTGTTTCCAGGAGGAGAAAACACTTGCCAAGATGAACTGAGAAAACCTGAACTGCTCAACAGACAGCTAAGCTATGAGAGCCTGCACATCAGTTTAACAATATTTTTTGTTCCATCTTCGCCCGTTGTAGACAGGATTGAGCCCTCTCATCCTCTGGACCCCGCTTAGTTTTTGCGGATCAACTGAGATCAGTAAATCTCAGGGCCACAACTGCTGCCTCAAAGTACAGCTTGTTAGAAGTACTATGAGATTTCTCAGCTTCCTGTGGTGAGTAGTGGAGCAGACATAAGTCCACAAAAATACGTGCATATTTTAGCTATGACCAGCCTCTTTAGGGACTGAAGGCAACAGATGTATGTTCAATGGGAATAAATGCTTATTCCCAAATAAATCTCAGATAAACTGCAGAGGGATCTATCTGCAGGTGCTGGCAGGGTGGATAACTTCTCCTGAGGCTGCACGTGGAGCCACTATTGCAGATCAAGGTCTGGGATAAAAATAACACTCCGTACTTATCTGGTATTTTTTCAATCTACAAACTTTAAAGCATCATCCCCACTTTCCAGATGTGAAAAGCCAGCCACAAAGAACCAGTTAAGTGTTGCTGCATTCTTCTACCATCTTCACAAGCTGAACCTTGTCCTCTTCCAACACCTCTTCTCTGTCCAAGTGCAACTGACAGGCTCAAGACACAGCAACCTAATGCTATCAGCACTTTCAATTTTTTGTCATCTTGTCTTTTTCTTAAGAAGGGAAATGGGATTTATTTTTCAGCACTGGTTCCTGGTACTGCTCTGGGAATATTTCAGAACAAGATATATCTGCAAATATTTGTCCTCCCTGAGGTTTCTAGTCCTTTCTGCTACAGACAGGCAAAGTAAATGGATTAAATTGGAGACTCAAGATACAGATTGAGAAACTATGGCAGTAAAGAATGCTGGAATCAATCGATTACAGATATTCAAAGCATTCAGTTTAGGCTTACACCTTTCCTTCCTAGTAATTTCTTCTCTGAACAACATTGGGGAGATTCACTTTTGGATGTAACTTCCATAGCAACTTGGTGTCTATGAGAAATCAGTAACAGACATTTGGCACTGCCCATTGCAAAAATTTAGTATGTTCTGCAGTAAGGCATTTAGCTTTCTGTTTAAACAACTATCTTAAATGCCACTGAGATCTCACAGAAAGTCATAAGAGTTAAGTACAGTCAGAGTACTCCAAGATGTACCAGAATTTTAAAAAATCACTTGAACTACAAAATAGAAGAGTTGCATGTGTTGGTCTCATTTTTGATTTAATAGTATGAGTTTTCTACAGCCTAAAAAATCAACCTGTATGTTACTGAAAAGAAAACCAAACCATAAAGTTCACTGATCTATAAAGCCCATAGCAAAAAAAAGAAGTTTTGTTTTTTTTTTTTTTTAAATACTGGTTCAGTGCAGACAAGAGAAAGGTGAGAAGCAAACAGTTTATCTGGAATAGGTGGACAATATTAAGCCAACCAGTCCAGTTTGGAGAAGTAGCATCAAGAAGCTGGTTAGTGGGTGGAGCTTAAATTAAGTACTACAAATCTGCCTACCTGTTTCAGCCTACCACAACTTACTCATTGGCACTAAAAATAACTAGAAACACAGCAGAGAAGGTGAAGGAAAATGTGAAGTAAAGTAAGCAGTCTGAGCAATTCCATTAAAAAACTTCCAAACAGTAACAAAACCACAGCCTGCCTGGGAACAGCCCTCTGGGTATGAATGGCATCTGCTAAAGCAGCCTGGTATGTCCACATCAGTGCAAAGACAAATGAATGGTCTAAAATGTCTATCCATGGATGACAAGAGAAAACACAACATTGGTAAGTTGTTCCCTCCAAGGAAGCAAGTGAAATCAGAGCCTGGCACTGGTGTTAGACAGTGAAGGGGAAGGAATACAGAGAAGGAAACAAAAATGTTACTTAGCAAAAATACTGCTCCTACATCTCTGGGCTGAAGAGCTTTTTTGGAGAAGGAAGAAAACTTGCTTTTGATGGCAGAGGATGATATGTCTCTGGGACAAGAGAGGAAAGGAAAACAGAAAAGTCTGTGATAGATAAAAACTACTAAACAAAAGAGACTAGTTGAGGAATTGATCTTTAAGAAATGCAAAAAAGATTGTAGTAAAATAAGAGATAACACAAATCTAGTAAAAGGAGAGTTGTTCTGAATTAAAAATAAAACCACAGAAGCAGAGCCTGCAATCTGGTGCTGTACTATCAAAAACCAATTTCCCCCTGTCTTAGGCAATGTTAAAACAAAACCCCCCGCATATAGGCCTGGTTCAAAAACTATTGAAGTTAATAAAAATTTCCTCTTGATTTCCAAAGGCTTTGAAAATGTGACTGCTTGGGAATTTCAGATGTTATTAAGATATGTTTACCAACACTATCACCCTTGAAAGAAAACCCACAGCTCACACCATGTCACACAGAGATTCTATAGGACAGAAGGGTTACTGCCAGAAGTCACCCAGCTTCTCTGCTCAGCAGAGGATGATGGCTCATCCCAAATCCTGGTGTGAGGAATTAGGGAGGGTTACCTGCAGTGTTATGGAGATGATTATTGTTGAAACTGCGTATGGGAGTTACTGCACCAGTGGCTTCTTAAAACCTTTGAAAATTTTCCCCCATCAGAGCTGTGAGCTAGAAAAGATGTTTTCATTTCCTGCTGTGGAATATCATAGTGTGTCATATTCAATGCATCACCTAGTCTTGTTTTTGAAGGACCTTTGCTTTACATGAGGAAAGTATTCTATATTCCTCATGCACTTCTCTGTTGAGAAACACTTCTTTTGATATTCTGCTCAAGTTAGTTTCCTTTCCCAACCCACCCCTCCTTAAATATACCCAGAAGATCATGAATGTGGAAATGTGTCAGTTAGAAAAGGCTGAATGAAAACCACTGTGACAATGTAAATTCTGAGTCTGTTGCTCTGTATGTGCATTTCTTGGAGGATGGGGCTTTCATTTTCAGTAGGGTTGTTTTTCATGTCCAGGTCATGGTTTGTTCTGGTTGATGCCCAAGAACACTTGCACTAACAAAGCCTGATGGTTCTGTGAAAGGAGTATAAATACAGATGCTGATCACCCGAAAAGGCAAATCTGAAAAGGCAACTGCTCTTGGAAATACTGGCTTCTTCCTGGGCAAGAAAGGGTAAGTGTCCAGAGGGAAATGACAAGTCACAGGGGACTTCAGACCTATTAATATAATTTAGAAAGAAAAAGAAAATCCACACTGGGCTATTAGCACAATCAGGTGTTAGAGTGCAGGGAAGAGGCATAAAACACTGTTATTAAACTACAACAGTTTTGTTCTACCTCAGAACATAAAGTTTATTGAATGGCCCCCAGAAGAAGGAAAAATGAATTTGGCACTCAGCAATGAAGTCTATAATTACTTTTTTAATAGAAAATCCATGGACTGTGTCCAAATCATGGCAATTTTTTATGGTGTTGACTTGTGAATGCTCTTGTCTAGTGCCACCATCAGCGGGAGCAAGACGTGCAGCTGGAGAAGAGTCCTGAGCTATCCCTTGCCAGGAGCAAAGGCAATCAAAAAGCCCACAGAGGAACCCAGTTCTCCCTGTCATGCCATTGGAAAGGAATAGTGATGGGTCTTGTCACCTGCATAAGGTCACCCAGCTACCTGGAGAGCAGGGCAGTGACCGGCTCAGCCATGCTGGAAGAGCCAAACTGATGGATGTGTCTGTGGAAGACCTGGTGTTTGGAGACTCATGGACCCTTGAGCATTTCTAACCATCTGGTTTCCCAGAACTGGCCAATCTGATAGGTTTGCTGCCAAATTAACAAAGTTAACAGAATGTGTGGATATGTGAAATTGTAAGGATGCATTTAGGGATGTAACATATCACTTCATGGAGATGTAAAAAGTTCTGCATCTCTGAATCAGACAGGTTGGGCAGAGGTGGGATGACTAAAAAGGTTCTCTAGCACCATAAGAAAACACTTTTGGATGTTACTTACACAACAAAATTTTATGTTCAAGGTTGCCTGAGTAATTTGATAGGTAGCTCACAGCTACACAGCTACTGTGAAGAATAACAATTACAATTTTGGATGAGAAATTTATAGATGTATTTTTAAATGCACATGCTGACACCCTTGTTTTACTTTTTCTAATGGCCCTGCCTTCTAGCCATTCATGACCTTCCTGAACCTTGTGTGAAGTTTACAAAGACTTGTAAATCAGTGCCTCTTCTAGACATTTAAATAGCAAGTGATTAAAACTAAAAAAGAAACTGCTTGACTAGTTCTGATTGTGGTCATCAGGCATTGCTCCCTCTGCAGCTTAACAAAGCAGAGAAAATACAGATTATTCCCAGGCTCAGCTGCTGTAAATTTGAGTCTAGACAATGTACAATTTCTCACAACAACAACCTATCTTTTATATTTAACTTAGCAAGACCTGCTGATAGAGAAAACACATACTTTACTTAAGACATTAAGGAAGAGTGTTGTGGTGTGTTAATTTATTTTGGTTTAATCGCTCCCCTATGTTGTACTGCCCCCCGCTATGTTTTTATAATGGTTCATTCCTCCCGGCCCTTCCCGCCAGTGGCCTGCCAGTCTTTCTGTTGCCTTGGTTACTCCCGCCACCCCTATTGTCAGTTAAGTATGTTATATAATTTCTCCTCCCCTTTTCCCCCTTATATGTATACTTGTTCTCCTCCCTGGGCCCAGTCAATCACTCCCTACTCCTCCCCTGTTTCCAGAAAGTTCTCTGTCTTGGGAGCTATGATTGGCTGTGGTCCTGGGGCCCCTCCCTCATTATGTTCCAATTTGTTCCCACACTGTGTCAATTATGTTCGGTTCCCTCCCTGGCTATTCCCCATTGGTTTCTTGTCAACTCCTCCTTATGTAACCTCCCCCATATATAATCTTGTTTCTCCGGCCCCTTGGGGTCACTTGCTGGGGGTTTTTTCACTGTTCTTCTTCCCTGTGATTGCTTCCTGGATGTCCTTTTGAGGTTTAGCAATAAACCTGCCTTCACCCCAGTGAGTGTCCTGGCTCCTTCCTCGTCCGCTCCGCAGTGCCAGCCGTCCGTGGTGAGGTCAGCCCAAGGCCTTCCGCCACAGCGTGCAGCTAGAGTGTTGGCCACTCCGAGCTGGCCGGACGCTCGACCTTTTGGCCGAACACCGCTGCAGAAGAGCACTCAGCAGTGCTCTCACTGCTGCACACTGAAGAGGTGAACCCCCATAGAAACATGATTAGTCCAAGCCCATCTGCCATGCAGTCATAAAGCAGCAGCCTTTCACTGGGAACACTTGTGAACAAGCAGAAAAAAGTCTAAGTCTATGTAGGAGCATGGGCAGTCTCCAGAATTACAAACTCTCAGGGCCACTGTGAAGCATGCAAACATTATCACTGCCCAATAAACGTGAAACTTGGCAATGCTGAGTCTGTGGGTATGCTGAGACTGTGAGTCTATGCTCAACAGTGTCCTGGTCTCCTGTCATCAGCTCTACTGCAAGCAGTAAATATACCAAAATAATAAGACAAGCAAAGTAAAGTTTTCCCAGTTTCTTGTCCAACATTTCCCTTTCTGTATCACACTTTTCAATTTTCTTATTGAGTTCAGTGCTCCGTAAAAAATGTGCCATCAACAAGGCTGGAATTAAGCACAGCATAAATTTCTACCATGTCCACATTTCACTGCAAGAAGACTGTGGACTGGATCATGTGCCTTATGAAAATTAATTTCAAGCTTGTCAGTGACTTCAAGGAATTAATAATTTCCTCCACTGTGCTTGTGCTATGTCCAGAACCATGAAGGGTTGATTGCTAGCTGAGACCAATAAGTGCTGTTCCAAAAAATAGTAAAAATAATGGAGAAACTAAGCAGACCCAAATTAAAAGGCAAAGAAAATGAGAAACAGTGAGAACATAGACAAATAACATTAACATACTTGGTCGCTTTATGGCAATGTTCTTGTCATTACAAAGCCAGTTGTAAGAGGTTTTCTTTCTAATGCCTTAGGGTAGAGCATCAACAGCAGTTCCAGAAGAAACCACCACTTTGTATAACGAGGGAATGTACAAAAATTTTTTGTAAAAAGCAAAACCACAAAGCAGAAAATCTACAAGTGTTTCCAGACTCTATGCCTCTACAGGGCTGCTCTGTTTCATCAGTCTCAAATGATGGAAACTGTCCAGCAGTTATGAAAATATCTACCTGAGAAAATTACAAGAATTCTTGCAGGATGCAACGCATCCTGCTGAGGGCTCAGCAAATGGCTCACTGACACAAGGGAGATTGTGGGAGATTATGAGGACAGCTGCCCATGGGTTTTATTATTAAGCTTCACAGCCAAGTTTTCACACAGAAGGAATTGAAAAAAAAAAGAAAAAAAAGACAAAAAAGACAAAAGAAAGTATTTTGATATCCTAAGCATGAGTTAAGCCCTCAAAGTTTACACAGTGATGTGACTGAGAACTGCAAACAGATGAGAAGGATCTGATGTCTAGATCAACAAACTGACAGTATTCTGCAGGTGCCTTCTCTGGTGCTGGGGCTTGTTTTAAGATCTCTCGCTTTGAAGACCATAAGAGAGACATTGAGGGTTGGTAGGTTCTGACCTGAAGACATTTTCCCAGTCTTACAGGTCATTTTTTCCTGCCTCTGCAGACACCAGAAGCCAATGGGACATTCATGCCAAGGCAGTTATTTCATGCTCTAACATTTCAATTTCTGTTACCAGATTTTTGTAACAGCAAGTTCTTATTTTGGGCAAATCCCATGTGAAGGACATGCATCAGTAGATAGATGGATATCCTCAGCTTATTGATATAGCGTAACTATTCTTAGATGCTCAAACAGCTACCGTCTTGTGCTTCGTATCTTAAAACTAGTATTGCAGAATCCTGTTAATGCAATAGAGCAAGACAGATATTGTAAGGGAAAGAGGAATGCTCTTATCTCAATATTCTAATTTTGATCAAAAAGATTAACTGCTTTACACTTCATGGTTCAGATGAACTGCAGTGTGTCTGTAAGTGCTGGGGAGACTCTATCATAGGTAAGAGGAACAGGTGCCTCCACTGGAAATTTCTGTATTACACAATCACATCAATTTCTATATTGTACACAATGGCTACAAGACAGAATATTGTCTGGGGGTGCATGTAAAGGTGTGGGAATGCCCAGCCAGAAGTTTATGGGCTGATCTATGGAGAATCAGAACAAAAACCTTCCTGTTTCTACCAGTGATTTATATATGGCTGTAGGAGGCTGACATTTTTTTGTATGCATAGACTCTGGGAATCTGAGCACAAAATTTCTGCTTTCAGATCCATAATGCCCAGAGGATCAGATAATGTCAATGAAATTCCCTCTTGGGACCAAATAAAACATGAGAGAGAAAGATGGGTACAGAGACCTGAGAGAGAAATTCTCGCCCTGCAGTTGGAAAGGCTGTTTTCTGGATGGTGCTCAGGAAAATGCCTGGTTCATGCCACTAGCAGTCACTGCACAGCAGAGGCACTGGGTTTCCACTACCTTGGACCTTTTTCCAGCCGTATCTACGAAGAGGATCAGATTAAAATTTCCAGCCTTTCAGGCAGGCAGCCCAGCACACAACTGGGACTTGCACCAGAGACAGGGTTACGCCCTATTTTCAAGCCCCAGTTGGGTGTGACATTGAGCAATCAGGGAAAGGTGTCCCTGCTCATGGTAGGGGGGTGGAACTAGGTGATCTGCAAGGTCTAGTCCAACCAAAACCATTCTGTGATTCTATGAATAATGACCTGCATTACAGCAGGCTGCATGGACATATTCCATGTTCATCTCTCAGACATGATGTGTTTGTTTGTTTGTTTGTTTGTCAGGCCCACCAGATGGAGAATCACATAACAAAACTACTCGGCAATGCAATAGCAGCATTTCCCTTCCTGTTGAGAACCACAGAATAGACAGGGGAAACAGCAGGATCTGGATGATGCAAAATAAGGTTTCCTGGCCCCTGGGCATCCCGACCTTGACCCTGGATTGACTGTGCATGAGCAAGAGAAGAGCCCATAGTTGCTACCTCATCATCATCATCTACATCATCAGACCCAGCTGGGCATGCTGAGGTTGGTCACATCTTTTAAACCCCTTTAGGGGTGGCAACTCCACCGCTTTTCCAAGCAGACTGTTCCAACGCTTGATGACCCTTTTAGTAAAGACATTTCTCCCAATATCTTATCGAAAACTCACTTGACGCAACTTGAGGCCATTTCCTCTTGTCCTGTGACTGGGAGAAGAGACTCACTCCCCACCTGGCTACAACCTCTTGTCAGGTACTTGTGGAAAACAAGGTTTCCTGTCTGCCTCCTTTTCTCCAAGCTAAACAACCCCAGCTCCCTCAGATGCTCCTAACAGGACTTGTGCTCTAAGAAGTACACATATTGCCCCAAATATGTATGAAAACCAAAAATAACAAAATTCACCAGGCTTTTTTCCCTAAGCAAAATTCACTTTATGAAAATTCTGTGAGTGATTTCAGTTGAAAATAACAGGCCTAGTCCAAAGCCCCTTTAAGATTTTACCCTGCTGCAATTCCCACAGCCTGGACATACTGTCAAGCTGTGCAAACGTTCCCATGCATCACTGCTCTGTGGGTTAATAGTGCTGAGTGTTGGTCTGAGCTTTGCTCCTACAAAAGTCATGCCAATGAGATTAACTCCCCACTTCAGTGGGGAATTAATTATTATAATGGTGAGTGCTGGTTGAAAAATCTCACTTCTTTTGCATTGTAGACTGGGTTTTTTTTTCTTAATTACTATATTTCAATTGAGAAAGGCAAAGTTGGTAGAATTATAGAAAAAATAGCAAAGAAATATTGGAGTCATGCCGCAATACCTGAATAACTGGCAAGACTCATCTAACCATTTACTCCCCATCTAAATGGGATCTGTAAATAAGCATTGAACAAATATATAACCCATGTGCTGAATTTTATTTTTGCTATAATAATAAAAACCATGGAGAGAGATTCAGGATAACATGACTCCTCACTTGATTGCACACAAACAGCATTTATTACATTCTGATGATGCATTTAGCCCTCAGAGTACAAAGAGAGTTTTACCTTTTTCCTTTTTCTTTCTGCATCAATTTGCATGAGAAGTACAGAGCATTTAGTCTTTGAATTAATCAAAATATCTCTGCCTTCACTGAATAAATATATTTGAATACATGAATAAATAATATATTGAGTAAAATAAGGAAACTCATTCAAAATGAAGCTGAGAATGAGATCATAGTTTTTATTAAATGTGACATTTTCCACAGTGTTTACACTGCAAGAGATAGTGGCCTATAAATTTTAAAGTGGGTACAAACCATCAAAAATCAACTTTAGATAAAATAAAGCAGCTAAATTTTCAGCTGCCTCTGGGCTTTTAACCTGATTTTTCAGAAAGTCAGGTTAACATGATTCAAGATGAAACTTGAGCTTATGTGTCTAGGATGAAAATCTTCATTTAAAACAAAAGGAACCACTTAATTGCCAGGCAGTCCTAAGGACTAAAAGTACAACCGAAAGGTCAATCTGGCTAAAGCTGTCAAGCACCTACTCTCAGATAAAAATATTTCATCTAGTACTTGCATTTCAGCAACAGACATACCATAAACACAATATACTGATTATAAAGAAAAATGTTAAGCTCATACAAAATCCTGTTCCTGGAAGTGAGCAGAGAGCAAACAGGAACTAAACCTGTAAAGCTCTCATGAAAACCCACCAATCCACATACAAAATCTATTCACCAACAGCTGACATGAAGACAAGTCTATTTTACTTGGTTGCTTAAAGCCATTGCTTGCCCATAAAAATCAGCAAACAAAAATGTGAGTGAAGCAGGTATAAGAAATGAGCTCAATTAATTTGGAAATAGAAGAGGAAGAAAGGAAGAAGATAAGAGACACCTTAAATACCGAAATCCATGGAATTGGCCCTGTTGCTGCCATCACCTCACTCACATCCCAGCAGCCTGCAATGAGGAAGGGCTGGAAACAGCCAATGCATGGTAGCAGCCAGTTGCCAGATTGTTTTCATTTGCTGCAGTCTGCTCAGGGTTCATGTCAATTAGTACAGGCTAATCAGTATTTCATTAAAAACATAATGAAAACCCTAACTCTAAGACAGACTTATACAGGTGCCTATTACCACTATATTTGAGTGCTGTAATTAAAACAGACCTTAATTATGCTTCACCTCTTGTACCTGTGACCCCAAAGGCTTCATAATATTTAGCAGCTACATCAAACACCCCTTCATGATCTCTTTGTTATCACCCCCATGCTCTCAGATGGCTGACAGGATGGAATTTCTCAAATCAAAATGATCCAACAGCATAGCAATATTTGGGGTAATTGGAAATGTTTGCCCTGCCCTGCTCTTTCTTCCAAGGTAGTGGGGGGCAAGGTTACTTGACCACTGATATGTCATATACTGTGCAGTCACAGTATAATTGATTAAATACTGAGACCACTTGATGAAGGTACCTAAGGGGATTAATACGCCAGCCTTTTTCAGCTGAAAGTGTTCCAAGTCCAAAGTTACTCTATATACTGACCAGGTTGGCCAAACTCATCCCTGCACCTGAGCACTGGTCTGCCATGTCCATCCTTGTGGCCAGTGCCATGCAGTCCTCTCCCAAAAGTCTCTGGGTGTGGTTTGCCCACCCTGGACCATCTGGATGGTCTGGACACAGCAGTCCTGATCAGGAGATGAGGCAGCTGAGCTGCAGGAAAGCAATCTGTGCCCTGGCAGCTCATCTCTGGGCCAGAGAGCAGACTGGCTCTCTTTGCCTGCTGTTAAATTTCAAACTTTTTGTTCTCTCTGCTCTAAAAAGTAAAATGTTTTGATTTATACTCTGATATGCTTTTGAGTTTAAAAGCCTTTTTGGTCTTTTGGTTTGCAGTAAGTAGAATACCTGATGTTGCCCATCAATTTAACCTTTTCATTGAAAACTTTATAAATCCAAAGCATCCCTATGCACTCGATTTTCCTGTATGGTGGAGTTATTTGGCTAAAGCAGCACTCACAAAGCACAATGCAAGCAGTGATCTTGGGAAGTCATTAGGATTAGTGATGGAATGATCTGCTGTGGTTGGCCCACGGAACATGCAGAGAAAGAGCTCAAAGTCTTTATCTGGCTATACATAAATCTTCCTCATCAACAAGAAATTATTCATTTAGTCCCACAATAGCTCAAGTTGAAGGCTGCCTTTAGGTTCTTGAAACCCCTCTCCATCTAGAAGTCCTGAGGCCCAGCAAGCCCTCCCTTCCCAGCAGGCCTGAGAGGAGCTTCCAGTGGTAGGAATGCACAAGTGGTTTCCACCGCTCTGCTCAGGTATTTCAGCAGCTGAGGAAGTAGATGGAAGAGGAGTTTGGGAGACATTCTTGGCAAACTGGTGAGGCACTGAAGACGGGAAGAGCATGATTTATGGACCCATGTGAGCAATCAAGGTTGCAAGTCAGTGCCAATCACACTGCTATGAATGATGACAAAGAAGTCACAGAAGCAGGACAGACGTGCTTTCTCAGTTCCAGCCAGTTAACCCTGGCACACCACAGATGGCAAATCTCGATGGTTTATCCAAAGTCATTTTATTAAACCCCTGCCTTTAGGAATAATTAGGTAAATGAGGTGAATGAAGTATGACCTCCAATGGAAAAATCAATGCTTTCTGGATACATTTCACATATCTGGCATTAGGTATAATAGCATTGCTTTAGGGCATCCCAATCCTTCCTTTTCAGTCTGACAAATTAGTACCTTATATCCCCTTTAATTACCTCTTGTTTAGCCAATACTGCCACTAACTGCCATGTCATAGCTCTTGTTTATGCCATTAGAATGATGATTTATGCTTGATACAAGCACAGAAGTCCAAAAATACATGTGCAAAACCCTTCCAACAAGCATCCCTGCTCAGAGGGGACCAGGTAACTGAGACCCCAATGATGTCATTAGTACTATTAAATAATGCCCAGTTTGCTAAATGGCATCCTCTGTTACCTGACATCCCCCTCAGATGCTCTGAGCACAAAGCGTTCACTACCCCCTTTTAGTCTCACAAGGAAGTATCCTCACTCCAGGAGTGCATCTGACAAGAATGCAAATTCAATCCTGAATTTTTGTGAGGCTGAGGTTGGGATTGGACACTGTTGGACAGTTAGACCCCAGACATTCTGGGATTAGGTTTGAGAGTCAGTGTTAAGCCCTCTCTGCACTGACATGATGAGCTTCAGAAATTCTCATGAAGCTTCTTGACAGGGGTCCTCAGGCAACACTGTCTGGAATGCAGGTCTGTCTCTCAGGCTAAGGTTGCCTGGAGCATGTGACTCAGTGTGAAGTTAAACAAATGAAATTAGATTTGTTGTTTTGGGGTTTTTGGGGTTTTTTTCTCCCCACTGGTTTCTGGAAAAGCTGGAGCATGAAGATCCTCCAGGATAGGGTTTGCCAGCAGAAGATGCCACTTGGGATGTTGCCCAGGACTGGGTGGCAGAAGTCACCATAATATAGACAGTTAAAGGCAAATAAATGAAATGAAAGCAATGGAAACTATGCAAGTACAAAGATAAAAAAATGAGCAGAACTACAACCTAGAGGCACGACCCCTGCTTACAACCAGGCACCGAGAAAGAGTGCACCTCAGTGGTGTTGGCAGAAAAGGAAAGTTTCCCATCCTGACAGCCTCCTACCAAGGTCAGAAAGGGCAGATGCTATGTACATTTCATCAGAAAACCAGGATTTAAATTTTTTTAAAAAAGAGTACCTGAGAATAATGCCTTTATTGACCAAGAGCTTTTGCAGCTCTGCGTAAGGAGCATTAATCCTCAGTCCGAGTTTTCTCCTCCTACAAGATGTTGGCAATTCCTGCTGCTACATCAATTGGAGAATAGTATGCATTTTTCCAGCATTTACAAAATTAAATACACCATGCTGCTTGATTTATTCCTGTTACTCTTGATACAAATCACACTAAGCTGTGATACATGTTTTAATATTGATCCTGTAATTAGCTGAGTGTAGGTAAGCCTTCATGGTAGTTGTAGTCCTACACTTACTCCCTTGGATGACATTGTAATATTGTGTTTAGATGCTAAACCTTTACAAAGAAGGTTTACAAACCTTTACCCTTTTTCACACTGTGGTAACAGCCTGAGGTAATGATACCTTACCTGAACTAGACTTCTCATACAGCTTGCTTCACCCCCCTCACACACATCCAGATGGGACATGAACAGTACCATCCTTGTCACATAAGCTCTTTCCATTCCCTAGGGATCGATCACTCATCCTTCCACTGAAGAGCATAATGGGATTTGGAGAGTGTGGAACCCTGGATCCGATGAAGAGCCATCCTACTGAGCACTGCCAAGAAGCCTCCACTTCTAACCACAAGGGTGCCAGGCTGCTATGGCCAATCCTGCTGGCTACAGTGCCAGCAGCCTCTGTCAGCACCATGGACGGCTGTTGGAGATGTGGGGAGCACAAGCAGCTCCTTCTGCTAGGTTCTGGAGCAGCTCAGTTATGGCCACCAAACTCAGCAGCATTCCTCTACCCCTTCAAAGCCTCCTGTCAGGAGCCTCAAGGAGCTGAGCTCTGTATCAGATGGTGCAAACCTCCTACCCCTCCATCTGAGCTTCCCTGGCCCATCATCGCGTTACGCCTGCACAGGAGGCCTCTTCTTCCTACA
Organism: Setophaga petechia; assembly: GCA_024362935.1. Classification (NCBI taxonomy): domain Eukaryota; kingdom Metazoa; phylum Chordata; class Aves; order Passeriformes; family Parulidae; genus Setophaga; species Setophaga petechia. Next base: position 1,650,220 of record JANCRA010000108.1, on the reverse strand, counting down.
GAGACAGGAGAAAAATTTTCTCTGCAGCAAAGGAGTTCTTCAGCTTCAGAGAAATTCTTCTCAATTTAGATATCAAGAGAATTAGAAATCCATTAGGCAAAGCTTAAAAAGAAAAAAGTATGTAACTGTAATCAGTCTGGTACGATAGCGTATGTACAAAGTTCTGGATCAAACTGGACTTCTGGCAACAAATACTGTCATAGAAACAACAAGAAATCCTGTCAAATTTTGCTACTTGCTGGGAAATTGTCATTTAGCAGATTAAACCAAGTCTATACATCCAGCTCTTTCACCACTACCAACAATGCCCCCAGACAAAATACTAAACACCCATTTTATCCATTACACTGAGTCCTTGGTTATTTTGGGCTTCATTTTCAATCGCACTCACAAAGCACAACTGCATGTTTTCATATGGTCTTTTTCACAAAGGTCAATTCTTTTCATCACAACTGATTGAGAAGCAAACCAGAAACACAGCCAGTAACACAGACCCATTTCAGACATTCACCACTTCTATGGGCATCACTCTCTAAGCTGGAATAAGCTTTGCCTTTCATTTAGGAAAGAGAAAGGAGCTGTTTGTATGGATGGACATTACAGGCACTGCCTGCTTCAGAGTACACATGCCTGAACTGGCACTCAGCTGATTTACTTAGTGGCCTGCAGAAATCAGATATTACAGATCTAATTTGCATATATTTTGGAGAAAATGTCAGACTCCAACTTAGCTCATCATCTTGACAGAGCTGTGCACTTAAGCATGCGTTTAGCATTAAGCCTGTGCTTAGTCGTCGTGAAAACCAAGCAGCTGTTCTGTCACTTTGAAGAACTGTGCCTTCTGCTTTTTTAAGAAATAGCTACGAAGAGTAATAGAAAAAGTTACTCCATCCCCTGTTACGTGCTAAGAATCTTGGAGGCCCTTACAAAATCATCACCACCAGTATCTCTTTCCATGACTGCTATGGTTTCTCAACACACGAGAGTACAATTATCCTCAAAGTCTGAGGGCAAATGTGTGATTCCAGAGAATCTTGCCTTGTGGTATGTGCCACTTGATTTTTCATAAAAAGTATTAGCTGCCTGTTGACGGTGGTCACAGGGGTTTGTAGAGGACGGAAGAGACAGGATCTTGATTCCATAATCAGAAGGCTTGATTTATTATATTATGATACATATATAGCATTATAACTATACTACATAGAGATAGAAAGGAAAGTAGCTTCTTCAGAAGTTGGCTATGCTAAGAATAGAAATAGAAAGAATGAATAACAAAGGTCTGTCTGTCTTGGCAGAGAGCGATAGCAGCTCCACCGTGAGTGGTCAGTAAATCCAAACATCTACAGGGGACCAGTCATGGGTGGACCTGTTGCATTCCACAGCAGCAGATAATAATTGTTTACATTTGTTACTGAGCTTCTCAGCTCTAGCAGGAAAAGTCCTACAGAAAGGATTTTTCACAAAGGATGTCTGTGACATCTCACCTTTCTTTATTTAGTTAAATTAAAAAGAAAAAAATGCTGGTGTGGAATGCACAGGGAATTTCTTCACCTGTAGAACATACAATTCTATCATATCACTAAAACAATTTTACAATATAGGAAAATGCAAAAACAATGCAAAGAAAATTCAAGTCCAAGCAGCTGAGTTTCAGGAAAAGTTAATAGACTGAAGATGTTCCTCTTTGACATATCTGGAAGTCCTTTTTGTTCTGCAACAAGCTTCTTGCAGAAAAGTCCATCAATAGTTATCAAACAATTTCAAACAATTTAGGCAACTACTAGAGTGTCCTGCCACAGCCCTTAACTTGGGCTGAATGTGATTTTTGGCCCTTCAATCCTTTTGAGCTGCTGCCAGCTGTTTCAACCCTTTATATTTAATTTAATTTTTTTTTTTTTTTTAAATCAGAAAGAGCAGCAGCAGCGGCCAGAGAAAGGCCCTGGGGGGCCCTGGCCCATGTGGAAGGATCAGGAATCCCAGACCTGGCACACAGAAAGGTGGTCCAGGACCAGAAGGGGGAAGCAGAACCCCCAAAACCAACAGGAGGCTGGGAGGCAGCCCTGGCCCAAAAAGCCAAGCCAAACAGCCTAGGTCCAGGCCCTGAGGCAGGTTCTGCATTCCCACAGTGGCAGAATGGGTGACCAAACACTTCCTCTCCCCAAAATCACCGAGCCATGCCAGTAGTGGGGAGACAGAAGCTGTCCCAAGAATGCTCATCTAGAGTCTAGGAATGTTTGTTCCCCGCAGCAAACCCCCTCTGGGCTGGGGAGCAAAGGCAGGCTTTTCGGAACACACTGCTCCCTCACCGCTGGAGCTCGCGAGGGCCGGGAGGGATAGCAATCTGCAAGGGGCAACCCCCAAAGAAACACCCTCCACCCCGCTGAGAATGCTGATTTTGAACGCAGGCAGCCGGGCAGCACGCACAGCGAGCTGCAGAGCCATGCCTCCTCCACTGAAGGAGAGGCCGGCTGCTGGCACTGCCGCCGCAGACGGTCCGGGACGGTCTGAGTTCGAACAAGCCGCCAGTTCCAGGGCAGCTGGAGCGGCCAGTGGGGTCGCTGGGGGCGGCCGGAGTAATCGGGAGCACGCCGCTGTTGGGTCGGTCGGAAGTGGCAGCAGTAGCCGAGGCACGCACTCTGCTGGCTCAGCGTCGGTCTCAGCAGCCTCGGGAACGGGAACCAGCTCGGCGGAAGGCGGCAAGGGGTCAGCAGCGTTGGGGGCGGGCGGCAGCGGCACATTGCTCTTCTCAGCTGCAAGGCCGTCGCCTAGCAACCCCGGTGCGGCCGCGGGCAGCGGCGCCCAGGAAGGTGGCCCCTCTGGCCCGGCAGGCAGGGTTCACCGCTGCGTTCTCGGTGCTGGCCAGGGCGGCGGTGTTTCCAGGCTTGTAGGTGGGGCCCGCCGCTGTGCTCTCGGCGCCGGCCGGGGAGGAGTTTCCAGGCTCACAGGCGGAGCCACCGCGCCCACAGACTCTGCCCAAAGGACGGCTGCGAGAGGGGCCGCCCGGGGAAGCACCCGCTGGGCAGGTCGGGGCAGTCCCGCAACGTCGGGAGGTGGGACTCCGTGCACCGGTGCCGCCCGCAGTTCTGGCCGGGGCGGGGTCCACGGGGCTGGCCGGAGCAGCGCCGCCCACTCTTCATTCCCTGGAGAGAGGGAAGGGGGGGGACAAGACGGCTCCGTCTGAACATGCTCCGAAAATGCAGAGAAAAAAACTTCCTCGGGTCCAGGTGAAATTTGGCCCTCCTGCTTGTGTTCAACTGCTAAGAAGTAGCAGTTTGTCCCCCTCCAAAGGGTCTCCTCCCGCTGGAGTCGGGGGAAACGAAGCAAGGCCGTTGCACTTAGCAACCCAGGGAAAAACAGCTGCTCTCCGTTCCAAAACCGGGAAAAGAGTTTTAAATGTTAAATAAATCCGAGGATATTCCAAACCTCGATCCAAAGCGAATTGAAAAATGGAATTCATGCGCTCCCACACGAAGATGCCGAGGACATATAACACATTTGTAAAAAAACCAAAAAGCTTTGCCCAACGAAAGAAGTCATATAAATGTCTTTCTGACAGAAAAATTCCAATAATTCCATCCTCTTCACCCCATTTTTGCCAGAGGGCAATAAGTTTCTCCTCTGAAGGGGAGAATGGAACCTCTGCCTCTGAGGGAGTAGATCTCCAGAGCAGTAGCCACAAACTACGAATGGCCACATCTTCAGGAGGGGAAAAGCCAACAGTATCTTGAGACAGTGTCCAACACTCTCTGGCCAGCTGCATGGCGCTGCTAGGCTTTCCGAACATCTTCCTGGAGGCTTTTCAGGTTCTCTCGTGGTCAGCCTTGGCTGTGAACTCAGTCCAAAATCAGGATCTTCAGTTCTTCAGCTCCTGGCTAGAATCCACTTCTGTGATGAGTGTCCTTTTCAGTCGAGGTCACCAGCTGTGACGGTGGTCACAGGGGTTTTTAGAGGATGGAAGAGACAGGATCTTGATTCCATAATATATAATATATATAATAAATAATATATATAATAAAGAAGGCTTGATTTATTATATTATGATACATATATAGCATTATAACTATACTACATAGAGATAGAAAGGAAAGGAGCTTCTTCAGAAGCTGGCTATGCTAAGAATAGAGATAGAAAGAATGAATAACAAAGGTCTGTCTGTCTCGGCAGAGAGCGATAGCAGCTCCACCGTGAGTGGTCAGTAAATCCAAACATCTACAGGGGACCATTCACGGGTGGACCTGTTGCATTCCACAGCAGCAGATAATAATTGTTTACATTTGTTACTGAGCTTCTCAGCTCTAGCAGGAAAAGTCCTACAGAAAGGATTTTTCACAAAGGATGTCTGCGACAGCTGCCAGACAAACATCATCCTCTATTGATACTCCCTTTAAAAGGTTAAGAAGTACATGAGGAAGGCTTTGTGATCCAAAGTGTTGCTACAAAACTTGAGATGCAAACCAAGAAATAGTGCTGCAATGAATACAAATTTGTAATTCCCATCTTCCCAAACTAGGCTGGTGAGAATGGAGAATTACATGTCTTGGAAGCATGTGCCTTCCTTGAGGAAGTTTTCTTGAAACTGGTTGCTCATGTGTTTGAGAAGGACAGTAAATATTCTAGATCAGGACAATAAATGTTCTAATTTGGTCAGGCTGATTGAGGCTTCAGCTCCAGACTCTGGTTCAGGGGACCAGATTTTCTTACACTGATGTCTACAACCAATTTGCTCCCATAAGCAAGCAGAGAACAGCATCCCCTGCAGCAATAACATACTTGGGCAGCAGTCTATGTATTCTACTGAATATTTTTTGACATTTTATGAGATAAAGGAGAGCCAGCACCATTTGACCAATTCTTCTCCTGTGTCAAACATCCTTGCTAGCCATGGACACTGCCTGTCTCCTGCAGTGGATCTGCTGTGAGGCACAGCTGAGAGCAGCCACACTGCTCACATCTTCCCCACACAAGCACGGCATGACAGCAAAACTACATGCTCACCAAGCATCTCTATTCCTAACACAAAAGCACTAGAATCCAACAAAAGGACATTTCAGAGGGACATAAAGCTAGACTCCTTGACCTTTTGAAAGAAAACCTGTTTCTAGGCCCTAAAAAATAATGCTAGGGATGGGTAAATGCAGAGTTAGTTTTCAGTTACTGGGACTGTAAGCTACAGCTCTCCCAAAATGTTAGGTTTGCACTATGATTTAATTACTGGCCATATTGCTTACATGGTAGACAGAAAAGGAATTATAATGTCATATGTTGCTTTCTGTCCTTCACAGAACCATGGAATCATTTGCTTGGAAAAGACCTTCAAGACCATTGGGTCCGACCCTCAATTTGCTTTCTAATGTCTATGAAAGTGTACCTTGAGAGAAAATCTCCTCTTACGAACTACTGGAAACACCATTGGCAAGGTCTAGAATGGTTCCACACGTAGAACAGTAGCCAAAAGGCCTCACATCTCTTGTGCAAACAAAGGATGTTGGGTGCCCAGGGAAGGAAAGATGAAGCACATGCCAACACTGGCTCCTGTTCTGAGCCATGCATTAGTTTGGCTCAAGTTAGAAAGGCCCATGGGCCACATAAGACTACACAATCAAAGTCTATTCTAGAACACCCAGAGGGACTGTGTTAAGGTTACCAGGCATCTCTAATCCTGCTCTATGTTCTCAGAGACTGACTTTTTATCTTTGCATTCTTGCATACAGCCCTGTTTAACCTGAAGTTAGTGATGACTGTGACTTTTATTAGTAACGGAATAAAGACAAGTCAAGGGAATATTTGTGTTATGGCAACAGGAGGGGCTCCAAAGAGAAAACAGACATCCTCAGATGTGCTAAGAAAATTATTCTAAATTATACTATTTGTGTAAAAATTTGAGAAGTGTCAATATAGGGAAAATTACAAAGATTAAGGGGAATTACTTCCTTTAGCCAGCTATCCATGATAGATGATATTTTGCTAATCCCTTTAAGCACTCTACAACATGAACAGATACAAATGCACTTACAGAATACAAAGAGGTTTTCTCTCTGCAAGAACAACAATGTAGGTCCAAAATTGCATGATCCTCAGGATGCTGACTATTGTGGTCAATTACTGGAATGGGAACAGCAGGTCATGAGAGACAACAGAGCTCTTATTCTTGGAACTAAATACAGTTATTTCCAAAGCTGAACTCACAAAACTGACTCACAGACCTGTCAGTCGAATCACAATCAACATGTTCCCAGATATAGCTGAACTGTAGGAAATAAGAACAAGTTACTGCTCACGGTACTCTTTTCAGATGAAGTTCACCTCTGGCAGACCACTGTATCTCCTGGAACTTCAGGGAGGGACATAAAGCCAACTGAAGACAGCATCTTGAGAGATCAGGGTTTACTCACTGTCAGTTCTGCACAGTGATCAGGTATTTAACAGTACCGCTTCTTCCCTAGGGCTCTGATCTGTGGATCTGTGGGCTTCAAAACCTCAAGACAAGGTCACCTTTACTGAGCTAGAATAACAAAAAACCAAAACAAACCAAGACCAAACAAACAAAAACGGCTCTGGGCAAAGCCATTTTTTCACTTGTGGAATAGACAGTCTCAAGGCTGAAGGCAGTGATAGTGGGATGGCACCAAACTCAGAGCTAAAGCCTAATCCAAGAGAGCAGATGTGCTGTTGGTGCAATCAGCTAGAAAAAGACATATACACACCAAAGAGGTATCAGAACAAAATTGTTCTGTGTTGTCCATGAGGATAAGTGCCTGTAGCCTTGGAACACAGCCAGGAACTCAGCATAATATTTACAGAGATATACACTGCATTACAAAGCCACAGTTGAAAACCTGAGCAATAGATCTACTCCTATTGAGTGCTTTTATTAAGCAAAAGTCACATTCAAGACAACAGAACAGTCTGTGATGACTTTGATCACTACAAATAAGCCTCTGTTGCTGAGTTAGCTCAGGTCACTGGCTGCCTTGTTCAGCTGAGGCTGATTTTGAGTGGACATCCTGCAAAACTTTACTAGAGACAGTACATCCTCATGTGTACATCACACGGAGCACCAGACGCAGCAATGTCTTGTTGAAGAAAATCACCCAGTCTCCTGGGCTTCCACAAGTAGCTCTTTGGCAGTCAACAGAGCGAGGTCCTGTTCGCATTTCTGGGCACACTGAATAGCAAAAGGTCCTGAAGCAAAATGAGAAGAATATCCTTGCTTGAGAGGAGGATGGTCCTTTCAGGACCCTTGCTACAGAGAGGGCTAGTCAGCATCTGGAAGCAAAGGTGTACCTGAGTATATTTCCAGATGGGTCTGCTGCCCCAACTCTTACTTGCCACTACACCCAGAAGGGCAGGTTTTGTGTGTGGCCAAGGACTCAAAAATCATTTGAACTGATGCTGCAGAGAAGATAAAATCTCAGCCTGTAGCCCATGAAAGTTCTCTGTTACACGAATTCAGTTGCTGAAACACAAGACAAATGGATGATATTTCACACACCTGGGACTTATCTAGTGCAGTGGCCAGTGATGTTAAAAGATCAGCAATTAACATATCCACATCTCACTCTGGAAGAGGTCACTGTTTTTCAGGCCAAGGCTGAGATCATTCTCAAGGACATCTGTTTACTCATTCCTCAATCTCCACCAACTGCAGTGTAAGCACTGCACATCACGTGAATATATGGCAGACCAGTGCTTTCATGGTCACTGTTTATGAAGAGGCTCCAGCAACTTTTAAATAACCTCTACTAAATGACGTTGTAATGTATGAAAGGATTCCTCTTATTTTCTGAGTTCTCAGCATAACATAACAGATTAGCTTAATCCCAGTGCATATAAAATGCAATGATTCTGCCACAGCAGAATTTATGCACTGGATATTACAAGCCCTTAACATCAGCCACAGTAATTACTGCAGGAAGTGAATCAGAAACACAGGGCCTGGGAAGGGTCTTTCAAGGAAAGAAACACATCACTCTCAGGGTGATGGGGGGCTAGCTCATGCCTCAGTGTCCCTCACTTGCCCTCAGCCATTACTTGAAATAACTAAAGAGGGTAGATGAAAATGGAGATGCACAAATGGAGGCACGTGTGCTAAGGCTGAGAGCCATTGTTTAAGGCATTCCACTCTCACCTGCTTTGCTTTTGTTATCCTGTCCACACGAGGGCTGCACCATGCACATGCTCAAAAGTGGGTGGAAGAGCTCAGGGTGCCTCTCAAGCCAGCCTGGGACATGTTTTGGTGGAGCCTGTACTGACAGAACTCACTGCAGGCAATGGGGTCTTTTTTGTCTGTTCTAAAAACACCAGGACTTCAGGGTGAGAACACAGCTCTGTGTCAGGCACATCTTATACATATTTGCAGGTGCTTCTCCACAGGTTGCTACCACAACAGAAGAGGGAAAAGCTCTCAAAAGAGGCAAAATTAGCAAAAAGGTCTTCTCTGGGTCTTAAAAGAGGACGCAGATTATGCACTAGCCTTCCACAGAGAAATGATTTTCATGTGCCATTTCCTATCTTCTTGTCAAGTATCTGATCCTGGTTTTAGCCTCTATTGTTATTTAGAAAAATACACCTCCTGTACTCCTGTGAAAGCCCAGAGTTAACTCTTTGGTGGTTTGGATTCACAGAGGGTCTTTCTTGCCTGTTTCCTGGAGGCAATCACAGATCATGCCCTCTGAGTTATTTTTCCTTCACACATATTCATCCAAGGACAGGCAAAGTTTTAAAGCTTCAAGCTAACATGACAGTACCTTTTACAAATTTTCGAACAAATGTTTAGTTTTAAAGTCCAGAAAGAAGAAGAGGCCATCATTTGCTAAACTTATCATCAAAAGAGAAGAGAAAGGAATGATATACTTTCATAAAAGTCAGCGAGTCATTTAAGGAAAGGAGGAGAAATACGTAGATAGTGTTTAACATACTTCGAAGGACTCCCAAGGGATCTAGCACTACACAGCATGTATTCACACCAACTGCTCTGCCAGAGGTAAAATAAGCAGATCCTAGATAACTACTCTTCGTTAAGCCTGTGCTTCTTCCAGAACAGAGATGTCAGATGATTTCTTTGTAGAATCTCTTTGTATTTTCATACAGATGCAAAGTATTCAGCAGCTGTAACCTGTATTAAGATGATTCCAGGAGATGACGATGGTGGCCTCTGTGTAAAATAACATACCATCTTATACTATCTGTACACTAAAGATAGACCCTGTAAAATAAGAAGGAATGGTTAACCCCCATGTAAGGCTGGTCCAGGAATCTTACTTTACCAGCATGTAAATGTTACCTCTCACCAGCAAGAACTCCAACAGGAGCTAGGCTTCCGGTTAAGAAAAACGTTTCCACTGTGACCTTCCTTTTGATGTACAGTCAGCAAACCTGTAATTTCACAATCTGTCCTGTTTGGACATGGAGGACATAGTTTGGTCCCCCAAGGCAGACACCTATGTATGTTTGTGTAAGTATTCAGCTCTTCAAGAATTAACATCACTTTGAAATGCAGTTCTCAGAACTATTGATCCAATTCCATTTCAGAATTACAAAGAGGGCTGTAATGTAAGCAGGTGTAGCATGAGAGAAGAAGGGATGTGCTTCCTCCCTTCCCCAGCCAGGGGCTGCACAGACCAGCAGGACCTGGGAGAAGCTGCCTCCCGAAGAGGCATTGTGACACCAGGCAGCTGCCCACCAGTATTGTACCTCTGGGCAAGGCTCCCACTGAATCTCAGACCCTTTTGGACTGGACACCATGCCTCTCATCTTCTGAAAGTCAACTTGGTGGCTGTGCCAAATTCTGTTGTTACCTGGCATACCTATTTCCCTCTGTGTATTTGCAGGCAGCAAAACAGGCCTGTATTAAATGACTTTCAGAAGTGCAAATTCTGCTCTCTATGTCAGAGCTATCAGCTAGAGCAATCTGTGTTAGAGCATTAGGATGCATGAGGGAGGTCTCATGTCTGAGCCCCCTGCCTTGTAACCCCAAACTTAAGCTTGATGAAGTCAGAGAAAATCTTTCATTATTTTCAGTGAGTGTGGATCAGCATCATTTTAAACCTGAATCACAATAACTTCTAAACACAGTCTTTCATACCTGAACTCTGTGTAAAGCTGAACAAAAGGAATATGCTATATATAAACATGTGGAGGAAAGCATTGTGAAATTCTTTATGTTTCTATAATGCTCTGCCTGAATTGAATCTTTTCATTCAGTGCCACATCAGGATAAGAGCCCATCATTATCTTCCCGCATGCAGTATGAAAAACTAAATGTAGCCTCACTTTCCTGGACATTCTTATTCTTCCTCACCACTGGAATACCAGCTACAAAGGAGAGCACCAAACCTTCCAGCTAGCAAAGCCAGAGTTTGAGTCACTGTTTAAAAATATTATGTAACAATACAAAGTCTCAGATGCCTCCATCTCCTCTGAATTTAATGCAGTTTGGCCCAAGAAATATCCTGAAGCAAAAGCAGAGAAAGACAGTTAATAAAACCCTCCTCCTTTGCCATCTAATGCTCCATCCTCCCATGCTGCCAGTCAACCACTCTTAAAATTACCCTTCATAAAATTCAATTCCTAGCTTCAGAGGGCTATAAATCCCCTAAAAGTCTAATTATATAATTTCTTGAGCCCATGAAACTGATGTTGTATCTTCTTTAGGTAAGGTGAGGTGCCACATAGAAGCAATTGTCTGCATACTGATGGCTCTAGCCAAAAATCAACATGGAGAAAGTCAGAGACTCTATATGCAGCTAGAAATTAAACTTAATTTTATGAACACATGGATATATTTTTTTCCATGTTCATACAACATTGTCTGCAGTGTAACTGGCATACTCCAGGCTCCTCAAGGAAGGCAGGAAGTACCACACAGTACCTGCTGTGTGATTTATTATTGGTTCATTTGTCTAAGAAAAGCCTCACAAATTACAGACAGCATTTGATGAGGAAATTAAAATATCCATCTACATTGCAACTGGTCCACTGCCAGCTGTATGGATTGCATTTGAGATGCAGCTGCTGTATAAACAGAGCCATTTACCAGTTTCACATAAGCTGTAGGTTTTAGCTGCCACACAAAAGATTGTGAAGCTCTACGTGCCTGCAAATACAGTCTCTGCAGAGCCATAAACGTTTTGAAGTCATGTTGCATTTCAAATCCCCCAAATCGGGCCGGAATGGGCTGAGTATATCAAAAGTGCATTACCCAGCTCTTCTGTTGTTGATAAGAATACAAGAATGCTAAAAGAAACACTATTGCCAAACTATGTTTTCTTAAAAGAAATTTGGAGTTTCAACTTCCTCATTTCTCATAATCCTCAAAAAGCAGGATAGCATGTACCCTGGGAGGATTTTAACTTGAAACCTGTTGAAACAAAAGGCTCTGGATTTCATAAGTATTATGTCTTTTACTTGCTGCAGGCGGGAAAAAAAATCCGTGAACAGTCCCATCAAGCTATTACCTTTGGATCTTGCTCTGACTGCTGCCTCCCTGCTCTTGGAGCAAGCTGTTCTGACAAAAGAAAGAGCAGGAGTTGCAATTGAGATAATACATAAATAGATCACACTGAGCTGACCAGTAAATTTTATTTCACTGCCTTCCCCTGATGGTGTTTCATTTGTCTGTGGGACATGCACTAGAACAGAGAAGCATTCAGACAAGTAAAAAAATTGAAATATAACACAAAATTTGTCTGTGATTTTAATACTAGCAGTTGATTCATGGCATGGGAGGGCGGGGGAGCAGTTCTGTGGCTGTATAACAACGATCATTTTTTTCCAGCATCACCGTAGTAACACTGTAGTTATTGTCAATGAAGCATTTTCATTCTAAGGCACTATTTTTAGATAATTTTACCTTTCCAGAAAAATTACCCTCTGGGCTGCAATTTATCATGTTTGTTTCTTGGCCCATGGGTGAATTTTAGTGGGACTTTTATTTTATTATTAAAGGAAAACCAACCAGCTCTCTTTTTTTCCCGACAGATATGTATGCACTCAGCTTAAAGTGTCTCTGCTACAGTTCAGACCAGGCAAGTATCAATGAGGGCTGAGCTTCTGGAGAAACTAAAAACAAAATACCAGCCTCCCTCCCTCCCCCAGCAACCACTGGTAAAGACAAGAGGCAGACCAAATACATTTTCAGCACATGAAAAAACCGGGCTGAGGTTGGGAAAGGGGGAGAAGTGAGAACTGGAGGGAGGCTGAAAATCCAGCCTTCTCCAAGGCTGGAGCTAATGGCTACAGCAGCCTCCTTAGCCTGGGCCTTATCCTTCTCCTAGCAGCTTTCCAAATCTCAGCCTTCTCCCCATCACTCCATGCCCCACAGCAGTATCCCAGGATGCTCCTGCTTAGGTGTCCCATCAGCACAACCACAGGACAACCAGCCTGTCCCAGTGGCTACCCTGTGCCACTGTGGATGGAGAGGAACATTGGGAAAGCCATGTGCGGATCAAGTGCCACTGAGTGTCCCCAACACACCACATTTTACATTTGCAGAGGTTAAATATATATTTGTACAGTGCATACATAGGATGGAGATTGTTGCACATGTCTACAGAGCTTTGTGGACACAAAGTCCACAATCATTTCAGAAGGACTAAATTGACATAGTAATGCTTTGAGATCTTGCCTAATCAGGCAGCCTGCAAGCAGAAGCTGATTACACATATCCAGTTACAAGACCCAAGTGAGCTCTCTGATCCTGCTGCTGTAAAGTTAAATCAATCCTGCATCTACAGTGTGTAACCACATTCACGAGATGTTGAACTGATACAACTATTTCAGTATAAACCTATGTTCCTACATGAAATGCAGATAAAATCTCCACAAATTCTCAGGTTTCTGAGGGGTTGAGGAATGGTTTAGGAGGTTTGTGATCATACAGCCAGGGTGACAGCCTCAAAGCAATGCCACAAGACAAGCGAATAGAGATACTCAGGCACACAAGACACCTGCTCACATGCAGCCAGGGCTGCTGAGGAAAATGTCTGTGTGACTCTGGGCCAGGCACATCATTGCACTTAGCAGTGCTAAAACCTCTGAGAAGGCATGGTGCAAGCCCCACACAACAGTGACAGGCTGCTGGTGGCACCCTGAGGGTCTTTCATGTGTTTTTTACATCCAAACAACACTTTAGCCTCAGAACCATGACATCTCTGCAGCACTGCAGGGTTGTCAGGAAATGACCTAGAAGCACACAGGTTGGGCATGGGACCCAACATCAAATGTGCACACCATGTGCGGTTTGCATGCAGTGATGGCATGGATCTGCAGAAAAGCAGGAACAATTTCCTACTGAATAATGTTTATTGTCTGAAACCACGGTCTGCTTTTGGGGTCTGAAAACAGTTCCAAAATCCGATGGTTTCCTTAACTCTATCTCCTTTTCCACCCCTCTGAAATGTGTTGAGCACAATCCCGTGGCATAAATGACATGCCTGTGCATCCTCCATCCCAGCAGCCATCCTTGAGCAGGATTTGGGAGCAACCCTTGCCCTTTTCCAGCCCCACAGCTCTCATCAAACCCTTGTAATAATGTCATCCTTTGCTCAGAGCTGTGGTCTCAAGACACCAGACACCTAACTCATAGAAATGGGAGTTTGGAAAGACTAGTTTGGCTCTCAAATTTAAAACACCAGTAAATACTCCACCTATTACCTTGGCACAGGTTTTGTACGCAACTGCATAAGGGTTATTGTTCTTAAATAACTCCAGTCACAAGTCAAGGAGAACTTAAAACAGATTACAGAGCACTATTAAGAAATCAAGGAATAAAGTATCTGCATCCTGTGGCTTCCTGTGCAACCACCATATTTCTATGAAGTGTATACTATATGATGTCACACATTCTCCAAACCTAAACTTAGTTTTTTGTTACTTCATGAGCCTCTTAGTTTACTGACTAAGAGGCTCATGAAGTAACAAAAGTCTCTGTCTGACACATAACAAAAAACCTACATTGGACCAGTGCTGGAAACAGGACAATGCTTCTCACAAGAATTCTGCCTTCCCCATCTGTTAGACATTTTATACTCCAGAGGAAGTATAAGGAACCTTAATTTTTTTTTTTATTTTCAACCTTAATTATGCCTAGGCAAGCTGTAGTAAAGCAAGAAATTAGGATAATGTCACTGCTCCCAAACAGTTCTCTCACCTGCCACACTTTCATACAAAGAGCACCTCTTGTTAAGTTTTGTTTTCATAATCAATTGAATGCCCTTATGCTGCTCTCTTGTTGTGGAAGCATTAACAAATAATCATTACTGGAAATTATATTTTCTGAAAGCTGCTATTATGTATCTGCACATACTGCCACCTTTTTCGTTTGTAGCCTGTACCTATGAGAGTAACTCCTTGAAGCACCAGCTTATCAACTGTTTGTGGTGATTATGGCGATGTGCTGCCATACTGAACTTTCGAATTGAAATAAAGGAGTGCTTAAGTATTGCAGATTCATCCTAAGAGAGCACAGGCTGGAAATCTCAGCAATCCTAAGTTGATCTGAGCAAAACTTGGCCTGATTTTGTAGATGGTTGGTCCAGAAGCCAGTGCCAGTGCCCAGCTGGGCCAGCAATATATATGAGAATATAAGTACCCAAAGAAAGCAACACACCAAATCCTTCTGCTCACTGTGTAAAACTGTAATTACTGCATTAAAAAAGACTTGAAAAACACCATCTTCTCCCTAAAGAAAACAAAGTGAAGTGGAAATATGTAAGTAGTATCCGGGGAAGCAGAAAGGACCATAGAAGTGCTAGATAGTAGAGCAAATTTCCTTTGCAATGATTCTTTTTCCTTCAAAATACACCTGAGGCCAAACAAATTTGGCCACAAATTCCACAAACTATTTCAATCAAAAAGGGCATATTTGTAGTGGGCAAGAATTTGAAATGTTTATTCAAAAAAAACCATTTTAAAGTCACTGGCAGGAGAAGGAAACCTAGCCTGCAGAAAAATATTTTTCTATACCACAAGAAATCATTCAGCTTGGGCTGAGAACAAAAACCATAATTTATAAACCCTTAATTTTGGATTTCATTTTAATTGGGAAATCCCTTTCTTTTGTTCACCTCAGATACATTTTCTGTTATTTTGTTGGATGGCCAACCAGCTGAAGAAATCAAGTATTTGGCTCAATTACTACCAAGCCTGTTATAATTCTAATTTAAGGTCCCTGTATGGCAATTGCTTGGTGCTGACTTGTGCTGGGTTTTGCAATAGCACAATATATATTTCTGCATACTTGCCAATATTTGAAAAACTATAAATGGAAATCTTCAGAGAGGAAAGTAAGGGCATACTTAAGGAAATACACTGGTCTTTTAAAGATTTATTTAAAAAGTCAAAGAGGAATGCACATCAAAACTTCTAAAGATTTGTAACCTGTACCTACCAATTATAAGGGTTGCTAATTACTTGCTTGGAGGCAGAACCTTAGCCTAATTTTTATGCACATCTATTGCACAGTTCTGACTCCATTTAGGGCAGAAAACTTTCTAGGTTTCTTTTTATAAACTGGCAGCAGGCATATCTACCTTTGAGATCTCTTCTAGCTCTATCTGGATGACAATGCACTAAGCCCCAGAGTGAGCTGGCTGCCCTCATGACAACAGCTCAGCTGAAATGAGTATTACTATTTACATGCCTAAACCCAGTTTACTGGGTTTCGGTCTATTTAGTCTGCTGTTCCATTCTCCAGCTTTCACTGTGGCTTTTCTTCTTTTTAGCGTACAATTCTGATTATTTAAAGAAATTCTTTAAAGCTACTTAAATTGGAAGACAAATGCTGGTTCAAACAGTTCATCATTAGGCTTAAAAATTTTTAAAAGAGTACAAGAAAACACTCCTGGTGATCCAGTGGCCAGCTTGGCAAGCATGGAAATAACAAACCCCAAAGCAGCCAGGTTCTTCTGGCACTTCTTCCTTTGTCCTCACATCTCTTCTCTGAACTACTACAGTAGTTCGTAGATGTTATCATCCATGTTTGGTATTTTGCTGTGGTCACCATGCTTTTGGCTTCTGCTGTTCCCTCATAGAACTGAACGCTTTGTGCAACCTCCTGTGCACCAGCAGAAACTCTCATAGGGAACCAGGCAGACCCTAAGATTCACAGGTTCAAGATTCCCAGTGCAGGAAGAGACAATTGAGGATACCCAAATTCAGTTTTAGAAAGGCCATATCCCAATGGCATTTCTCAATCTCCACAATCTCTAGAGACATTATAGTCACTTTATAATTCAGCTCAGTGGCATGAAGAGGTGCCTGTGCTGGCACCCTGGATATGAGAAAAAAAGGAGACCCATGCAAAAAGCTCCCAAATATGTTGCACATCTCAACATGACTCCTAGACTCCATTCATATATTTCAGAGCTAGCCTGGGTGTCTCAAGATCCCTGTAACCTGCAAAAATCTTGAGAGAAGCTAAGCCACATGGTTTGGCTATTTGCTACTGTGCAGGACAGAAAAGAGTCAATGGTACGGATGGGCTTAAGGTTTCCACTCTCTTGCATGTCACTCAGTTCAGTCTCTTATCATGCAATCCCCAATGGAGAAGAAATTTTGGGCTAAAGGATATCTCCCAACCCTAAAATCTTTGAAACACTGAAGCCAACTGTTACAATAAGGTCTATGTAAACATTTTAATTAAAGGAAATTAATCACATGTACTTTTGTTGTACATCACTCTGGAAAGTCTACAGTTTCCCTTTGCAAGTCAGAAACAATTATTGTATTTTAAAAAATAAAGATTTTTAGGTACTTGATTTTTTTCCTGCATTCACAGGAGAGGGCACATCCAGACAAAAAGGCTGTGTCCTGCAAATCTTCAACCTTCCCATAGCCACAGCTTGTTGTTGTGGAAGTTTAGCTACAGCACCCAGGAGTCAGCCAGTAGTGTCACCCTGGGCCATGCTGGGTACCTAGGAATTGCTCCCATCTCCGTCCCACACCTCCCAGAGACTGCTCTGACTCTGAGCAGCCTCTGGCAGACACAATTCATGGGAGAGGTGGCGCCTCACCCTGAAGGCATCCCGTGTATGCCCTCACCTTCAACTGAGCACACTAATACACAAACTAAACAGTCATATTATCAATACCATTGCTATGATTTTCATGTAACATTTAAGGCTGTCTTTTAAGCTTTAAAAATCATTACAGCCCTGTATCCTGGGTTGCTGTGCATTGGCATAGATCTGTGTGCAGATGGTGGGTTTACCTCTCCTCCATAAAGCAGTAGCACTGTTAAGTATCATTTTAGAGTGCTGCTTTGGACGGCAAATATCCACTAAACTATTGTTTGTTACAAGTCTGCCTGCTTCTGCATTATAAAACGCCATAAAGTTGTATATTTAATTCCTAATGGAAACACTACATAACCTGTGAAAGTCTGATCAAACACTGCTGCTCTTTATGTTCTGTCACTGCTGATAGGCACAGCAATATATCCTGCCTTTTCCAGCATAAACTCCCTTCCATGCAACAGGCTTAAGTGGGGTATTTAGAATGAAATGTTCTTCACAGGGTCTTGCATCCCTTGACCCCTTCACAGGTGTCCATCACTTGATCAATTGAATAACTCTTTGTTTCCTGCTGTCTGGGGGTGGTTTTTTTTGTTGTTGGTGGTTTTTTGTTGTTGTTGGGTGGGTTTTTTGTGTGTGTGCGTGGGTTTGTTGTTTTTGTTTTTGGGTGTTTTTTGTTTGTTTTTTTCCTAAAACAGTTTTGTATGCTTCCTGGTCTGCTTTCTGTAACCACTATATTGACTCTTTCAGCTAAGGACTGATCATTTGTTTAACCTAACTCTTCTTGAAATAAAAGCTTTATTTGTTGTCCCTTGTTTCATTTGATTTTAATGGTGGCTAATAAAGACTAAAACACATACATGCTATATATTTTAAAAAAACAACAAGAAATCAACACAGAGGTGTAATTTTCAATCATTGCTCTGGAGGCGCACAGGAGGGAATAGGGCTATTGTTAGCAAAGCTTGGGGTGCTTTGGCAAGGTGAAGGAAATGCCTTGGCACTTACCAGCATCATTTCAGGCTGTTCTCAGTCCTGCTGGGTATTAGCTTTTCATAAGCAATGAAATACCTTTCTCTTTTCAAATACATGAATAAACAAAACAAACAAACAAAAAAAGGCAAAAAAAAAAAAAAGCAGCACTGCCTGAAATCTTGCAGGAGCAGGAAGGGGTAATCTCAATGTGTCGTTTGTTTCAATCCAAATGATCAGCCAAATGCTGCTCTGAGGAGTTTGGCTCTGAGCCCTGTTGCAGAACAGTCATGCTCCAATGTCCCACTGCAAAACAGTTTCCAGTTTGCTAAGGGGCTGATACAGCTACCCATCCTGTGCAGTCTGCACATTCTAAATCTGTGGAGGTTTCTGTTTGCACTGCTAAAATTGTATGATGGAGGGCTGGGCGAGTAAACCTGTTGTAGACTTTCTTGCACATTAGGCATAATTTGTGCTGCTTTATCAATTTAATTGATGTCTGCAGTTCCATTCATCCATTCCAAACTCATCACTCTTTCCTGAAGCTAATCCAGACAAAAATAAGAACAGAGGAAAAACACCGTAACTAGCCTTTAATAATGTACTGGTTTGTAAAATTAGACTGTGCATGAGAGACACACTGGTTATCATTCAGCTGCTGAAGCAGGGAATCTCCAAGAATTCCATTTACAAAGGATTGACTATTCTGTCAGGAGCCCGTTCATATGTGCTCTCAAAGTTCTGGAAGTTTTGTTTTGAATTAATTTTGGTTTTCGTAATACAGACTGCATTTTGAAGACCCAGGATCTGAGAGCATCTTGCTGTCAGCTACTTTGATTATAAAGCAAGTCTCACAATCCCAGCATGTCCTGGGAAAAAGGATGAGGCTACCTAGATGACATTCCAATCTAGATGACCTAACTAAGTGAGATCCACCAGGTGAGGGAAAGCAGGACAATTCCCTGATGCTTACAGTCACAGAGATAGGTAAACCATAAAAACTTAAGAAGAAATAAAAGCAAACATATCTTTAGAAGTTTTGTTTTAAAAATATGCAATTCATTAATTTTTTTTTTTTATTATTAGGGAGACAATGGTGGTTGGGAAACGTGGCCCTTGGGGACTGCACTAAGAGTTCAAGAGAGTGATTGCCAATCTGTGTATTTTCAGTAAGTGCCAGAGAGCCTCAGCAGCGGCAAAATCACTCTCCTGTTACCACCCTTTGAAATTTTGTACCCAGCACACAAGATATGACAGTGAATACAGCAAGAATCCATCCCACCCTTCATCATACCAGCACCTGAGGATGGGCATGGACTGAGAATAAAACTGGGGGTAGAAAATCCTTCCCTGCTGGCATGCCTCTGGATGGCAGTAGAGACATAAGCCCCATCTGCCAACAGTTTGCTCGGGAAAAACAGGAGATGATCTCGACCTTCAGATTCCATCAATGGAGAAGAGAGATGTTCCAGCACATATGAGCAAAACAACCCTCTGCAGCAGTTGGCAGGAAAAACATTGCAGCAGCATGGGTTTGGAAAGGGGTGCAAGGGTTTGCCACTAGGTCTTCAGGGTGGAGCTGCTTGGCTGTTTGGATAAATGGGAGCAGACCTGACAATATGGAAGAAGAATGAGGTTAATGTGTGCCACCACTAAATGGTTAACTACAGAAATGACAAAAATTAAAATTTCCTTGAAAGAACAGAATCTGCTTTTCTGTAGGGGCAGAGAGGTAATTCCTTGGAAAAAAGCATTGACTGAACTGCTGCTCCCCTGTTAAGAGCTATCTAGGTGCAAGCAACTCACAAAAAATAGTAATACAGAGTTTTCTGTTTGTAATATACTGAAAGCTATAGGGCTTGATTCATAAACACTGACAAATCCATGGGACTCCATGTGATTCACTCAGCTGGGCTTTAGACCAGATCAAGAGCAGGTTTTATTTTATAGAGGGTCTCAGAAAATCATAAATTTATACTCAGATATAAGAGCACCAACTTCCTGCAGTGGGTATTAAAAATAAAGAAGAGTTTTCAGGCAAGGAGCAAGGCTTCACTGTTGCAACAGCCAGCCTCGCACTCAACAAGGAACTTAATTCCTGCTTGTATTTGGGTTTTTTGAGAGCTGCTAGGGTAAGGAGGCAAGGACAGAGGCCTGGTGCCTCCATGCTCTCTCCCACCACTGCCAGGAGATACTAACCCCAGCAAGCTCTGTCCTGGCCAAGCTGGCAAAAGAGCCAGCTTGCACCTAACATGGCTGTGATAACTGGCACCCAAACTTGCTTCATGAATATCACCATATCTCTGCTGGTGACAGCTCCAGAGAATTAGTCAGTCCAGCCAACACAGTCCTTGGCTAACATCCCACCACCAAGTGAAGCTGGAAGAGCCCCAGGATGACCTTTCCTACATTTGCTTACTCTGGTACTTTGAGGAATTACCCACAGTTTCCACATCTCATGGAACATAGGCATACTGACCAGATTCAGCTGAGGTTTTTTGGGGTCCAAGAACCAGTCCAACAAGCCTGGGATGTACCAGGACACCTCACCCCATTCCCATCCAGGCACACAGTGGGTCTGGCACATGAGGATCTCAGCCCTCCATTTCTGATGTGGACACCACAAGTCATTGCTTGGTCACTCTGGCCTTGAACTGGCTTGTGCTGAGCACCTCTTTGCCCATCTTACCCCTGCAGAGCCTGATATTGATACTTGGAGTTGGTATTACATAATTCTCCCTCAAGAGCAGCCTGCACCTTACAGTCATGGTGCCTTCAGCTGCTGCACACCTTCTCTTTAATTCAGGGGAGAGGAGTGTTTTCCTTTTGTGGCAATTCTCCTTTGCAAAGAGGAAAAAGAAAGTAAAGAAATGCCATACAGATCCACCCTTCAGAGGTAGTGTCTGCCTGGCACAAGCCATCAGAGTTTTTATTCTGTATTTTTACACGTCCTGAACTTTAGGAACCACATATTCAAGTGTGGCAAACACACCCATTAATCAACACAGTCCTGTGCTTGTCCTTGTCACATCCCAAAAGTGAGGTTAGCCTGCAAGCCAGAGCAGCCAAATGCATAAAAGCAAATAAACTCAGAAATTGGTTTACACTGCCTTTAACTACCTGCAAATAAACATTAAAAACATATTTTCATACCTTATCAAACTGTTTGATATTCCAAAAGTATGCAGCGAAGTTTTTCAGACTTGTATTAATCCAAACCAGAAGCATCTCTTTCTGAGATCAAGTGTTTGTCATGTAAAAATAACCTCAAAGCCAGAAAGACTGTACTTAAATAACTAAAATGAGGGAAGAAAGGATTCATAAACAAATAATCACAACTCCGCAAATAAAACAAAAAAGTTAAAATTACCCAGTTAATTTTATAGATCACACAGAGAACTTTTCCTAACATAAAAACAAGCTCCTGATTGTTGAGGCTTAATACCAAGCCCATTAAGAAATGGAGAACGCACTAGAGGCACAGGAACTTTCAGCACAGCTGATCTAATGTAAAAACAAAGTATGTAATTGTTGGCGATTAACAAAACTGTGCCTTGAAGAGTTGCTAATTTATCCAAAGCTCAACTCCGAGCAAGGACTCACTACCTAATGATTTTCATTTTTCCAAAGACTGTCATACCACAAAGAAGTTGCTAAGAATTTGGCTTCAGCGCTGGATTTCTCCCTGTGATACACCAAAAGCGGACTTCTTGATTATCTCTCCTACTTCTCTGCTTCCTTCAAGGACTCTGCACCTTCAAAAGAGCAGTGACAGAAAGAGTGGCACTGAAATTTTGGTAAGTAGGACAGCATAAACTTCAGTTAAACTTAAGATTAAGCTCCATCTTCACCTTCAGTGAAAGCCGCTGTGTAAGAAGCCAGAAGGGAATCTCTACTGATTTGTTATGGGAGACCACCAGAGAGAGTCCAATCCCTTGGGGAGCAGGCACCTGGGACACAGTCTGCAAGAGAAGGACAGGACCAAGGGAAATTTTTAATGGCAAATGTTTCCTCCCACAGAGGAGGGTGAAGCCCACTGCACTTCCAAGAGGCAATGACATTCGTGGAAAGCCTGCAGTACGTGTCATTCACACGGCACCCAAGAGCAAATGTGGTTGCCAGCAGCAAATTACCAGGGTCTCTAATTTGTTGCTTTTTTGGTATCAAACCCTTTTACATTGCCAGAGTGCTTATAAACCCAGAATAAACTTGTTTTCATCTAACTCATTGCATGTTACTGTGCACCTCGCTTAATTTCCAAGGTGCCTACAGATAACCTGCTTCCTATGGATTTCCTACAGCAGCATCCTGAGTGGGAGGAGGGCTCACACATTAACCCTTTTAATTACTTTTATATTTAGCAACCAAAATCAGAGTCCAAACCAGAGGACTATGTTAGCCCACAAAATTAACATAGGGACAAAATGAATTACTTCCCCCCCCCCCCCCCCCCCCCACCCCCCAGGCTGATTTTCATCAGAATGTCTGTCAAGGAAGATGATGGTCAGAGATACGCCTTTCAGGAGACATCCACACTAAGGCCAGTGGGAGGGAAATCATTCCCTTAAGATTAAGAAAATGAGAAATCCAAACTGTAGCAAGTGCCCTCCTTCCATCTCCTGCAGATTCACAGACAGGTTCCAAACTGAGTAACTTGTCTATGTGAATTTTTAATGACTTTTTGATTGTGAACATATGCTGTGGCTGGGCTTGCTCCAGCTCCCAGCTGAAGTCAGCTGGCGCCTATCAGGGTGCAGCTCTGTGTCAGGTTTCGTTCAGTTCAGTGGGGCACTCCAGCCAAAGCAGGTAGTCCTGGTTTCCTTGTCCTGTCCAGCATTTCTCATGGATCAGATCTGCTCCTAGATCAGACACTGGGGAGAGTCTGTGTTCAGTTACCCACAAGGCTCCACAAAACACTACCAAAAATACAGTTACCAGGGCTTCCTCTTCACTGTGCAGGGGCTTAATCCTGCAGGAGCATCCCCCACCAACCTCAGGAGCTGTTGCTCCAGTAGGAAGAATATCAGGAGCTTGGAAAGTAAGGAATTGAGAAACAAGCCAAGGGCAACAATCAATGCTCCTTGTTCATCTTTTGCACTGTTTGACCATTCCATTTCCAACACAGGCATCCTGCACTTATCTCAATGCTTTTCCTCCTAAAGAACCAACATTTCAAAACATTTTAAGACATCAAGGAAAAAAAGCAACCTGACCTAACACAAGAAGCATTATCAGCAGAAGCATTTTGTTAAAACAAATGTCTTCTGCATTCATCCAGGAATGCATCCATTACTTCTTACTCTGATAAGTGTAAACTGTTTGGAATTTAGGCTCAAAATACAAACAGTATAAAAATAGTTTCTGCCAGGTATCTGAGCCTCCCAAATTTTCTGTTATTCTGTAAGAACAGCAGAAGCAGTGAAGAAGTTCACAAGCCTGAAACAGAAACCCTTGCTTGCCATTTCAAAGAGAGAAGAGGGAAAAACAACAACTCCCATTGAAATGTCACAGAAATTAGGTGTCTAACGGCTTTAGATGCCTGTGAAAACCCTGCCTACTACCTTTCTTTTTCTTATTATCTTTTGTGGTTATGATATTCCAGAAATAAACACCCTGAGACATTAAAATGGAAAGCCAGACTGCAAGAGAACACACCACACTTCTGATGAAAAGAAAATCACCTCTCTTACTGTTTTTATGGTTTTTTATCTCTTCCTAGTGAACAGTTGTGAAATCTTTAGCTGCAGCTTGTAGCAGCTGTGAAGTATGCATCACATTAAATACACTGGTGGGTCCTGCACAGTCATTCTGGCACCACTTCTATTTCATACAATGCCTTCAGTTTTTCTACATAACCTCAATCATTTATCAATCATTCACCAATGCCAATAAATCAAGGGGTCGGGGGACCCTTAAACATAAAAATAAGGAGCTGTAAAAAAATATTACTACAGCAATTAAACCCTAAAATAGTAATAAACTCTACTTGCATTACACTTTTAGAAAGCCCCACTGAAATTAAACAAACATCCAATATCAACAATATGAAAGGGGCTTTTTCTTCTAGTTATAATAGCTATGGGTTTATGCAGAGGAGGGGAAAATTAAGGTTATTTTTATAGATCATGGAGACTGTAATGTAAAAAATGGGTGGGGGGGAAACAAAGCAGAGAAAAGCAAAATAAATTAGTGAATTTTCTTACAGAAGACTAGGACAACATGTACAAGAATTTACAAAATAAAAGTGAATCTTTATTCACAAATTTTAATCTTTGCTTTGGATCAAGACTGTATGGTTAACAAATCTATTTTGAGTCAACCTCACAGCTGGGTCTTTTAAAGTAAGTTTTGTATTTTAATACATAAACTTCTTTTTTGTTGTTTTCCTCAAAAGGCTTTTTTATTTTCCAGAAAAGTTTTTTTTTCCTGCCACCCAAGACGAGGAAAAAAAATTTGCATCATTGAAGAAAAGAAAATTACAAATATAAGCCAGATTGGGTGAAAACACAATCATGAACAGACTGAGAGGTCGCCTTAATTAAGATTGCTGTTCAAATCCCTGATGAGAAAGGGGCATTCCTTTTCAGAAGGGGTGATGTGCTCTAATTGCTGGGACAGCCTAGCACTGCATTTACTGTAAGAACCTGACCATTAATTTCCACTAAAAGCCACACAGCAATGCTGGTGTGTTCCACAGAGGGATGAGGCTTGGGTTTCACCCATGCCAAAATCCTGAGGTTTCATCAAAGTATTCCCATCTCTCCTCTCAGGGAGATGGGAGCTTGTGATTACATACAGTTTTTCCACTGGGAAGTTTTTGGAAGTGTGCCATGAAGTGGGCCTGGCTCACGCTGCTGGGGCAGGGCTCTCACTGGTCTTCTGTGTTCCACTCATTAGGTGAGGGCAAACACTTGTGAAGAGGAGATTTCTATGACAGTAAAAATTCTGCAGGGGATCCAAGTGCTTTGATTAATGTCTTTATTAAAAATTACCAGTCCCACAGTTCTGTTGGTTTGGGTTGGGTTTTGTTACTTGCCGACCACAACTACTGCCAACCCAAAAGGACTAATGCATTGAACCAAACAACAAATGCTTTGACACTTTTTTCTTTTCCCCAGCTCTTTTTTGCCGGAGCTTTTTTGATGGGATCAGGTGTTACAGCCCACCTTTAAGGGGGTGCACCCTTCCCTGAGTCTCTGCACTAAGACTACAAGAGTTAGAGGGGGCTGCACCAGCAGCCAGACCTGAGGAGACATGGAGAGCCCTATCTGGGAGCCTCCCTAATGGACCCCAGGTTGGGGCTGTCATGGAACCACAGAATGCGGATCATGGGCTGGAAGGGACCTTGAAAGATCATCTAGTTCCAAACCCTGTGCCATGGACAGAGATACCTTACAGGAGACCAGGTCATTCAAAGCCCCATCCAACCCTGCCTTGAGCACTTCCAGATGTGCTTGTTAAACATTTTTCTGGCCCAAAGTAATGCACTTATGGTTTCTTACATTTATCAATCACCTCCAAAATGTGCTAACTGAAAAAAAAAATCATAAATATTGATTTCATCTGGAAGAATAGCATTGGATACTGAAGGAGGTTTGGTCTGGAGGTGGCTCCTAACTGGGTTTCTGGGATCAGTGGAAATTTCCTTAATTTTTTTTTTTTTTTGCAACAGTATTCTCTTTCAGTAGTTTCCTCTCGGCTACAAAGAGTGCTTTTATTATATCTGTGTTGAGCCGTTTCCAATGATGCACCTAAAATAGATGAAACTACCCCAGTGTGCTTTCCTGTGTCTGAATACCAAGCTGTGCTGTCTGTAGCAGTGCTGGCACCAAGACCAAGCATTCAGCAAAGCCATGAACTGTGCCAAGCACAGGTACTGCCAATACCACCGCCAAGACAGGGCCAATAAATCCAAACACACTGTGCATCTCTTATCTATAATCCCTCTGTGCTCAGAAATTCAAGGGCTTCTTTTCCCAGAGAGGTTACTACCCATCTCCACGCACCTCCACCTTTCAAAGCCCAGGTAGGTTGTAAATCTACAGGAGGACTAACAGACTTAGCACAAAGCTTTATAGAAGCTGCAAAATGAAAGGAGTTCTTGGAAAATAAGCTGTAGGCTTGGAAGATGGCTGCAAGGAAGCCTGGCAGAAGTGGGCATGATTACCTGCATCCAAGCCACTCCAACTAGAGATCTGGCTGAGGAGGCTGCACTGAGCATGTGGGGGGGCAGCTGCCTGCCAGCTCCTCACATTTAATAAGTTAGCATGGATAAGAAAGGTAAGATTGGGCTTACAGATACTGAATATATACACAACCTCAATATGAAGGTGCATAAATGTCACTGTTTGAGTCTGACTCATTGTGTCCTTATTATATTGCTGGTTGCTTGGAGACTGACTGAATGCACACAGCAGCAAAGATGCTGGCTTTGGAGTCACCACCCTGCCTTATTTTCTCTTTCTCTGTGGACATAATTTTCCTTTAAAGACTTGCCTTGCCTCTGCAGATTGCTTGACTCCCTCTGCCACTGTGGAAAACTACAGCAGGGGAGGTAGCCGGGTGTCCAGGAACACTGTTGGTGTTGTTCTACGCTCACCTCCCAGCCCTGGCTCCATGCACTGCAGGGGGAAAGAAAGCATGTCTTTATTCCTCTACAGGCTTGCCTGGATGCTAAATTTTACCTTAAGCCAGAGCAGTCAAAGATTCCTTATTGAGAGACATTCCCACACATTTCCAACAGGTTACCCTGAAATCCTCAAACTTCCTTAGCTGGGAATAAATACCTACAAATCCAAGAAAGTGGTGGAAATGTAATGGGAAACTTGAGCATGTTCCACTTTTTGACAGGCATGGCACAACTGAGCTCAGATGGTTAATGTGAAAATCTTGCTTGACTCATTCCTTACACAAAACTAAGCAGAGTGGAGACAATTATTTGCAATTTAACAAGTACTGAAATTTAATGCTTGTCATATCCTGAGTGCTAGTATCACACTTCAGAGCCTGAGCCTGTAAAACATAAGCTGGGCTTCTAGGACACTGTAAAATTACATGGGCCAGAGTCTACCTTAGGATAAAAGTAAGGATTGTGTGTCCACTTCCAACAGCCCAGTATCTCATGTATTTTTAATAGATGGAAACCAAGCAATATGAGGTGGTACAGGGTAATAAATGACCTCTTACTTCTGTTTTAAGAGGTCTTTATTCCCCTTATCAATCTCATCTTTCACACCAGGGGAACCAGCTAAAAGCTCTTTAAAAATACATAGGTGTGCTCAGGGCACATCCTGCAGATTTTTCTGAAAAGACAATTACTGTAAATAAATTATTAGAAAGAAAGCAGAAGCAAAGAGCCTTTGGTGGGAATTTCAAAAGAGTAAATGTTCCCTCTGGAGGCTAGAGGACAAAGTGAGGCAGGCCAGCCTCCAAGCCTTGGGCTTCTCTGACCTCAGAGCTGCTCGCTATACCTAAAGAGAATGCCAACTGATTTTTGCTGCAAGTAAGAAAAAAAGTGGCAATGAGTTAACTGGAATTTCAGGAAGGAAAAAAAATTGTAGCAACAGTGAAGGAAGAAGCCTTACAGAGTTTACTTACAGTGCACTTAACGTGAATGAAATGCCCTGTACTAAATCAACCTCAGAACTGCAGGAGCACATTGTACTTACATGTTGGACTATGTGGGCAGCAAGACGAGGGGTTTTGGGAACACTGGTCTGAGTTTTGGGCCCTGTTCTGAAGGCTAGGATTCAGCAGCACATCACTCCGCCACCTGAGCCACCCTGTGTCCCTAAGGCACTGAGCTGGCACAGCTGGGCACCATACTGCACAAATGAGGCATGACAAGTCTGAATTAATCCATTGAGACAAACTGCTCCCTGATTTTCTCTCCTTGCTCTACAGGTGCTCCCAGCAATTCAGCCTGGGAAGGCAGACATATGCTTAGTCAATAGTCAACTAATCTGAACACAGCAGGATGCAAAGGCTGCTGTAAGCTGTGCTAGTCCCATGGGGCTCAGGTGTGGTGCTTCAATGGCAACAGGCAGGATCCTAATGGTCCACAAGTGGTGCTGTGCCTAGCAGGATCTGCTCCCCCTCTCTCTGCAGAGACATAACATCTCTGTTATGCCAAAACCCATTCCAGAAGTCGTTTTTAACTCACTGTCTTAATTGTAAGCAGTGAAAAACCAAAGGTTTCTGCAAGATTAAATAGCTCTTAACAAAAAAACAGGGGGGGAACTCTTAACCAAGACATGGCTTTTTAAAAAAAAAACTGTATAAAGGTGTGCAAGTTAGTCATATGCTGTGTGGCAGGGTGGTCACAGAAAGCCTTTGCTGCAAGTATGGTGGGCTGCAAAGTGAAATGTGCAAAAATCAAGTGAACTTAACACTGATGCTGATCATTCAGGCCTTTTTCTTCTCAAATGATCCAGATACAGTTTAGCTCAGGGACAAGATAAAATGAAGAATGAAGTGGCTCTTTAATACCCACATTTGTCCTCCATATTTGCTCAAAGTGAAGTTCTCAATCTCTGCTCTGAAGAAAACTATAAAATCAGACCAAAAATGTGTGTAATTGTCCAAAATTTCATCAGAAGTATGCCAAAGAAAAAAAAGAGTACAGAAGGGTAATCTGGGCAGGCTTCCCTGTACAGGCTGCTCCCTGCAACTAATGCTGGTTTTGAATAGGGTCTCTCATTGCATTTCTCCATGGCAGTGGAAGCCAGACAGTCAGCTAGTGTATTCTATAATAAATAAACAAACATCCCACTTACCTCCAAACACATGTGAAAGATGGGTTTTAAATCATTACGATTTACTTAGCTCTGAAAGGGAGTAATTTTTCACCAGACTGCAGAAAACCCACTGCAATAGGGGGACTAAGGCTGAGATTTTCAGAAGAAATTGAAGGAGTTCAAGTACCAAATTTCTACAGAATTTTAAGGTAATTTGGCCACGGAGCACCCTTGAGAACCTTTCCCTGAAAACCTCGTTTATACTCAAAGTTAGATTTTTGCTAACTTGAAAACAAGTAACTGAGTAATAAGGCCAGAAGTTGCTCTTAAAATACCAGTTTACAGAGGGCTTGCTCTTTCCTCCCCATGACTGTACAGTTACAGGCTTAAGCAGCCCTCTGGACATAATATGGGATGGGGTTTGGTGGGGGGTGGGGGAGGTGGGGGGGATGGGCAAAATTTCTTATTCTACTGCTAGCTTTTTGTACACACTTGGGCAGACAGTTGGAAATTTGTAAGGATTTCTGTGTCCAGCAAGGCATTTTCAAAATTATTAGATTCTCTGGATTTCAAACAAGGACAACAAGGTAATTTTAAACTACCCTAAATTAAAAGTTTGACAGGATTTGCAAACACTCTGTTGATAAGAGCAGGGATTGCTCTTTACAGCTGGAACTTTCCATCCAAATTATATCAAAGCCCTTTATACACAAGAATGATTAAGGATGAGAAGTATGCCTGTTACGTAGGTTCATTATTTGCTTATAGCTCAAAATTGGAAAAGCATGTAAACACTCCAGAAGCAGGGCCAACATAATATTTCATCACAGCAAGACTGAGAGGACTCCCAGGACCTCCTCAGGCTTCTTCTGCTCTATCCAAGGGCTACATATAGGGTAGACCCCTTTCAGCAGCCAGACTGTTGGCTGACTTTGCCAGAATCTCATCCGAGTCCCAGACAAACTGCTCTGCCTGCATTCATGCAGAGAAGCATGGGTGGTTTCTTCTTGCCTAGTGCAGCACTGAAGCCACACGTAAGGTCAGGAAGGCTGATCTCATGTGCTGTCTCTTGCCTAACTGGACCTTGATGAAATTACCTTAGGCCTCAGTAAAAAACTGAGTAGCCCATGTAAATTCAAAGAGGAATGCCTAGAAGCAATTCCATCTTCATGCAAATTTCCTACCTCCCTTTCCTGCCTCAAGGCAAACCATCAAATGCAACAAAAGGAAATATAAAAGTAACGAAAGAAGCTTCAAACAGCCCTGACTTTCTTCATGCAACTATCTCTATCTTCTCTGTTTCATTATTCCTGATTTCTGACATAAATGTCATACAAATGAGGGTGAGAAACAGAAAAAAGACAACACCATCAAGCATCCAGGAGCAGTCAGACTGGACTTAAAACAACCAAACTCACATTTAAGACTCCAGTTCAGAAGAAACTTCACAAAGTATTTAATGCCAGATGCTTATGCCCTGGGCACACACACACATGCACCATGGAGGAGGCTAAAATTTCAATGACATTTTACAGAACCGTATTGTGTTAGCCTTGATCCATTTATAGGAGGTGCAAGATGCAGCGTGCAAAGCTGCCCTCCCACACCTTATGGCAGATCCCAGCTCTGTGAGGCTTCACGGCATATCCTGGTGGCATCCCCACACTTATAGAGAGTTTCACACAACTGGAGGGGAAGATCAACAAGGCACCTGCTGGGGAAGGCTCCTGCCAATTTCTAAATTGAGTAGTTGCTGCTAATCTCTAAATTGGCAGGAGGCTTCAACTGACTAAAAAGCAACTTCTTTTTGTTAGAACCAACCTCAGCTTCCAGAAACCTTAGCAGCTCCTTCACAGAGCTGTGCTACACGCTTAGTGAATTCGCCCCTGAGGATTTGATCCTAAATGTAACACAGCCTTTCAATCAAATTCCCCTTATGTGCCAAACCAGAAGCTTGCCAAGCAGTAGGAACATTGAAGCATTAAATAAAGAACATTTTCAGCAATCAAGAGCAAGGTTAAAAGCATAAGGAATGTGAAGAGTTGTTTTGGCAGTGAATTTATTGTATAGGCAAACTAATAAATCATTTGTATTTGAAGGATCTATAGCATAATTATGTAGATTAGTAGTGCTTCTGTTGATTTTTTTAATATATATTTTTTTTAACACAGGGAAACTCACTGTTGTCTTCTACAGGGCTGTGCTCATAATCTTTCAGCCATTGTGGCATTTGGGTGAAGGCAGTCATATGCTTGCAGTGGTTGGCCCAGAGCAAGCCCTTTTTTCCGAAACTCCCAGCATTCCTTAAGGAAGGATGTCAGTTGACTGTCTTTTTACACAATATTTCTGAAGTACAAATTCTCTAACAAACTACTTTAAAAAAAAAGGCATTGAAGTTTTAGACCAGACTGAAAAAGGCTTCTCTTTTTTTCTGGACACAAGCACACACAAGCTCTGGTACAGTCACTCAGAAGAAGAAGGCCCTATCTGCAGATGTCTGCATACCTGGGGTTCCACCAGCAACTACTCAGGCTTGCAAATTGAAAACTTGTC
Organism: Setophaga petechia; assembly: GCA_024362935.1. NCBI lineage: Eukaryota > Metazoa > Chordata > Aves > Passeriformes > Parulidae > Setophaga > Setophaga petechia. Next base: position 1,618,947 of record JANCRA010000108.1, on the reverse strand, counting down.
TAAAAACCCGAGACTATTCATGTACTCAAATGCTTTTAAGAACATGGGTTTGATCCAAAAATCCATTAAGGCAAATGGAAAGACGAATTGATTTTCCACTGACTTTATATTAGATGCTAAACTTGCAGCCAGGTCTAAAGGCCATCTCATTCCCTCAGTGTTTAAGCCAAACCTATTCAAAGCCTCAATTTACAAATCCTGGCATTATAATGGGGCATTCAAATGCTGCTAGCAGTTTCCCAAAATTAGCTCTTTGGTCTGTAAAATATGCATTAAACATACCTTCCTGCCAATATAAACATCCAGCTGCAGGGATTTCTAAAAAAATCTCACTATAATTTGGCTCAACAAAAATAGGTTACCACTCGTGATTATTAAAGTGTGAGGGAACTAGAGGAATGAATGAGAAGGCAAAGCTGAGTGACCTCGCTCAAGTTCCTCTCTATCTGCTGCTTTTTGCTTGCAAAGCCTGCCTGGCAAGGTGACGATGGTTGACAGTTTTCCAGAAGACAAGGCACAACAAGATGAGAATTCATTGGTTGTTAAGGTATGCAAGAGGTAATCAAGAATCTGGCACTCTGAAACCAGGAAAAGATTAAAAGATGCTTTGCAAGATGACAAATGGTACTAAGATATATGGAAGTGTATGTATTTAAAATTAGAGCACTTGAGCAGAGCAGCTGCTAAGTTGCTTGTGGCTTACAAAGCTGCTAAGTCCCAAAGGCTTCCTCCCACACCAGGACTAAGTCAAAGGCCAGTCAGTCAAGCATCACTGTGGCAGTCCCTGTCCAGGCCAGGGGTTGCAACTAGATCTTGAACATCCCTTCCAGTCCTGGCCATTGTATGATTCTGAGTCAAACCTAAAATGTTTATCTGCTCCCCAAAACAGCAGAGTGAGTTTGAGCCCTCTGCCCATTTGCAATGTTGAGGCATGTGTTCTTTGAGACAAAAGCCACTTCAATGGGAACAACCGGAAAAGTTGTGGAAAGCAAAAGACTTGGAGGCAAAAAAGAGCCACTAAGTTTTCCTATCTTACAAAAACCAAAAAGCACATGTCAAAATTTATAGTTAATAAACAGCATGAAAACTCTCTACCAAAGCTGCTTTGGTAAACCCAAAACTACGTTACCTCTTCCTGTAGCCTGGTCTAAATACACAAAAATCAAAATTTAATTAAAGCCCGAGGCTGCCAAGTTTCCAAACTTGACCAAACAATACCAAGTCAAGAGAGAATCCGATCCCAAACACTCCTATTCCTCCTCTCCCTGAGAGGTCCTGTGTAACAAAAAACTCCTCTTTATTTAAGAATACCAGGGATAGCTCTCCTCCATCAGCACATAACTAAGGACTTTCATGAGATACTTCCTTATCAGCTCTTTGATTACCACCAGCCATTGCTGTCCCAAGGAGCTCAGCATGTGCTGTGAGCTGCAGCAAGGAAGTCAGTGCTGGAGCGCTGAGTGGAGCCTTTAAAACACTGCCGATGGCAGCAGAGATGGAGACAGACTCCCTGGTTATGGAGTTTATTCCCTGAGAGTGCACAATACACTGTCTGTGCTGAGAGCTGTGCCTTGCCTCACTGATGTTAGACCCCTCTCAGTAGGAGAAAAGAGGGACCCATCTTCAGCTGGTGTTTCGTGATACACCTGGATCCCAGCTCTATTTTTCTGCAATGTATTGTGAACCAGGTACTGAAAAAAAATCCTTAAAAAAAGTTGTTGATATAAGACAGCAAAGCAAAGAAGCCATCATTCCTCTGTGCTGGAATTATGGGACCTGGTGGGCAGAGCTCTGAAGAAGAAAAATGAGAAAAATGCTGTAATGACATCTTTACTACTGTTTCATATCAAACATTCTCCCAGCTGATGGTGTTTTTCAATTTACTAATGGAGATGGGGGGGGGGGGGGGGGAAACCTCAGTTCTGAGTAAAACAGAAATCTCAATCTCTTTTCACTCTCTTGCGTCCTCTGATTCCCTTTGGAACAAATTATACGGAAATATTCAAATACTTGTTGTATTGATACTGGGAAGTGAGAAGATATGTCAGAGAGGGCCTCTGCCAGCAGAAATCCCAAAAGACATATGACTAGCAAATGCTTACATCCTGCTGAAAAACCCCCTGTGATAATTTTTACAGTGTGTTGCTGAATGTCTGATGGGGATACAACGCCTGCTATTATGCCCAGCTCTCCCTGTTAACACATCCACACCAGAGCTGCACTTCATCATGCACTGGGTGACTGAACACTTCCAAGGACAGTAGGACCTGAATGGACTAATGCTACTAATTTCCACAGCATCCAGCAGTTTAACTACAAACTACCCTCACAGTATTTTCCATTTTTTTAAACAGACCCTTTCTCACACGTCAAAAGGCTTTGCATGAGTGATTTGGAAACCCAGCAACCCACTTTAGAAGGTGCCTGGTATACCCTGTTGAAATTTGTCTTGTCATAATATAGTTTTCTCTTCCCCATATATATTACAGCTGTTCTGAATTATCTAAGTCATGGGTATATCTGCAACACATTCTCTGCTACCAAGCAGAATAAATTGATCAGCTCTGTGATTCACTATTATCATCACCCAAATGTGAAGCTGCTGCACGGATCATGGTGCTGTGCTCTACTTGGTGTATATATTTTCCCTTCCAGGGCTGAAAACACGAAGGCTTACAAACTTGCAGCTCTGTCTTTCACCTTGTTTTTAACAAAACCCTAAATGTTACTGATGAAAACTGAAATACCTTTTCAAAAAATTATTTTCGGTCCGAAAGCCATTTTTCCCGGAATGTAAAGTGGCCTGAGTGATAACAGTATAATAAACCAAGTAGGGATCTAAATGCCAGACCTGCTTCAGTGCATAAATCACCATTAAACTGTGATGGTTCTGGGGAAATTTATTTTAGCAGCACATTTCAGCACAGACATAATAAAAAAGGATATTTTTCCACCCCTGTTAGGCTGTGCAGGTTGAAGCGGGATTTGGAGTTTCATCCAGGAGACTTTGTTTTCTCGTTTAGGCTGTAGGATGAACAAGCAGCCACTCATTTCAGTGGTCATGTATGGTGTGGGGTGGTCTTGCAATTATCATAAAACTCCTAACTTTGACTCTGATGGGTTCCAGTGTACTTTAGGTACAAACAATAGATACAATAGAAGTAGAATTACTTAATGAATCCAAATCTAGGCTTAGGACTGAGGTCTGAACTTCCCAGCTGCTTTGTATGCAGGTATTCACCCCCCAGTCAGACGATCCAGACACAGGAGATACGGTTACAGGGCACAGACCCAACTTCGACTCATTTGCAGACACCCTTGTCTTTTTCCATTGCCTCCTGAGGTATCCCACAGAGAATGAGACAATCAGAATTGGTTTTACCCCTTGCAGAGCTCTACTCAGATGTCAAAGTAGGAAGGGAAATAATTAAAATATTTTTAGTGAGATTCACATAAAATTCATTTTTGTTCACTTAGGAGATTCCCAGCTATGACACACTAGAACAGTTCTGGGATTTTTAAAAGAATATTTCAACAATGTAAGCCTTTGAAAAAAACGGATTTTTAAAACCCAATTTTGTCATTTTTTATGGGGGCTTAATGACATGAACAGTTTTCATATGCCTACTGCAGTATAGTCTCCTAAGATGCAGGAATATATGATCAATAATAAGTTTGTCTAGGTCTGGCAAGAAAAAAAAAACCACATCAAAACAATGCATCTGTATGTTCATTTCCCAACATTATTTTCTGAAAAACAGTCCAGTGAAGCAAGTTAGGCAGTACATACTAGAGAGATATTTTTGAATACTTTGAGAGGTTTTAAAGAAAATAAAATTTCACCTCCAGACCTTCAGCTTGCATCCATCATTCTCTCAAATAACTGAGATATTCTCCCAGTGAACCTCCAGCACTTTCACTGTCAGCAGTAGACAATCCATGTGTAGGACTGTCCAGTCTGGGTACTTCAAATACATGCACTGTCTTACATTAAGATCTAAAGCCCATCCCTTAAGTTAACAAGAACTAGTTCCATTGACATTAATGGGGTTTTAAATCAAGCCCTATTTCTTATCATCAGCTGCATATTAATTGTTTAATCCTTTAAGTATCTCATTTTGCAGAGTGCCAGTAATCTCTAGAGAGGTGTAGGCCAGCTCATAGCTTGTCTCTATTCTTTAGCAACAGCATCATATAAAAAAGTATGTCTTAAAAGAAATAATAGATTAATAAAGAACTCTTGTGCCTTATCAGTCTCCCAAGCTTTTTTTTTTTATGTTTCAATACACATTCAGCTAAACCCAGTGGGCTTAATACTGAAGGCTTTAAACAAGCCCAACTCCCTCTCAAATCCACAGCTAAGTAGCACCCAGCCCATAGTGAACAGATAATGAATCAAAGATTATTCTTCAGGAAAGCAACAGATAAGCCAACTCTCCTAGTAATTTAGGGTGTTCCTTCAGAGAAGGCTGTTGTCATGTATGGAAATGACACTGAATGGGAAAATGGCTTTCAGAGAACTCTCAGGAAATTGCTATTGAAAATCCTCAGACCACTGCACCAAAGTCAATGTCTACATGCAGCTAGGAAAGGGCTCATCTCTGCATAGAAATCCAGAAAGACTGTTTCTCCAGATTTCATTGAGCAGAGTTACGACACAGCTCCACTGAAAGCTGGAAAAGCAAAGGCCAGCCCTGGTGGGTACTGTGCTCAGCCTTGTTACTGTGGCATAGTCCTTGTGGCTGGATTTACTAGGGACATGGCAAGAGACAGGTTAAAGACAGGCTAGCTACCACTGACCACATTTCAGTGTGCCCTTCAGATCAGCTGGACAGGTCTGTCACTTTCACCACAGCTTCAGCCATCATTAATAAAATGTAAAATATTAAGACAGCTATTGAACCTACCAAAAGCGTTATCATGTTATCGTTATCATGCCATACAGACACATCAAAAAGCCATCAGCTGGTCTCTCTCAGCTTTTAAGGGATGATCATTACAAAATTCAGGATGCCAAATAATGCTCCCAGTTAAGAGCTGCAGTCAGGCAGTCCCCTCTGGAGGGTTAACAGAAAGAGACTCTATTCAGATACTTATTACATTGAGAAGAACAGGTGTTGGTCCAAATTTTTACCAGTGTCCTTACCAGAAGCTACAGGTTCTATAACAGTTCTTTACTTTTTAATTAATTTATTTATTTGCCTCAAAGTGTGAGATGAGCACGGCCCTGGGGACAGACACCACCTACACCTCTGCACAGCAAAGCCAGAGTCATACAGCTCCGCTTCTGCCTCAACACAGCAACAAGAGGTGCTACATTCTTCTCCACTGCCATATGTGGCATCTGTTGTCGGCGATTCTAATTATGTTTCCAGACACAGAAAACCACTTAGAGATTTGTTAAGAAGTTAGTAGGGATATTCACACTATAATTTAATAAGAAGATAACTACTCCATTTTCCCACTGCATGGAGTACACCTTGCCTTTCTGTACCATGTATCTACTAAGCTACCTTCAAATAAATTTCATTTATTATGCCTTCATACAAATCCTATTACTTGCTCAACAAACAGTTTTGTTTTCCTGTCTGGGCAACGGTCCAAACACAGGTTGCTGTGTATGCTTTTGTAATTACTGATACATTGTATAAGAAACTATGTCATGTTTCTGACAGACTAATTATAGGCAAAGAACAGCCTTCCTGAGACCTTGATTCAATTGTTATTCTCTCCTTGGCTTCCCCTGTGATCTCCACCAAGCCATGTCATCTCTCTACATTTCATTTCCCCACCTGTAAAAAAGGGTTGGGAACCTCTCATCTGCCTCACCTACTTATAACGTGAGATCTTCACACAAGGGGCCACATTTCCAACTAACTCCTGTAATACACGTGTGGTTTAACAAAGATATGGGGCAAGCCCAAGCCTTCCACATTTGGGTCCCACTTAAGTCCCTAAATGGAATCCCAATGGCTGTCAGGCCCCAGGGTCTGCTGCCACTCCCCTGCCCAGGAGGGTGCCAGCAGCCAGGGAATGAAGCAAACCTCAGCTTTGGAGGCTCCTAAAGAAATGTTTAAGTGCATGACTAGAAACCTAAGAACAATCTCTTCTTCAGGTCCATGTTTTAGGCTAAATAAAAAATTTTCTACAGTTTAGCTGTCATCTCATTTTTTTGCACAGTAACACTGAGAGGCAATAACTGTTAACCTTGCTGGGAGATTCAGGAGGGAAAAGAGAAGGGATTTTAAAACCTTATTACAGAAATTCCTCTGAGTTTTGAAATATCATTGTGCAAATTAAAAGGAAACAGCTGTCATTTGAAACCAAACATCACGTGGGCTTGCATTAAATATTTCATGCAAATATAAAGTTTGGAGAAAGAGTTAAAGCTGAAATATCAAAACTGCCTCCAACACTACTTGTCCCAGTCTACTAGAGTTTTACCACTAATCCATTAGAGCAACACAGCTTTTCTTGACTAAGCACAATTTTTATCCAATTTGCACCTTTTAAGCCCTATTGTACATGCATAATATTAACAATAATAATAATTATTATAATTGAGTGGGCAGATAATGCTCTTCAATTTCAGAACTAGAAGAAAGAACTTATCTTCTCAGAAGCAGCAGGAGATGGGCAAATATTAACAAAAGCAGAGATCAAATTCTGTATCAAGTGTCACGTGGAGAAACATTCAGTATTGTTATGTCTATTTAATCGGCTAAGTATATGACCTTTTGTTCTTAATACTTCTATCATTCATCTGAATAAGCTCTCAATGTTTGCCTAAAATAATTTCCTTTATTTTACACAGATTGATTGTGCTAAAGGGTTAATGCATACAGGCTAGGCTGGGAGGTCTAACTTTCTCTGTTTTCTCTTCAGGTGTAGAGGAGATGAAGATTGCTGTTGACAGAGAGTAGAAATTGAAATAGGATGAGGCAAAAGAGAACAGTGACATTTGTTGTGGTTTGAGAGGAAGTTTTCTGAGACGCTATGGTCACACCAATGGGTGCTCAGATTTGAATATTGGCACCTGGTGTGGCCACTGGGGACATTGGATACGCCTCTGAGAACACAGGGGTTAAAAGCAGACCATTTCGAGGAAATCCTCTCTTGGGTTCGGCGCGAGGGAAGCAGGTCAGACCTTCCCCGGCCCAGCTGCTGGCTAGGCGGGGGAGGGGAAGCCATGCAGCCGGGTGAAGTAGGCCTGGCCCTGAGGATGGAAGGGTGGAAGAGAGGGAGCACAAAGAGGCAGCAGGCAGCCCCCCCCCCACCGGAGACAGAGAGAGCCTGTGCCACCTTGACATTTGATATCATGGGCTGGCAGCACAGCCTGGCCAGCGGAGAAGTTGGGGGAGGGGGTGGTGCAGCGAGAAGGTGTGGCAGGCAGAGCCCGAGCTTTTGGGCGGGCAAAGCCCGAGCTTTTAACCCTTTTTTGGACCATGAAAACTTTGCAGAACATTAACCTTCCTAGAAGAGAGACAGAGATGAAATAGAGGAAGAAATGGGCAAGTATGATGAAGGTTCGTGCAATTGAAAATGCAGAAGAGTAGAGAAGAATCTTAGGTGGGAGGGGGTGATGGAGTGGCCTTAGCTGGACTCTTCTTGTTATAGCCATGGACAGAACCATGTTTCCTGTGACACAGAGACTGCATCCAGGGGGAGGCAATGGCTCAGAGCCAAGAGGGTTCAGTGTTGGGATCCCTTCGGCCCCAGGGGCTGAAATTTGGGGGGGACACGTGTCCCAAAGGTGAGACTGTGCTCTTTTTGGAACGGGACAAAGTATCCTTAAAAGTACTACTGTAGAAGCAGCTCTGGTCCATGTGCAGTGGTGAGAGCACTGGACATGGAAGGAAGAGGTCACGAATGGCAGATGTTCTCAGGGCAGTGCCATGAGTGACATAGAAACACACGAGGTTTCAACAGTGTTTCCTGGGGAAGCCTATGGCACAAGAAGGACTCCTCTCCTCTTGATGAAGTGAGAATTGATTATCTAAAGGGTGATGATGGACAGAGAGTTAGTGATTTGGGGGATGGATGGATTGGAAATTTGGTGAGGGGAGGAGGAGATGTTTTTGGAAGGTTTTAATTTTCCCTGTGTGTTTTCTTTTTACTTGGAGCTGTAGTTTAGTTAATACAGTTTTGTTTTATTTATTTCTAAGTGGGGGCCTGCATTGCTTATACCTGATCACATCTCACAGCAGACACCAGGGAGAGTGTATTCTCATGGGGGCACTGGCATTGCGCTAGCCTCAAACCATGGCAACATTATATAGACTAAATGCTGTCTAGAGGTCTGTATGTTAATCTAAGCATTATTAAGAGGTAGACTAAGTGAAACTCCACAAAATGGGATCCTGACTTTTTTCTGAAATAGATTAAGACACCAAAAGAAAAAAATATTTATTTTTCCAACACAATACCAGTATTTTTTATCATTTTTATAACAATTTGACAAATGTAAATAACAATTTGGCAAATGTAACTATGTAGCATACTAGTTGGACAGCACAAAGACCAAAAAAATTTGAGACTATGTGGAGAGCACATTTGGAAGAGCTTTTGGAGCTCCTAATAAGCCAAAGGGGGAAGTACATTCAGTAATGATATTTCCAAACAGGACATCTGAAATCCTGACAAATGGGGAATAGGGAGTCCCCTGGAGCAACCCAGAGACCATAGCTGAGGCAGGTAAAGCACTACAGGCATAATGAGCTGCTACACTGAGCCTTGCCTAAGATCGGTTTTTTTCTTGCTCAAGCTGTCTTTTTTTCCCCTGACACTTCCAGCTTGAACAATACTAACTTTGCAATTCTTCAACCAGGTGCAGCTTCACTGTCTTCAGCTACAGCCTGCGTGAGGAGCCTTCAGCTCCAACAGCCTCTCCTTGTAATCTGCCTGCTTCAGAGCTATGCCTGGGCTAATAATTGAAAACATTACCATGCTTCAGATAAATCCAGTCTCCAAAAATCCTTTATCCTTTCCTAGCAGGCTTTTTTCCCCTCACCAACCTGAACAGAGCAGGAAAATATGGCAGGCTGTAAATTATGCCAAGGGTGAGCATGGAAGGAGTGCCTTTGCCCCCCAACCTGGCAGACGGGTCTCCCCTTTTTGCTATTTAAGCTGCTGGAGGCAATAACAAGGTGAACAGGACACAAATACAGTAGCAAGAAATTTACTTTGTAATCAAAGGTTTCCAACTCTTTAAATATCCAGGCTGCCATGTGCTGATGACAGATAATACAATACCAAACCTTGCAGGTGTCACCAACACAGTCTATATTTAATGTCCTGTTTCTGGAAAAACTGGTGCCTTTAATACTTGCCTCTGAGCAAATCAGACTAAACATTAGTCTAATTAGACTACACAGTCTAATTTCTACAGAAGCAGAAAACACAATTCTACTTTCCCAGAAATGTGTCTACTGACTTTAAGAAGCCTACAGAGCCCATGCAAAAGAGGACTAGCACTGTTTCCATAAAAATAAAAAATCAGTGTTCTAAAGAGAAATAATGTGTATGTACAATGCACATTATATTCCTCCAGGCACTGTCTGCCTTTGTTGTAAAAATCGACCATTGGAGTTTCTACTACCATGTTAGTCCACTTGCCTGTTTCTCTTGGTAAAAGATTTATGTAAAGCTGATGATTTGAAAGGAGGATTCCAGTGAACAAGTACAATTTACATTAAGGTTTGTCAATTAATGTTATTGTTGTTTCCTTCAGAACACTGTATAGGTTGCAAATACATTTTGCTTCAGCTGTTGCACTTACAAATGAATGTTCCTTTTACACAAATAACTGCTTACAAGTCAGCAAAGCACGATGTGCAGCATCTGCACTGAAATTGCTCCATGAGCTGATTCCTGCCGGTAAACACTACAGTTTTGAGACAGAGGGTACCAGCTGAGTCCCTTGGCAAATTTAGGACATATCACTACAAAAGAGATTTTGACTTCAACAGCCCCATTCTTCTACCTCTTTGTAAAGAGAAACACTGTTGACTCAGTAGCATCAAGTGCTCTGCTGCACTGACAGAGGAAAGAGGGAACAAGAGACAGAGGAGAGACAGAAGATTCTGTGACACTAATTTCTACGGTGGAAACAGCAGACTTACAGCTAACACTGTAAAACAGCTACCACTACAACTTTTTTATATTATGAAAGCTGAGTAGGAAGAAAGTGAAAAAGCTGAAAGACAGTAGCTGTACAGAAGCATGCTGATAAGAAAATGACTGGCATTTCTGGGGAAGATTACTGACATTTTCACCATGCCTATTTTGTCAATCTTGAAAAGGCCTAGTGCGCATCAGGCATTTAATGAATCATGCAACACATCACCTTGTGAACTGAATGCAATCAAGATCAGGCAAATGGGGATAGATTTCAATGAACATGTCATCAGAAACAGAAAACAAAGAAAGCATGCGTAGGTTCCTGTCAGACCAGTATTGAAACTAACCCACTAAAGGGCACTGTGCAAAGACTGATGAAGAAAATCAAATGTGAGGGAGAAGTGAAAGTCCTCTAAAGATGAAGTTGTATATCAAACCTTTATACTGCCAAAACTGTTCCTGTAGCTCCTCTCTAAGCAATGATCCTCATTTGCAGACTACACTTTTCAGTGTTTAATACTAAGACCACTTAAAATCCTGCCAACTCCAAGTCTGCTCAGTGCTACAGAAACTTACCCACTTAGCTGGAGAGATTTCTAATGGTTTGAGCTTTCTCATTCTTAGCTGCAAATCTTAAAACTTAGGCATTGCCTAATAAGCCTAGAAAGCTTATTAGATAAGACATAACTTCATTAGGAATGTTGCTAGCATACTGATCAAATCAGGAGACCAGAGGCAAATTCAGATGAAGGTTTCCATGAATTTAAGAATATTCAGTTGGCCTAATTTTTTCATTTTCTCTTAAGTAAGACTCCATTTATTTCAGTCTTTTACATCAAAACCTTTCTTCTCTATGTGCTACAAACACCCCTTGCTTTATTTATAACACTATATTACTAGCAAACACCTAGAGCTGTTGAAACACATCTGCAGAAATATTCAAATTATTACTCAGTGCAAAAAATGTGACATTTTCAACCAAACCAGATATTTTATTTCCCCAGCACAAATTTGGAACAATTCTGACCACATACAAAGAAAATCAAAACAGTCTGAAAAATGAAGTGCCCTTTTACCCCAAAGGGCAATGAGCAGTATGTGGGACAATTGGTGGTACTGTCTCTCTCTCACACTCACTCACTGCTCAGTCTTTGGTCTCTGTGGTATAATTTCATACAAATAATCAACATCTATTCAAGTGGAAGTTAGCTCTAAACTGCCTTAATTCCAAAAGCTAGTATCCTAGTGCTGGAGAGGGACTTTTGATAAGGGCATGGAGGGATTTAGCAAGGGGAGAATTATTTAAACTGAAAGAGGGTAGATTTAGACTAAGAATTATTTTTTTTTTTACAATGAGGATGTTGAAACAGTGGAACAGGTTGCCCAGAGAAGGTGAGGAGGCCTCATCTCTGGAAGTATTCAAGGCCAGGTTGTACTGGGATCTGAGCAACCTGACCTAGTTCAAGATGTCCCTGCCCATGGCTGGGAGGGTGGACTAGATGACTTTAAAAAGTCTCTTCCAACCCAAACTACTGTATGATTCTAAATCACAGACCTGACATTATGTCCTTCAGGTTGAGAAACATCAGCTACAAGCACCAAACTAACAAGTAAGGGAAACCCGCCAGTAACTCTCCTTCTTCCAGTATTGTAAATCCAACCCTGAAAAACAAGTGCTGTTGGTAAATGCACCTGTTCTAGTGGAAGGTGTCCCTGCCTGTGGCAGGGGGTTGAAACTAGATGATCTTTAATATCCCTTCCAATCCAAACCAATCTTTGATTCTACAAAGGTTAGATGGCTGCTTTTAGTACATTGGAGTAATGATCTTAAAATATTAAAGCTCAGCGCTCCAAGGGCAGCGCAGAGCACACTTTCACACTGGGCAAGACACTGAACCAGGATTAAAAGTGCCTACAGAGGATGCAGTGAGAGGACACTCATTCATTGATGTTCACACAGCACTAGAGAGAACCTCTGATTGAAGGCTGTAAAAAAGCATAGAGATCTATTAACTACAGAGACACTAACTGTGAATTTATGAATAATGAAGAGAGCAGAGGGAGAACAACCACACAGTTCAGTTTCCCCAATCACTGCCTCTCCAACATTCACCCACACTGTCAGATTGACAGTTGGCAACTGCAGCTAATATCTTATGTAAAAAGAAGAGATTTAGTAACACAGCCTTCCCCATACAAGCCTCAATGTGGCAATTTATTCAAGTTCACTTCTGAAGCTCACACTTGACTATGAACTCTGCTGAATGGTCTCAGCACCCAGCAGCACATGAAGCTAGGGCAACACACAAGGCAGCAGAGCTCAGGAATTATGGTGAGGGGTGCAATAATCCTTAAAACACTGACTGAGAGCCTGGTGCATGGACCTTACCAGCTCATGACATGTCACAAAGGCTCCTAACCTGGAAATGTGAGCATGGGGTTTTTAAACAGCAGTAATGAAGAGGTGTCTCACAAGCAGTCAACTCATCAAAAAAGGGTCAAAAGAGAGAGTTCAGGAAGCAGGCAGCAGGAACAACCCCTGGTAAATGTAATTCTATCCTATATAAGACTGAAAATTACTTAACTGAAAATTATTACAAAAATACCAGAGGTTCCTTACCATTTGTGGGGGGAGATAGAACTATAAACCTTATTTATGATTGCAGTGGCTATAATAGACTTCTCTTCTTAGTCCTATGTTAACAGGCAGGAATCTCATCTCTATTCCATTTTGTTAGAATACATGACTTACTGCACACTGCTTGAATGTAGGGGTATAGCTTAGAAGTCATTACTTAGAGAAGCAGCTGCCAATGATAAAACAACTATTGTACTGCTGTGACATAGGTTGACAACATAATGCAATTTTTAAGAATTCCATTTTGGGTTCACTAGGATGTCTGCGATAACAAGGAAAAACAACCAAGCAAAAGAAATGGCATTCTGCCAGTGTTTTTCAAGGCTTTTATCAAAAGATACAGAATTATCTATGAAGGACATGTTTTCCATATGAGCTTAGATATTAATTTATATGGCTATCCACAGAGCTCACTCCTTATCAGATAACAGTGTCTCAACTGGCAATTAAACATTCCAAATTCAGGGAAATCTTGTGTTGTTCTGGGTTTAGCCATGTACTGGTAGTAAATGTTCAATTTTTTAATGGTGATTACTGTATGTCAAATAATGAAACCACCATAAGGCTTTCACAGAAGATAAAAATGACAATTTTATTCCTTTGAAACATGCCTTAGTTCTGAAAAGCATTCATGCAAATACAGTACCACTCTACTTCATAAACCTGCTTATTTATAGACAATGCCAAGTGATTAAAAATACAGTCCAAGCTCCACCATCTGACTTCCTGTAGGATTTTACTGTTTACAGCCCTTTAGAATTAAAGGGTTAAAAAATGCACAGCTTACACCCAATTTCTCCTTTTCCACCATGAAACAATCCTGTTGAGAGTATTTCAGACTGACAATTTCTGGCACACCAAAGACAAGGAGTTGAGCCAAGCTATTGCACTCCACCTCTGAGACACTGGGAACAAGGGCAAAAATAGACCAAACTGGAAATTTTAGAGCCTGCACCAGCCTCCCTGCAGATTTTATTTGGGCCACTGAACCTTTTTCTTTCTCATTACATTTTGGAGCGGGGGGAGGGGATAGGAGAAAAGGAAGAGGTGAAAATTTCTCCTGTTTTCAGATTCCAAATGGAGCTTCAAAATGAGAAACTCAAGCAGTGCTTCCCAGCATCAGCTGAGAGCACAGGGCCAGTGTATGTAATGTTTTTGTGCAGCAGCTATTTTATAGAACAGAATTGCACTTTGAAATTCTCCATGCTGCTGGCTGCCTGAAGCATTTACAGCAGTCCTGGAAAGCACGCCTTCACCTCTGTCCTGCACCACAGCTTCAAAAATGAGCACATGGGTGAAGCACAGGCTCCTCTCACCACCTCCACAGTATCCCATCCAAACACCATTTAATTGGATGGCCCTCTTACCTTATCAGTGGCAAGCAAAGGGTGGGCTTGTCTACATGAGTATAGTTAGCAACATCAGCACCACCAAAACATGGGGCTGAACAAAGACTTTCAAATTTAAGATGTGCAGATCTTAAATGGGTCTTTGATGATAAACTGGTCCGTCCCAGTCCTAAGATCAAAAATCTAGATCTTATGTAAATCCCTGCAGCTCTCTATGTAAGATCTGAAGAAGTACAAATGATACATAGATGAAGTAGGAATGTGATATACAAAGGACCTCATGCAATGCTCCAGTCAAAGCTTTAGTGCCGAGTGGCTGGCAAATGAGGGAAAGGACACAGAAAGCAGATCAAGACCCAGTCAGATGATTCAGTCTGGTTGAAGGATCGATAAGCTCAGTAACAAGAAAAACACATTGGCATTTCCTCACCAACCCTGACCCCTCAAAGCCTGCAAAAGGTCAGGATCAAACACTATCACAGTGAGCCATAGCAGTGGGCTGCCCACAGCCATGGTACTCGAAGCCACTGAGGAACAGAAGCAAAACCAGGAGACATCACTTTCTAAAACACAATTAGAAGAATTTAAACATTGCTTGATGGAATGATGCACTGTTCTGTGTAATTGCTTGTTTGATAAAGAGCAGGCAGTTACAGCTCACATTTTTACCCTTGAATTATTGCCAAACTGAGTTATTTTGTGAGGTAGAACTGAATCAGCAGTTCACTTACAAAAATTAAGCCCTGGAGAATGTGAAAGAGTGAAATACTTCTACTCATTAAAGAAGCTATTGGTGCTGATAGTCAGCATACATACACAGCCCAGAAAGGTGGAATATTTATGTGTCCAAGTCTGATATGCAAATTGGCTACTACTTGATAGCATCTCTTAAATTTACCTCCCCTACAGATTTATAGCCATGTCCTAATCACTGCTTTCCACCACAGGGCCACAGTGCTCATACAACAGTACCTGACTAGGGTTCTCTGCATCACCTCTGTGAACCTTGCTCTAAAATCAAGCAGTAAAGACAAAGGTTGTTTCTGCACCAGATACAGTGTTAAAATTTAGGAGTCATTCAGTGGTGCATAGAAGCAAACATGGTTGCAGCCCCACTTGCCATGGACGCATGTTCTCATCCTCCAGAGATAGCATTACTTCAGTCACAGAAAATTAATGTAAGGAACTGATGGCTGGATACTGTTCTTGCCTGTTTGCCTGTCCCAAGGGAACAGCAACAGATACTGTAATATATCTGATTTGTGGTTAAATCCACATCTGACAGTTCTGCATCCTTCAGAAAATAAAAAATTCATGTCCATATGTACAAATAAAATCTTTTTGGAACATACAGAATAAAATAATTTGGGACACTTAAAGAGTAATTAGCAAGAGTAATTTACACTTAAGCAAGAGTAATTTACTTCCCAAATAAAAAATATGTGTATTTCCCTCTATAGTGCAAATTCATTCCCCACTGGACAATATTAGCCTCATTTTGAATATGTGCAAATTTTAGTTCCAAGACAATTACATGTTTTGGAGCTGATATTTCACAACTCAACACAAGCACAGACCAAAGCTTTTGATGCTTTAAAAGGCAGCATCCCATCTTCCCAAAAAGAATTACAATATCCCTTTCTAATTTTCAGAGGTACTGAACCATCAAACTTCAGTTTCAATTTCATCACAGTTGAAAAAAGCTGTGGAAAGTAATTTGTAAGAGTTTCTAAAATTTATTTTAATTTCCTCCCTGACTCCTTGGAGCCTCTGTGACTACTAGAGAGTAGTTTTAGAAGTGGAACATTACTGATGTAAGTTGAGAATGATGCAAATTTGGGAGTAATCTTAAATCCATGCTAACAAGCCTTTATATCACACCTCAAGTGTGCACCTCTTTCTCTATCTGTTAAATGCTTGGGATTTTGGGAAGGATACATTTTCACATGTATGCCCAACCATGCTATTATTACATTTAGAAATCAGAGTCCTTGAGTTTAAAACAGATAGTAATTAAAAAAAAAAAAAAAAAAAACAACAAAAAACAGATAAAAAGAAAAAAGTGTAAAATGACAGAAGCATATTATCCTAGGGAAAAATTTATGAGCATAAGTAAGATCCAACATATTTATTCTTGTAACTCTTCCATGATGACTGACTGTCAGGATCCCAGCTTCATCCAGCCCTCGAGTGAACAATGTGTCAGAAAAGGGAGTCCTGCCGAGAAGTGACTCGAGTCCAGAGCAGGACCTGCAGGGTCATGGACAGTTCCCTCCTCTCTCCCACCTCTGGGACCCCAGTGGTCCTAGTCTGGTTGTGCTTCAAAGGTCACAGCTGAACAGGATCACAGGAGCAGATGCATATCCCAGAATGGAACACACCGGATTGGAATAATGCATTTGCTATTGTGGAAATTCCTTTCCAGTGTCATTTTAATTACCCAGTATTAAACATGCTTATAGGTATTTCCATTTCCAGCACAGTTATTACTATTCAATTGCCATTAATGTAAATAGCCAGGGCTGGTTAATGCCAAGCCATGTGATGAAATTATTTCCTTTCCCATCTGGGTTTCTGTAGTCAAAAGACACCATTGAGATCACAGATGAAATGTTCATCCTGATCCCCACCAATCACACACAATTTTGGAAGAAATCTCTGTTTTTAGGATAAAGTACATCACAGGCATTATGCTCTCTATCCTACCTAATGCATAGTGGATAATACTACAGTTAAAAATATTAATGAAAAATAACTAATGATAACTAAATGGTTCACTTAACTTGGCTCCCTCTGTAATGTATTCTTCATATGACAGGCACTTATTAGCTCTCACTGATGACTCCACAGACGCCCTGCTATGCACAGAGTGCCTGTCTACACATTAAAACTTCATGAACAGAGCAAGAATTATTGATGTTAGCTCCATTCTAAAAGGGCATATCAGCATGACTTTTTTTTCCCCCTGCCATGTCTTTATGTTCCTTCCTACTGAATAATCACGGATTTTAAATTTTACTAGATGCTAGTGCTCAAAACTCCTAATTGCACCAAAATCTTACTTTTTCCCCAGCTGCTGGCTTTTTGTCTGACTGGCTTTTTGTTTTTGTTTTTTGGGTTTTTTTTACAGACATACTTAAATAAGTACACATGTGATGTTTCAAGACTAAAAAAAAAAACAGCTTGGGAGTCTTGGTGCTTGCACATTGTGTGCTCTCTGTATGCCTGGGGAAGCAGCAAGTCTTAATGGACCTTATGTTTTCCTTGGGATTTCAGCACTTGCCAGAACAGTCAAATGCTGATAATTCATGAAGCCAAACACTGCATGAAGTTGAATACTGCCTTTAACATGAATGTACACTTGTCTTCATTTAATTGAACATATTTATAGGCTCTGACTGAGACGGAGCTGAGTGCTTTGCTTCTGCACTGATCTGACCAAGCATCTCACCTGCCAATGTAACAACTCACTGCGTACAGGCCTTCTCCACCCCAGGTGCTGCTGACTGCCCTAAATCCCAGGCCCAGCTTTTAACACTGCTGGGTCCCCACCAAGACTGCTGTTAATGAATGGTTTAACTGCCTTCTAGAGTCGCTGAGTGAGATTTTCAAGTGCCCACATCCTAGGGGAATCTCAGAAAACCCATGGCATTGGTATCTCAGTCTTTTGGGAAAACCAACACCAAGTGAATATCTCTAATTATCTAATTATTCTAAAATCAATAGATGTTCCTCTGCTTCCTGAGCTAAACAGATCTCAGGCATGATAAACACCTTTTTAAAGGTGCCTGGACATCACTGTAGGAGATGTTCTGGTCCCCTGGGACTGTTTAGCTCTCTTTGGTGCAGCACAGCAGCAGCTTCTGAGTGCCAGCACACACAGGAACATGATGGAGCTCTGGAGAGCCTGTGTTTGCTGCTGGGGAAGGTGGGTGGTCACCATTTCTCTTCATACTTTAGACAGCTGGACCATAGAGCAGCACTTCCTGCAGTTGGACAGATCTTGCCTGGAAGGATGTGGCTAGAATCTGTCCAAAAGCAAACCTCAGTCAGACACGTCTGGATATTGCTGCTGCCTTGTAAGGGCCTACAAGAAGGCACCCAACTGTGGCTCCTTCTGGCCAACTCTCCTCTGCCCTGTCAGCCTCATGCCAGTGGAAAGTGGGCAGAGTGGATGCAGAATGATGCTGCCTGGATTTGGCAGACTAAGGCACCTGGGCAGCAGTCCTTCCCTACTCAAGGAACTTCATAAAGCCTCCACAGCTACTGGAAGAAAAAACTAAGCCTCCAAGTCGAGCAGTTGAAGTGCTCTCTCCATTTCCTTTCCTCTGAGTGGAGACAGAAAAAGAAGCACTTTCTAAACTGCTTGAGTCCCTGTTCCCAATACTTAACAACCAGAAACCTGGATGAATCACACACTTTTCTAACTGCAGTAACCAGACTGGAAACTGACTTCAACCTAAGACACAAAAGTTTTTACCCTAAGCCTAAATATAATTCCCATTAACAATCTGTGCCACACTGCCTTAATATAAATGGCAGCTTAGACCAGATTTAGTAAGGGCCTATCATTTTTTTGCTGTGTTTCAACAAAAGAGAGGTCAATAGGTTATTTACCATAATCTATTTTTAGGTTTTGTGAAACTACAAGAATAAGAATGAAATCAAGCTTGGCCTTTATGATCATGAAAGAATGCCTTTCTGTGCATTTTTCTTTTAAAAATAGCTGAATACGGAAGGGAAGGAAATTGAATTATTTGTTAAATGGATATGTTTGATAAGGGAATATTAATGCATTTTCCAATAATAAAAGTGAAGAATGCTGTTTCAGATAGACATTCCTTTTCATTTTTATTGCACAGACAGTGCTTGATTACAGTTTAGGGAAATGAACTGAAATAATAGATGTACTATTTTTTTGATAAGTAGTCAGAAGGGTATTTTACGGAGTCTAAGAAGAGTTGGAAGGCAGATGATTCAAAGGATAATTGAAGAATGATATTTGAACAGGTTACATTTGTGCCCTCAGACATTAAACATTTGAGACTTTTTAATTCTCAACATGGGAGTTCACATGCTGAAAAGCAAATGAACACAAGGAATAATTTTTTTTTCAGAGACATGCAGTAACTGCTGGTTAGCAAGAAGGGAATTTTCCTCAACACTGGGAAATAGCAACATTTTATCTGAAGTTATTTAGAATATGCCAGATGCTATTCAGCTTAATATTCATCAACATTTGTTATGTTATAGTATAATATTTTCAGTAGTTTCAGAACAGAGATCAAAAACATTTCAGGGTAACACAGGCAATAGCAAGAATGTGCAGAAACAGCCCCAGGTGCAGGACTCTGACTCTCTGGTGTTGGGACTCAAATGCAGAGGTCCTCTGCAGCCAGTTTTCACACAGATCACAGCTGGCCCTTGCCTCTGGGGGCTGAGCTTTCTGGTGAAATCTGTCAGGTAGGTAGCAATGCCCCCCCCCACCCCCCCCACCCCCCACTGGATCAGGTCTACAAAAAGCATGAGCGCCTCTATCCCCTGCTACTGCTGCAAGCTGGGACTCCCTTGTCAGGGCATAAGGGATACTCAAGATAGGAACAGTACTTTATTCAAGTTACAACTTTTAATCAATTTTAATATCAGATTTCAGGGGGAAAAAAAAGTACCTTTCTAAGGGTTTCAGCCTTCAGTAAGGTGTGCCCTGAACAGCAGGGCAGTCTCTTTAAAACCCCTGCAGGTCTCACACTCCCATATCCTGCTTAACAACAGAGTCCACATTAATACTTTTCAATAAAAAACAAATATATCATTTAGCAAATTTCAGTGGAGCACACACCCTACATCCGCATCATCAACATGTTAGTGCATCATGATTAATGCTGTGCATTTCATGCCAATTGAATTCTTAATGATCAGCCACTTAATTCTGAGCTGAAACAATTACTCTTCCCATTGAGAAATACTTGCTTCAGCTCAAAGCTCAGCAGTTGGAGTACAGAAAACCATCTATAGCCAGTCATGCAAGTACATCTTGTGGAATTAAAACACAGGTTTACTAATGCGTATTTTGGATGCATAATGAAGCACTGGGCCTACAAAACAATCCCTTTTCAAGACTGGTACAAAAGCTGTTGGCAAGACTGAACTCATCCCTAATTCATAGACTTTAGCAGCAGCTGGGGCATGCACACACTCATGCTCATATATTTGTGCATGAGAAAGCAGTTTGCCCTTGGTCCATAAAGGTCTTGACACAAACACTGGTTCTCCTGAAGTCACTTAGACGAACACTTCAGACTCAGTATATATTGGTGAAGGCTGCAGTGACAAAGATATATGTCAGAAAAATCAAATGGGTACATCTTAGATAATTATAGAAAGGAGCAAATACTTGGCTTGCTTTCAAGTAAGGGAGGAATTTCAAATGTACATCACATGGCAGCTGTATAGTTTTGGTAGATGCTCAATTTACCTTATAACCAGTAATTACACTTGTCATTTTTTATGATCAAAACACTAGGCAGACAATAATTATACCACCAATGTGCCCCTGAGAAACAGATAAACAGGCAGAACTACTACAGGCATTACAAGTGTATCAGAGAGACAACAACCTGATGACAAAAAGCACTAATGGCAGAACCAGTATTAGGATGCATGGTGTGCTGATGGTGCAAACCAGCTCAGGCACTGGCTGAACATCCTGCAGCACAGCAGGAACAAGAACATTGCCTTGTCAAGCCGCTACTGCAGTGACCCTGATGTAGCGCTGATTACTGTATCATCATTTAGATGGTGGTTCAAGGAAAGTTTTTAGTGCTGCCACACTCAGAGACACAGGCTGCAGTACGCAGGGCTGAGTATTGCTGAACAGATGGGAGTTCTCCAGGAACTCATTGTGGTATTTATAACACAATCAGAGCTGCTAACAGTGTGAGTGGAGCATTTTCCCAAGTCTCTGAAACTAAGGGACTGTCCCTAAGGCAACCTAAGCCACGAGGGAGTCTTTCTACTGACTTCAGTAGCCACTGAATGAGACTCCTCTTATGTGTGATACAAAGAGCTGCTCTGACATCTGGAAAAATATCTCTGTTGACTTTCAAAATGCATCAGGCTATGTCATCATCTATGTACTGACCCACCATACAGTATAGTATTTAGATTTCTTATTCCATGTGGACTTGCAGCTTTGCAGTGAAACACACTCTAGCACTTCATTGTGTAAGAGATCCAAGGCTGATGTGTAGGACAGTGAAATTCACAAGGGAGTGAGTTATTTCAGGAGATCACTGTGGTGTCCTGGAAATGTTACTTGGAGGAAAGTCAAAAACTGCTTCTCAGAGTTAATTTTACAAAATAAAGCAACAGTGGCTGACAAGTGTAATAGATATATAACTTCCAATTTCTAAATCAATGCACTTTCAGTGTCTGCGACTGCAGACTGAGTCCTTGCCTTTAGTTTTATCCTTGTTTGGCCACTAAAATCACCCTCCATGCCCCATTTCTCCAAGACAGAACCCATGTGAAGAAATCACAGTCCCATATAAGCATGTTTTCTAAAGCCACACTGAGTGAGCGAGTTGCATTCAGACTGCTTTCCTATCCCCTGTTCTTATTCCTCAAGCCTGATTTGCCAACATGCTTTTAACAGAGCAAAAGAAATCACAACAGCAACTACCTGATGCAGCCTGGTGAATGACTCAAGTTAGAGACCATCCATAGTTCTGTGACAGATCAACTGGAAACACACACCAATATCGACATACCCTGCATAAAGCCATTTGCACAAAGCAAGAATCAGTTCAATGTACAGCTTCCAAAGTAGGAGCAGCTTTAGCAGGAAAGGAAGCTTATTTAGGTTATTTTTGGATGCAGATATCAGATTGAATACATGGATTTTTATCATGTTGGTACTTACACAAGAACAACTTGTTAGTGACACGACAGATTTTGAACCCACACAACTGCAGGAGAGCCTTTAATAACAGATGAGAGTACTTTGCCAGTGGTGCACCGGATAAAGAGATTCAGTGTCTTAGCAGATGATACCTTCTGTCTTACTTCTTTAGACGCAGATTTAATTACACTGATGTCATGAGAAGCAAAAATAAATTATTCATTAAACCTCCCTGAGAAATCATTCTTTTATCCCACGTATTTTGTTTCAAGATCATTTACACTTGGGTAAAAAGGCAGTTTTCTTCCTTCCATGTCAATATTTTATATAGTAACTCACTTTATAGCCCAAGTGAAAATTGAAGTGGGTCTCTTAAAGAGGACCAACACATGGTACTCCATGCAAGGCATGAAGGTGATGCTTGAAGATTCCACCAATCTTCCTGTGACAGATCAGTGGCTGTGTGATTGAAGGATCGTAAGTAGGATCAGGGAGAGATCTGTTACATCCCTTTTGAAAACAAACCCCTTCAATGCATTTACATCTCAGTGTCCCATGACTTCTTTAGTGGTTGTTGGAGGTGAAACCATAGGTCTTGTACTACTTGTTGTCTAGCTCCTTCCATTTTCATAAACACCTGGCCTGTCATTACTTTGGTGACACATTTTCATGTTACTTCTACCAGCAAACAGATAAAATTTTTCTTTTACCTGGTTTGCTTTTGCACTAGCAAAATAAACAAAAATCACCTAAAATAAACAAATAAGCAATAGTGCAAATTTCAGAGGGAAAAGTGTCTCCAAGTCATTCTTTCACTGTGTGGCTCCCCCACTTTCTGACAGTCAAGATCATAAATTGGCACAGTAAACTAATTTTTAAAATATACTCATTTTTGTAAGATAAAAAATACAAATGGCAGAGGGACACTGAGCAGAGTTGAAGTCTGAGAAGGATTGAAGCTGAGAAGGAGACTTCAGGGCTGGAGGAAATGGCAGAAAGGAATGGAAAGAACAGAGAAGTAGGTCTTGGCAAGAAGACAACTTTACCTCTGTGCACATAGCTGCAAATTCAGCAACAGTTTATTACCCCACGTTTACATGAAATAAAGAAGATAAAAGCAGCTGCAGAGAAAGCAGCAGGATCATTCCTATCCCTCCAGTGAGGCACCCTGCCCAAAGTAACTGAGCCCCATGAGGATTTTTAGGAGCTGGATATGCTCGCTGGGCTGCAGCTCGTGTGTGCTGCGTTCCTCATCACTCTGTCAGTGCAGAGCTGTCTGTGCTGTGACATTTCCTACCAAATACACACAACCACACATCTGTACATGCATATTACATTCATTTTTAGCATTACCCCAGAACCCCTGAATTCCTGTCAGAGTCCAAGCCCTACCGGAGCTTGAAACTGTGCAGGGACAGAGACAAAAGCATCTGTGCATCAGGTGGGGAGCTGAGCACAGTGCCCATGTTCTTCAGATAAAGACCCAGATTAGCAGAAAATCATGCACAAATGAGAGTGTCATAGAAGAGGTGAGAAAAGCCTACAGATCCAGGGCTTACTCCCATAGTGACAGTGTGCTCCTGCCTGGAAAATGCACTGTGAAAGGATTTGTTTCCAGGCTGTAAATACATGGCATTTAAGAATTAGAAAGTGCATGGATAAGCTCTTTTAGGTCCAAAGTTATGGAAATTAAAGAACAAAAAACCTCTCCTGTGCTCAGAATAGTGGCTTTTGGCTATTACTTTATAGAGAGATGTCACTGGCACTTACAGAAAGAAAACAGTGCCTAATATTGCATATCTCACCTTCCCCACAGGAGCCTTTATTCAATTTACATTAGGTAAGATGTTACACTTTTGGAGAAGTACCAGTGATTTCAGCTTTTCCTTACTGGTTCAACTAAACATTTCTTTTCTCCTTCAGCCAAGTTTTTTATGACTATTTAATGTATCAAAATCAACAGAAGGCTAGCACTATGCATCTGCTCTCCAGATCTTTCATCCATGTATTGTCAGCCAGGCTCAGTCCACAAAATATGACACTAACTATATTGCTATGTATATAAAACTCCTTCAACCACTATTTCATAAGTAAAATACATGCAAGGCAAAAGCCATGTCTGACTTGAACAGATGAAACTGTTCTCTCCTAGCTATAGAGATGTCTTTGTTACTTGGACTCCCAATGTCAGTTCCCCATGCCAGCTTGTACGTTCATCTTCTGTCCTCTAATTGAGTTAATATTCACTTCCTCTTACTAATCCCCAGATGCTTGTCTGAAATTATCTGAGATACAGTTCACATTTACATGGAGAAAAGATTTATATTAAGGCATGAATTTGATAGCTACACAGGTTGCTAATCTGCTGTGCAGTCAGGTGATCTGACTGTGGGGATGTTCTAATTTTTTACTGTTTTTTTAAAATTTGGATGTAATGTTTTGCTTTCAACCCTCTGCTGGACAACACTTGGAATACTGTTCAGATGTGATTTAAGGCATAAAAGAAAGGAACACTCCTTCCTGGATTTTCCAGGCACCAGAAATACACATCAATTTCAGTGCACTGTAAATTTTCCAACTCTCTTTGGTTTGGATGTATTTATTATGTCACTACCAAGGCAGGAAAAAAAAGGGAAATCTTATTGGCATAAGACCTTCAGTAGAATGTGTGGAATGATGAAAAGACAGATAAAAAATTGCTCACAAATATAGCTACTTTCTGATTTCCTGGATGAGATCTTTTAACTCGAATTTTGGCCTCTTTAGACCTTAGGAGTTTTGCCATCAATCTTCAATAGATCGAGTATCACTTTTATCCTAAGGTAATAAATTGATAGAAACATCTACACTTATAGCATGCTGGAAAACCTGGAATAAAAATCTGTTCCTCCTTCCAAAGCAACTGCACAAAAGAATCACTGGGAAGGAAATAAAATTTTGCATTCATTCTGTCCCCCGCATTTTGCCATTGCCTCATGAACATAGGGATGGTTCAAATACAAGATCCCATCCACACTAGAGTATACAACTGCAACAGGTAAATAAACCAAGAATGATCTCCTTGAGTGGCATCAGTATGATAGATACTATGTTTTTTATAGAGGAAAAGGAGACATACATAATATAAACACTTTTTTTGTTGTGTTCAAATGCTGTATAGGTATTGCCTTGTAAAAATACTTTTTTCTTACTTTTCTTTCCACACCTGCTCCATGTAAGTAAGAAGCAAGGTCTGAAAACTAGTGAATAAAAGCAGTTTAAGTGTGGCTGCCCAGATGATGATTACTGAAACAACCAATCTCTCAGTCTAATAATTAAACAAACAAATGTAAGGGTGGGTGTTTCCCATGCATGGGGCACATGTCCTCTGTTTGCAGGGATTCAGACCCCAGTTTTGTGAGAGCACCCTGATCACCGGCAGAAATAGCCCAGCACCCTTCAGTTTGTACTCTGGATTCAGTGAATTGTTAATTACTGCTGTCACAAGGGTTTGATGTCACCAAACAAGACCGTCAGGGCAAGGCAGAATTTCCTCATTTTACTAGATCAACAGATGAGCACACAAGGTCTTAGATCAGCCGTGGCTGTTATTCTATTGTATCCTCAGATCATCCTGACAGAGGCTTAATGCAGAGCCTACCAGCCTGAAATCCTGTTCATTTCTTCTGTTTAGTTTCAGAATGCATGACAACATGAACAGGAGAGACTGAAGACACTCTCTGAACTGTGTCACCTGGATATATGACCTGCCCAGTCTGGAATGCACAATTGCATCATCTCAAATCTATCATTGCCCACATGCACACACCCCTGTGAGATTAACTCCAAGCCAACCCAAGTGTTCACCACCTACCACAACTGGAAGAATGTAGTCCAAACTCACAACTGCTTTCAGCCATCCACAAACTCTGTATTTTCCAGCTGACCTTTCTGCTCAGCCCTCTCCATAACACCATGGAGAGCAGACTCACTCCAGGGGAAGCCACTTCTTGTAGTGCACTAAGTATGAATTGGACTGCAGCACCTGGCTTGGCCCACCTTACACTTCCCCACAAACTTCAACTAAACAAAAACTTCCTTATAAAGTGCCCTTAAATAATCTAAGCTTGATTTGATGATTTACACATTTGTACAAAAACTCAATCTGAGCTTGATTTGATGATTTACACATTTGTACAAAAACTCAACAGCCTGCCTCCCCACAGTACCATGAATTTCCTTAGTGTAGGAATCCCAAAAGGCACACTGGCTCCTGCAGCCACATCTTTCAAAAGGCAGTATGTTATGTTAATCTTGCTATCACTGTGGCATTCACAGAGAAAGATTCCCGAATTTCTCTGCATAAACACCCAAGAAGATTATTGTACTTTTACTGAAGAAAGCTTTGTTAAGGTGCAGTTCATTACTTCATTGAGGTTAATTAATATTTTACAAAGTGAAAAAGTGAATGAATAATACATATCGACATTACATACAATATCAATGGATATTATAGACCATTTTGTACAACTTGAGGTTCTGCATCAGATACAGTAAAGTCTGCAAAAATGGAACTTGTGGAATCTAATCTCTTGAAACTAATTGCAAATTTACCAACTTCTTCTCTCCCACCTTAAAATTAAAGTAAATAAGAATTACAAGTACCAGTAGACGTATTGTATGTCTGTATTCTCTGATTTTCATAGTTATATCTATTGGGATATGTTACAATCCCCCAGGGGAGAGAGAGGTTACAGCTGGGCTCTCAGGATTTAAAGAGATCATCTTGCCCTGTCCCAAGTGGGCAACAATTCTGCTGCAGTTAAGAAACCTCTTCTACTAAAAGAATAAAAATACCCAACACAGGGAAAAGAAGGCAGTTGTTTAACCAAACACAGCTGCCTTCCTTCACACAACTGAGAAAGTTGTCTCAAAACTACTAGCACAAGAAACAAGCAAGAGAGGCTACAGTTTACAAGGACTAATCTGTAAACACTGGGATACAGCAACTTAGCCACTGATACTGGAGCACTTGAATGGTTTCAGATGCTTGGAGCACAGACAGAAAGGAGACACTGCTCTGCAGGGACCAGGAGCAGAAATCTGTGATCATTACAGACATCCTCCCAACGCCCTTTGCTTCCTCCAAACTACCATATCCCCCTGCATTCTGAAGTATGATTACCCAGTTTTTCAGGTCCAAAACTTAAAACTGGGGAGGAAAAATGAGGAATTTCGTGCAGAGAAAGAGGCAGGCAAGGTGTCCCATCTGAATATTACTGAGTTCAGAGCAAGCATTTGACTGAACCAACATGGTTCAGATCTTCAGAGGTCTGATTTGGAGACAATTAAACACAAAAAGCCACTGAATAGCACCAGGTTGGAGTGCTGAGTCCAGGTGTTCTCTCCACCCATCTGTCCAAGTGCTTGTCTAACAGAAAGCCTACACATTGCATACAGATAATTTTGAAAAGCTGTGCAATGCTCTTTCACCTCCACCACATAAAATCCTCTTGGTTTTGGCCACGTCTCTTGTATTATTAAACCTTTCCTCTCATACTTTTATGCCTCCAGAAATCTTTTATAGTAAAACTCACATGCTCTCAAAAGAATGAAATACAAATCAAGGACTGGAGAAATTAATTTTTTTTTCTATCTGGGAAATCTGAGCTACTTTGAGTAACACTATTTTCTTTCATTTCGTGTGGATAATGAGTCTTTTATTAAACACAGGTGCCCAAAAATTCATCCTAATGCACTGCAGGAACTTGAATGAGCATGTCCTGTGGATAATTCTAGCCTTGAGTGCTGGTAGTTACTGTACATACTTTTCTGATTAATTCCTATTGACTTACAAAGGTATCCATCATGTCACGGTGAATGATCTATGAAGCACACCATACCTGAAACCTTCCCCTCTCCAAGTCATCTCCTTAGCATCTAAAACCAGCTCTTATCAGTTGTAGTCAGTAATTAACAACAAGGCATTCTCACTAGTGCAATTTTTCTACTAAGGTTAATGTAATATTTCATTCCAGGCCAGCTGCTGTTTTATGACTTCCAAGCATGACAGTAAGTAATGTCTTTCCATAAGAAGTCATCCACGGAGTAAATCAATTATCTCCTCTTTCATGAGCAGTCATTTTGCTGCAGCAAATGAGGCTAATTACATATGAAGTTGTTGTTTACCAACAGGAGTAGGTACCTAAAGTTTGACATTGCACATCAACTGTTCTTCCTTATGTCTCCATGCTGTACCTTTCCCATTAAGGAGTTTTTAATTTATTATCAATCAAATACTGTGATTATGAGCCATACTTACCATCCTGTTATCATCTGCACAGATTTGCCTACAAAGATCAGCATCAATCAAATAACATATGTTTTCAGTACTGATAGAACTTTTGGGCCACTTCTTGCCCTCGTTAGGGAGGACATACATATTTATTACACACATACATATTTATTACTCAGTTGCAAAGCATCAATAACTTCTAACGTACTGTTCTTTAGATAAATTGCACTATTTCTCATATTCAAAAGTTCACTTCCCAGGACAGCTATATGGCTGTCTCAAGGAAGAAATCTGAAACCCACAACATATCTACACGAAAACTGGAGAAAAAATAATGGATAGCACTAGTGCACAGTGCTGGTGTAATTTTCTTGTCGTACTGGAATTGGCAAGTAACTCTAGAGATCTATTTTTTATTCTCGCCTTTCTGACTGATATACTAATTGTCAGTCATCTCAGGCTTTTCTTGCATGATATAGCTGACAAAAACGCAAGTCTGGCTCAGGATGCTCATGACCCACAGGTTGTGCTCTGGAAGAGTATCATGAGTTTTTTATCTTTCTTGTAGTCTGGTCACTTGCTGCTGAAAAGAAACGACTAGGTGAACTGGACCTCTCATCCTATTCAATGACCTACTTTTTGGCTGTTCCTGAGAATGAGGATCCAGAGCACACTGAAACAAACTGCACAGTGCTCAGAGCCTCAGAAACACCAAGGACAGAAACACCAGGTCCTTAGCACTGGAACCTCGTATACAAAGTGCTGTGGATGACGTGCACACAGAGCTCAGACCACAAAGCTCACCACAAATCTCTGTCCAGGAATGGGTACAGCCCTCAGAGTCATGCTAGGGAGTGGAAATCAATTGAAGATAGCAAACTACAACCCAGGTGGGTGATGTGGGCTGAACTAGGCTGGGATTTGCTGATGCTACTCAGGCAGTCCAAGCCACAGATAATCACAGGACAGCTCCCAAAATGCAACATTTGTGGCCTGAAGAGACTGAGGATGTATAAACACTGTCTGCAAGGCAACAGGTCACTTACTTCCCTTCTCCTGGTGGGAAGGAGAGAAGGGGAGGGAAAATAGAATAAAAAATGGGTCATTTTGGAATGACCAGTTCATACAATTTCATAATACAAAGGCAACAAACAGTTGGTCTACAGTTCTGACTCAACAGTTTTAGCAAATTACTAGACCTGGCTCCAGCTACACCAAAAGCAGACACCTAGAAATACCTCTCCTTGACAAAAAGAAATTGGCAAACAGCATGACCTTAAGCAAAACAGTCAGGTTGATTCATGAATTAAAGTTAGGCAATGTCAATGTCAAACTAGAAAATGAAACAAACTTATCCTTGGATTTGGATCCTGATGGATACAGAACTTTATCTCTTCTGTGTTCCTCTCAGAAGTCTAGACAATTAGACTAAGCAATGGTGCTACTTGCATTTAATGAAAATTAAATGTTAATCTTGACAACTAGAAGACAAAAATCTAACTTTAAAGATGCAATCACTTCCCATTCCTCCAACATTTCTGTTTTGGTTTGAAACTTCTTGTAATTCAGTAGCACACCCTCTGCACCAAACAGATCAATGTTAACCATGAAAGTGTGAGCAGTGTTACCCAGTTCAGAACTTCTGGTAACTCCAGCTCATGAGCTGACCCACAATTATCTGTTTTTCTTGGAGCAGTGGGGCTGTACAAGGCCATGTAAATTACAAGACACAGCTGTATATGTTGTCTTCTAAGAATATGTCTTGCAAGTATTTGTTTCCCCACATTCTTAAATTCCTCGGGTTTCATATGCAATAAAAACCCCACAAAATCTATCCAAGATAAAATGCGAGTGTGTGTCACATTCCTGCAGGGCCCTTGATCTGTGTTCAGTTACATCTAGATTCTCTCTTTTGCCATTTGTTGTGTGATTGAATCCTCTTTCTCTTTCCATTTATAATGATGTGGCTTTTTAATAAACTCATTAAATAAACAATCCCTTTCAGCCCTCAAAATTTGCCACTGATATCTCTGCAGCTTAGTACTAAACCTCCACCTAAAAGCGAAAGGCAAAAAACCAGATAGTAAGGTCTGAGACATGCTGCACATCACCTGCTGTGTATGAGGAGACCACAGCCTGGAAATCCACTTACTCAGTGTAAATCCAGTTTGGTTATATTGACTTTTCTTTCCCTCATGGTATATTAGTGCTTCATGAAAAATCTTGCAGTGAAAGCCCTAGAGAGGAAATCTTTTGTCCACAGACAAATGCATTTTCTGTTTTATTACCACAAGCAAAAGAGCAAATGTGTTATATTTTTACAATAATCACAAGGCCAGATACCCAGCTAAGGCATAAATCCCACACGGGCTTTGTAATGGACACTTTCTCAAGTCCTAATTCAAGTGCTATCTCCACCCACTTGTCCTCTCTTTCTCCACTCAACATAGGAACAATTATGATTAACCCTCTGAAAATCTGACTACAATCTTAACATTCAGCTCCTACAAACCACCCAGTGACCCATTCAGTCACCTTCAGATCATTGCTACATTTGAATTTCCTGAAGACGAATCTTTCTTTCTGCCTTTTTTTGACTGTTATTATTTTTTTTTCTTTCTCTTCTTTTTCCCTTTCCTTTCTTTTTCCTTTTCACAATCATTCACAAGGCCAAAAAAAGATTTAAGAGACAAATGATAGCATCTGCAAACAACTCAAGTAACTCCATAGAAGGAAAAACCAGGTCAGGATCAGAGAGGTTATTATATGGCAACATATTAAATAACCACAGTCAAACTCTCAGCTGGTGGAAATCAACCTGTCTCTATCTGGTTTTATGAGGGCAGTGCAACTTGATATCAAACACGAGTAGAAAAAACTGACTCATGTTAAACTACAGCAACTGAAATCCCAGTGAGTATTGAGTCTATCTGACACCTATTTCAATCAATGACCAAACTCTCATCTCCCAGGCAGGGAACAGGCAGGAGCACACAGAACGCAAGGCAGAATGGGCCCTTAATACATCTCAAATTTAAAGTTTCTTGCCCTTTAAAAAAATCACAGCTACACCTAGCTTGTAGTTGCAAAACCAAAACCATAGCTTCAAGGCATCTTTCAGTGGCCTAAGTTTGGTGTTTAAATTACACATATTACTTTGAACTATGAATATCTGCTCAATCAGCTCTGCTGCTGCTCTGAGGCAGCTAAGCTGAGTGCCAGAGAGTTTCTGTGATGGCACACAGAGCCACTGGCACCCAGGAGAGAAACATGGATTCACAACATCAGGAGTCCAAAAGGTTCTGATAGTCAGAGGTTAAAGATCTAACTGTTTTCATCACTTAGATTAGTAAGAGAGATTTTGGCCAAAAATGTCTTCGTAGAATCAAAGATTGGTTTGGGCTGGAAGGAACCTCAACGATCATCTTGTTCCAACTGCCATGAGCAGGGACACCTTCCACTAGAGCTTCCATCCAGCCTGGCCTTGTCTTCTTGCATATTTATTATATATTTGACTTCTGAGCTGACTACAAAAGGCTTGATTGCAACTGCTTCAGCAAGGAAATAAACATGAGAGATCTGCCCTGCATCCTCCCCATCCTTGCAAGTACAGGTGAACTCTTGAGGAACAAGCACCCTCCAGCCAAAATATACAACAGTCTCTAATCTGCCACCTTAAGAAAGGTGAGACAGAAGTGTCTTTGGGCACAAATGGAAAAAAAAAAGATGAACCATATATCTGATGAAGCATTCTAGGTGTCATCTCAAACCTGTTGTTTCCTCTGGCAGCCTCAACTCACTGCCTTTCCTTGTTACTGTTTTCCTAGATTGCATATGCTCATTTGTCTGTCCCTCTAGTACTGAGGGCAGCATGCAAAGCCCCTTCCAAAAAAATCAAGCACCAACTAAAAACAAAGAAAGAAACAAAAATTAAAAGCTTCATAAAAGTGGGTATCAGCAAGCTGATGGAAACACTTCTGCATAAAAAACTTCAATAACAATAAACATCTTTAGTTCAACATCAGCTGCCAGAAATACTGCACTCCTTCAAACATTGACATTGGCTGGCTCACAGGTGAGCCCAGAGTTCACTTGGTCAGGGTACACAGAAAGGAAGGAGCTGCCAGTTATGTCCCCTGCTTCAGGAAGTTCAGGAAATCTTTTCAGTTGTCCAGGTTTGCAAGGGCTCTGGGATTATAGCCCTTCACTGGATGGGGATGTTTCTTTCCTACAGCTTAGCTTTTAATAATCTTCAAGGGCAAAAGGTCTTGACTGACACACAGCAGACCCCAGAGAGACCAATTACTCAGACTGTCTCTTCTCCCTTACCTGCTCCTCTTGAACATCTGCAAAGAGTCTTTAAATTTGACCTGCAAATACTAATAGTTTTCCTTTGCAGCACTGGATTGTTCCTCTTCAGGGCTTCTGCATGCGCTTCCCATTTATGCAATACTGACTCCCATAATGGTCAGTAAAGGGCAGTATAACAGTATGACAAACTTATGTTCCCAGCCATGCCCAGAATTCGAATTGAATTAGAAAGTCAGCCGGTGTTCATAAAAACAACATTAACAAGCAAATGGAGCTTTACTGCACTTCATAACCAATATCACATATCTTTGGATTGCTGTCAATTCTTTATGTAAATACTTTAAATCCCTCAGACTTCATTTTGCACACGATATAGTGAGTCTCTTCATAATCAAATAGTATTTAAAATATTTATTGCCTTGTTAAATATAACAAGTTAGATTTACTGGAATAGTCACTTTCCCTAACAGCCAATTTAATAAAACTCAATCTATTCATTCATGGATAAATATATAATAGGCAGTTGTTAAACTTTAATAAATATATTTAATAGTCAGCTGGCATTTTCTCTCAATGGCAGCACTTCCTCTCAGCTGCCAACAGGAAATGCTTCTCCTGAATGTGCCAATTCAGCCCACATGTAGGGAATAAATTGATCTAGAGGAGCAAACAGGAGCATGAATTTCAGGTAGTTTTCTTATGCTACTCGTCACAAGAAGAGCACTAACGAAGGTCCTAGCTCTCATCAAGACAGCCAGGTATATAGCACACAGTGTAAGAAAGAAGATGAGCTACAGTGTTTGTCTAGACTCCATACAAGCCACAGACCAGGACAAGAAAGGCAGCTGGCTATCTGAAAGTCATATAAATTATATTAATACAATATTATGGCAATTTATAGTCTTACTGCACTCCTTGTCTCATGTAGATCATGTCACATTCTCTCACACCACCCTGCCAGTCCATGTCAACACATGGCCTCAGCTTCTATCTAGCTATCCTTTTAAGGCTTTCAGGTATCTAAGAAAAGATTTTGGAGGAGTCCACATCATTAAAACTAAAAGCCTTTAAAAATCAGGCTTTTAACTCAAACTGCAGAATGTTATAGTAAACCCTGCAGTATCCAGGATCAGTTCTCTCAAATGAAGGCAGCTATTGCATGCAAATAAGAAAACACCAAAATATCATCAAAAGAGACTGCATTTGTAGGCTGCATTGGGAAGCTTCATTATAGCCACAAGACACTCACCTGGGTGGGATTATACAGTTCCTGGAGTGGGCTCCTGGATCCTTTCCGACAGCAAATGTCCATCCCAAATGGATTTCTACGCATTACTGCAAGGGGAAATTGAAATTAGTACAGGTTAGCAACACTGGCTAGCAGAAAGCAATTGCAATACTTACAGCAAGAAAAGATTTTCTGACCATAGATCATAGGATTCTAGACAGTGTTGTCACTTAACTCCTGATTTTCCTTTCCCTAAAAGTTGGCTAAGAGCTAAATCCCTTATCTATTGTGGAAGCTACTGAAAATAAAAACTCCCTTATAAAAGTTGCTATGCAACAACTCTCAGTTTGGGTGCACAAAAAATTCAAGCATGGGGACCAATGCAACACAACTTTCAGCAGTGCCAGATACCTGCTTGTCTGATCATCAGGAAGGAGTCAGATGGATTCCTATAACCAGCACCTCTGAGAGGCAATGTCTGATCCTCTCTCTGCCTAACACAGATGTATACAGGAACCTCATATTAAATGGCATGATTTTAATGCTTTTGGCCTTGTTCTCCTGTTTCTCATAGAACAGATACTAATCAGTACACAACACACATACAATCAAACACCGCTGCCCTTCTTGCCACAATTTTGCTTTACATATTAGAACTGGAAATTTTGACTGATCCACAGAACAACATGCACTCTGTTATATCATTAAAGACGAGGTGGCTTTCAAACCAAAGGCTTTGTCACCTGATCAAGGAGCGTTTGGATGACAAATTTTTCAGGAGAGCTGTTGGCCTGAGCCCCAGCAGGGATGTAGACCATCAGCTTCAAGTTAGACCTCTGTGGCCATAAAACTCTGTAAGAAGACATTCAGCTCCACCTTCTGTAGTCAGGAGGAAAACAAGAGCTTGCTGTGCTTCTTATCTCACATGGCCCACATCATCCTCTGCTCACACTCTCCTGCCCCCAGCTTGCCCTGGGAAATACAGAAGAAGCATCAGGCTGTCAGACACCCACATCTACCATTGCAGCAAGAGATTTGTCTCATCATCATTTGATTAAGACATAACCAAAAAAAAGGGGGAAAGAGATGTTCCTGCTGGGAACATCATGTTAAGCCAAGTCAGGCATGCTTTTATCATCTCGCCACATTTTGTAACCAGAAACTATTGAAGCATCCTAGAACAATGAGCTGCACCACTTGCAGACATGCTATCATGGGCTTCAAGCCAAGTCAGAGAATACAGTCCAGTAATGTTTCAATACTGAGACCTAATATCATAATTGATACATCAAGTAATATAAACCCCAGAAAACTATATACTGTCCAATCTGGAAACATAATTGATTAATTCACTCACTCAATATCTATTTTCAATAGGAGGTAATTATCTAATAACATGCTGGGTTGCTTTTTTCCTAAGCAAACAGATTCCACGGGTCTTGTGGCAGGAGGCAGACATATTCAGTAAACAAACTGGCTTCAATTTTCTTCACAATTAGGACAGTAATGTTAGTAGAGGCAATAATTTTATTTTACACATTTAAACACCTGATTAAATTCTGAGCATTTTTAGTGATGCAGACAAGTACTGCAATTCCTCCATTGCTGTGCTAATGTGTCTTTTTAAAAGATAACTTAAAATATGTTTTAGTAAATTAAAACTGAAAAAATGTTTTACAGTAATGTCAGCTTCCAAAGCCTGGAAGTGGTTTTAGGAAGAAAATTTTGAAATGAGAATGTGAGACATCCAACAGCCATTCTAACTGCAGAGCTCCTGTCCACCTTATCCCCCCTCCATGCTCTTGTACCAGAACTGTGTCCAGAGATGCTTTCAAAATAATTTTGTTGTCCTTCCTCAATAAAGAAACCTTTCCAAAATGAAGCCTTCTACTCAAGGGCAAAGCACTTTAAAACACCACAACAGGGGGAAAGGGAGAGGGGAACATTTTAGTGTATCCAGCTCATTAGACTGTGATAAGGTCCTACAACACTGATATTCTAAAATGAAGAATAACAAGAATTCTAGTATGGTGTTCCTTAACTTGTTATTTCATTTTTAATTTCCATTAAATATAGTAAATAGAACAATGCATAAGTGTATCTATCACTTCCTGTTTCACTTAGCCAGCAGGTTATCAACAGGTTATATGCAGCAGTAACAGTAATAAAGATTAAATTATTTACGCAACATGAAAGATTTGTTTCCAGATGTAAATAGACAGTAGAAAAAAGCTATCTCCCCAGCAAAAGCTAAATGCTAATGTAGAGCCTTAATCAGAGAGGTGATTCAACCTATTTTATAATTTCCAGTATTACTTAATTTGTTTTGCTTTTTCAATAAAGCTTTTAGAATCAGACTGTGTGGTTAGCATAGCAACACTGCACTTGGTTTCCTATTTATTGATGCCAGGAACAGTACTCCCTGGTACAACTGTAAACAGCACATCTGTGCACACCTGGAAAGTACTTGTGCCTGGAATTTTACTGCAGCATCAAGATAAAAGCAAATACTCCCCTTTCCTCAGCTGAAATCCCACCTGTTTGTACAACTGTCCTCAAGTGAATAACTATCAGGAATGTTTTTATATAGTTCAAAACACTTTCTAGCATGTCTGTGGGCACACTTACCTCTCAGGCCTCCTACAACATGTTTTCTACTGTCTCAGCTTCTCTGAGGCAGTGCTGCATTATGCCAATGACAAAACCTTTTGGGCCTGAACCTCACCTATAGCAATTTGCAGTAAGAAGAACTGTAGTATGGAAGGTAAGCAGCTCTACTAATTTTAACAACTGTTTTGCTAAGGATCCATCACACCATTGTGGAAGTGAAAATTAAAAAATCAAGCCCTTTATCCTCACCAAATCTCATTAGCATAGTAAATATATCAATCTACATTTTATGGCTTGGGCTGATCTCCATACTTAATTATGGTTAATTATAATCTAATGATAAGTACTGCGTATGCATGGCTCCAAGAATTGTTCAAAAGATCACATTCAGACACATCAACACTGTGAAGCAGCTGACAAAGGATTTTAGAATTGTCTAGGTTGTAAAAGACCGATAAGATCAATCGCATTCAGCAGCTTTCATGATTCAAGAGTAGTGCTAATACTGCAAGTGCAGCAAGAACATGAATCCTCTGAATTTAGCCAGGACTGTGAGCAACTGGATATATCGTGAGTTTGTTACTTAAATACAAGAGCTGTAAAAACAAGACCTTTGTTCCATCCCCAGGAATGATTTGTCAAAATCATCTTGCTAAAATGTGTGGAACCACTAGTTATGAATCTAATAAGGAAGTTTGTAGAGCACGCTATCTAGACACCAAATTTCAATTTCTCAAAAGAGGAAGATAAACAGCCCTGCTTAATCAACACAACAATCAGCTGGGTATGCTCTGTATACATACAGAGGAGTGTGTAGGCCTTAAATAATCTCAGACCAGGAGCATCTGCGCACAGCTCCAGCTTCCAGAAAACTCCATTTAGAACCACCAGTACGAACAGCAGGAATTTGACCAGTGAGTTGCAGTGCGCTTAGGACAAGAACACTGAAGATCATTCACATGGAAACAAGTGAGCCAGGCTTAATCTGTTACCTCTCCTTGGCAAGAAGGCATTACTAATGCACTTGGTAACCCTTCAAAGACCCTATCCTAGAATTGGAGATCTCTGGAGAAAATACTGAATATAAGAATCTGCATAAATACAGTTTCAGCCTCTCCCTGTCAGGAGCTACAAAAACCTGAGACAAGAGGACATGGTAGTACTTCTATTGGGAGATTACTGGCCTAAAATGAATGTGAACACTGCGATTACCTAGACAAAGTGAAAGGGGGTCAGGCAGAAATCATGGGATTCAAGATTTTTGAAGACTGAAAGCCATTAAAGGTCACCTTCTCACAAAGTGTCAGAAGGGCAAATCAAATATTTCTCCCAAGTCTGTGTGGGATTAAGTCCCAGAGGACACTTTGCTGGAAGAGACACACAAAATAACTGCCACTTCTTCAGCACTGAGAGAGACAAACAAGTGGCATTCAAGGATGGGTGTCTGCATTCAGCAGCCATCTCTTTCACTACCAATCTACTATCTCATAGATGTCTGAAGCTCCAGTTTCCAAGACTTCTGTATATTAAAAGGTACCTGGCTGCTATCTAGCAACTGCCTTCCTACTTTGCAACATTTAATTTACATTGCTTGGACTACTCCAATTACTGGCATGATAACAAAAGCCAAATGTAAAAATTTTACCTCTGTTCACTGCCTCTTAATTTAAGTCTCTTATTACCAATATTTGAGAAAAGTTCTGAGGACATATTAATATTTAACTTTTCATTACATTGGTCTAAAGCACTAAGAAGAAAATTCCCTAATACAGCATTGCTTAAAGCTGACCTACATAATTCATTCCTCCTATTGGGACACAAGTTTTCTCTTGTAACTGATACTGAGGAGGAAACAGTATGAACTGGCAGCAGCATGGTGAGACTCCAGTTGAGGATCAGATCCTGTTCTTTTTTAAAAGAAACAAATCCAATATACTTCTCTTTTTGGTCTGATTGATCGTCATTTTTTGGTCTGATTTCAGCATGAGAGGCTGAAAATGGTTGCTTCTTTTGGCTGAAATACACTGCTCTCCAGCTAATCCATTGCTCTCCTCCTGCCCAACAACCCCTAATTTCAGGCCAGAGTAAATACTTTCCATGGAGCTTCTTCTTGACAGCAAAGAGCATAGTAGATTTTGCTTGACCCACTGGGTTAGGGTGAAACATTCACCTAAACATTCCCTACCCAACCTAGACAAAAAAATCAGTGCCACTTGGTCATAGCAAGATAGCAGCACCAAAATGGTTACTTACACCTTTGCCATCTCTACCCATGTTTACACAAGCTACTGCCTTTGAACTTCCTGAATTTTTAAGTCAAAGCAAAATATATAATTATATCCATACTGAAAGTTCAGAGAGATTCTCTTCAGCTAAAGACCTGGACATGGTTTTTCTTGCATAGATTTCTGCTACAATCCCAAAGCAGCACAGAAAATTACTTCTACTTGGTATATAGGATGAAGCATTGGAATACATATTTCAATACCAAACACCTTAACCACAGTGAGACATCCACAGCCCAATTGTAAACATTCTTCTGTAAATTGTATTATGAAACAATGCTCTGTCTGTACTGGCAAGAATTATGCTCAAGGCAAGCTGGTCATATCTGAATACAAATCAAGCAAGGTTCAATCCAACAACATTTTGCACATCCAATGTTCTTGAAGCATGGTAACAGTGCAGAGTTGAAGCAAGTGACCCAAAGAAGTAGACCTTTCCCAGAGTTCCTCTGGTTTGGGACTGATTTTGGTTTTTTATTCTTCAATTTAGAATATCTTGTCTTGGAACATACCTTTCTGACAGTTAGCTAAAATCATGCTGAACAAGCTTGTGATTAGTAAACAGCTTGTTCTGCTGCAGGAAAACAAGTCTTGGATAATGATTTACAACAGTTTGCTCTGCAAGACTTCAGCCAAGTTTAAACCACAGGCAAAACAGGAAACTCATCTAACTCATTTCAAATGTCATTAAAATTCCTGGGCTCCCTTCTACAGAGTAATCAGGCTAAGCATACTGAATGATATGAAAGGGTTAATTTTTAATCAGCAACCAGGAATATGAGGAGTGAATGCAAAAGCTTGAGTAAGAAGACTTTGAGATAGCTCTTCAAGCAATGATTTATGAACGCTAATCCTTCAGCAGAGATTCACAAAGATCAACGGATTGACAGCAACATCTTGTGACATCTGGGACCTTGTGCTTTGCTGCATTCATCTCAGGATTTTAGACTAAATTTTTGGTCCTTCATCTGAATACCACAGGTACAGGATTTATTACTAAATTCTTGTCTGGCCTCCTTTGATTTCTTAAGGCAACACTGCAGCTTTCTTCCCTGGAGCTTGAGAGATCTATTTTTAGAAAGTCAAAATCAGATTAGGCACTGTATATAAGTATGTCAAAGTCTTAAACACAGAGAATGCAACAATTATTCTGTTTATCAATGGAGAACAGATTTTACCTTACATCAGACAGTAACTACAGAAACAAGGGTTTACTTAGCTTGAGAAACAAACAAAAATAAATACAATAAAAGCAAAGGATAAAAAAAATAAAGAAGAGATCACACCTTAGTGAAATGATTATAGCTAAGAAGAGCAGGAAAGCTGCCAGATATGGGGCCAGGGACCAGCAAAGTAACAATCGTCACTTCCCAGATCAGAAAAGTAGAGGCAAAGACGCTAAAAACTCCTACTAAACCTATTAGTTGCTACATTCTGAATTCGTATTAGGAAGTGAGATTTCTATAAGCTACTCATTTAAGCTCCTACAATTACAGAGAGCCACACCTGCATAGGTGGGCCACCCCAGGGGGCCCTGGAGGTGGCTCCTCTCCTTTCCACTGAGGAGCAATCCTAAATGGTTGAGGTTACGTGAAATAAATCCTGACACAAGTAAGGAAATTCATCTCAACATTTGTTTCTTGGCTCTAATCACTAATCACAAAAGTTATAGAGATATTTAATTCATTTTTGCTTTAGACAGTTTGCCAGAAACAAATTTGTATTTCATCCTGGCTGTTCTCAGATTAGCATGGGGATGAATTTAATTTGGCACAGTGGGGAAGTTAATATCCTTGGGTGAAAT
Source organism: Setophaga petechia (assembly GCA_024362935.1). Classification (NCBI taxonomy): domain Eukaryota; kingdom Metazoa; phylum Chordata; class Aves; order Passeriformes; family Parulidae; genus Setophaga; species Setophaga petechia. The sequence goes on along the minus strand of JANCRA010000108.1, from coordinate 1,578,429 downwards.
TATATAGACTTAGATCCTCGGTCACCCTACAGACATGGCATGTGCCATAAATTAGCACATCATCTTCCCTGTTAATGAACAACAAGAAACCTTTTTCCAGTAATTAAAAAAAAAGTGAATATATACAGCATTTCTTTAGAAGTCTCAAGAACTTATCCACAAACCTAAATCAAGAGACTTTTCCACAGGCTTTACTACTCCCATGAGGAGAGCTCTAATTTGTTTATCTCAAACACACAGGCTTTTTTAAACGCTGCAAGTTTCTGTGGGTGCAAACCACAAACTGTATTGGACTTGGTCAAAACTTTTTTGATACAACCTTGTTTTCTCTGGCATGAAATGCAGGTCTGGGAGCATCACAGTATTTCACAGGTCCATTGTAGATGGATCACTGATCATCTCAGCTGTCTACTCACCTCTGAGAATGCTGTAATTTATGTCATCAATTAGCAAAGCCAGATGTCACAAAATATTGATCAAAATAGTATATTTCTTTTCTCGCTGAAGTACTTTTAAGTGTTCATAAATAAATTTTAAAATTTTGCCATCTACATCAACTTAAGAATTTCCTTGTTTCCTTTTATTTTTCCATCTCAAATGCAGTTAGAAGCTTAGGAATTATGACTCGAAATATATGTATTTCACAAAGAAACACGTGCATTATGAATTTGCATGAAGGGACACTGCGGATCCAGTATATCAAATGCAAAGAAAAACTCTTTCTAACTCTTTCTGGACATTACACTTTTTCCTACTTTTCCATTATAAGTCAGGCATGTGTTTGGCCAAACGAGACTGCAACAATCTGGAAAGGTAGGAAGATTTCTAATGAGGCTAATGGGTTTCTAAATACGCCTTTTTCCAGTTTCTAGATACTCACTGTAACAACATCAGCAGGCACATGTGCTGCTGAGTTGTCTTCATAGCAAGGAGCTAAATTTTCTACTCTCATCTTCTTATCAGCCTAGTTTTCAAGCTTGTAGATAGTTGGTTATATCCCATCTCTCTGATGTAAGTTCAAAAGAAAACTGTGTAAATGCAGGTCCAGGGGAAAAAAAAGCAGATTGTCCTAAAAAAATAAGAAGCTGGATTTCTTTTTCTAAATTTCCCACTACTTCCATCACACCATTAGTACCAGTCTACTTAACAAAATTTATTTATGAGTTCACAAAAAAAGAGGAAGGTTTCTTTAGAAAGCTGTAATTTTAAAAGCATTTATCTTGAATCACAGTCAAAATGAAAACGACAGCTGCTGCAGCCTATTTGAGCTACTGCTTCTTTGCTATTCTTCAACAAATGTACACAGAAGATGAAATACAAAATCATATTTGCAATGGATATACTGAAATGCACAGCAAGTCTTCTCACAAGCCAAGCAGAATAGAAAATAGAGCTGCAGCAGTCTTTTTAACCTGGAGCAATGAAAGGCTCAAACTTGTGGTATCTGAACTTGAGGCAGAAGCAGTGCTCACACACATATGCACACCTGATCTGACAAAAAGAAGCCAAGGGACTCAGGTCATTCCTGTCCTAGCAACATGTCTAGATAGACCAATATTTACCACCTCTGAAGCAGTGCCTCTGATATTTTGCTGCAGTCACAGTCCCCTGATACTTTACTGTGATTTATGAGCAACAATTTTCTTTACAAAAAAGAAGCACTAAAGAATTCAATAAGCAGAAAAGACAGTATGAAACCCTGCAGTAATCGCTTCCAGAGCAGTCATTCATTATGGCAAAGAGGATTATGACTGCAGCTTGTTGGATAAGCAGATGAGCTCTCACAAATTAAAGACGAATCTTGCTTGGCAATGTGAAGGCCAAATGCTGATACTAAAAAGAAGAAAGTATCATAGACAGCAGAGGCCTGATTCTGCGATTTGAAAGTTGTCCGAACTAATAATTAATACACAGCTGGGCTTACTGCCTTATTCCAAGAGTTTATTCTGTTTAATACTTCTAAACTCCAAGTAATCCCAAGCCACAGAGATGCAATGGGCTTCTTTGCAAGATCTTTTACTTTCCCAGCAGTTGTTTATTGCCTCAGCTGACCGAGATCTGCACAGTTCCAGGTCTGTAGAGCAGCGCTGGCCCCATGTCCTGCCCCACTGGACCACAGAAGTTCTTCACCACTCCTCCTTCTTCCAGCAGGATCCACACATCTGTACAGGGAGGCTGGGAAGCTGCTTTCACACGCTCCTCTCTCCATTAGCAATGGGTGTACACAGATAATATTGCTTTCAAATGTACGAATCCCCTCATGTGGCATTTTTGAAATGCCCCAAACCACAGATCCTTCACAACATTTTACATATGAATTGGGCGTTTTCAGCTCCCTCAGACTCAGACTGCATTTCACCACACAGAAGAGTAAAATACACATTAGCACTATAAAACTTCATCTCAATTAGCATAATTTGTATTTCCATTATAGAGCCCAGTCAACTCTGGGTGAGGCACTGAGCAGTCTGGATCTGTCTTTCTCCGAGGAGAGTTTTTTCAAAACACAAGAAAACTATTCAGCATAGCAAATGCACGAGGTCTCACTGTCTGCTTATCTTTATGTAGTCCTACTCCCTTCATCTGTCTCCTTCCACTGCACCCATCATTTCAATGACTTTAATTAAAACCTTTTGATGGACTTTTGTCTACAGTGAGGAATAGCAGCCATGCCTCACACATAGACAAGTGGATGAGCCAAGCATATCAACTCCACCTCCTGAAGGCACACCCCAGAGAAAAAAGGAGTGAACAAGGAATGATTTTTCTGTGATTTTACATCCAATGATAGCATTCAAAAGGGAATCAGAACAGGCAGCAGTTGTAAAAAATACATATTCTGGTATCACTAACAAATAGGATAGACTAAACATTTTAAATTGACTGAGACTCTTCCTCCAAATAATACAGATATGCTGTATGCAAATAAAAGCAACATGCAGAAATAGCATGAAGCCACTATGCAAGTGGTTTTCCTCTCCATTAGATGGGAATGAAGGAATCACACAGCACATCAACATGTAGTTTCTAAGGCTCCAGAATACTGGATACCTATGTGACCTCTACTGGTAATAACACTATTTAATAATTAGCATGCAAAATACTAAGCTTTGCTTTCAGTAAAATAGCTTGCCAACTGCATTTAGAAACGCTGTTAGTGTTGCAGCTGGTGACCAGTAAGTAGCTAAAATCCAGGATCTCTCTGACAGTATCATTCTGATGGAGACAGGCAACAAAACTGCTTGACAAAGCCATAGACTCAAAAAGTTGTTCTCTAGGCAACAAATGTTATTCTTGCCGTTGTGATGCAGAGAAGGACAGAAAGAGCAGGAGAGGAAACAAAGGAAAGCACCCTTTTCAGAAGATTTTCCTGAAATAATTCCCAACTAAGCAATAGTTCACCTTCCAGAAAGACAATTCATCTTTTTTCTAAATTTGCCAGGAACAGAAAATACACCTTGAGAAACTGATTTGATGTCAAATTTTCCTCCCCAACCATACCCTTTTGCTAAGCTGATGTGACCTGTCTGCACCTCTCAGCCACTTGATCTTGTGGTACATCTGTCTCCTCACCTCTATGCATGTAACTTATGATCAAGGCACCTTCTAATTTTCTTTTATTCTGTTACAAATTTTCTGGGTATCTCATCATTCCTTCCTTTCTTCTGAACACACTCAAAGCTAACACTGCAGATTGCTGACACCAGGGTGCCCCACATCAAAAAGCACAAGCTGTGGCAGGACTCACAAGATGAGTCCTTGCTGGCCGTGTCCTCCACCCTCCTGTGCTCCCCTGTGTGCCAGGCAGGAGGCAGGCCAGCTGATGAACCATCACCCTCAAGCCCTTCCCAGGCCTCACTTCCAACAAAAAAGGGTCCTCTACTAAGTAAGCATCACCTAAATTTTATTCCTCTATGCATTTAATGCTGCAAGATGACTAAAACAAGGCTGCCACCCAAGTCACTGGGTATTCACAATTTTGCATTACTGATCTGCAGTTCTCTTCCTCTCCATTTACCACTGCCCTAACTTTTGCATCTTCTGTAAATTTGATCAATAAAAGAGTATGTTTTGTTCTGGTTGATAAATTAGAATATTTAACAAGCATCAGCCCAAAATCTGGTCCCCCAGGGATCCCATGGGAAATGTATCTCCTTAGTGATGATTTTCCAGTTACAGCTATTTTTAAAAACTGTTCCAAATTTTTAAAATCAGTAATATGTGTGCCAAATTGACACACATTCAGTTGCCAATTTAACTTTTGGGTTGTTCATTCCCATATCACCTGCATAGGAGTAATTCTGACATTCAAATATTGTACCATTAAAACAAAGAGAGTCATCAGCATGGACAATTAATTTTAAAACCGTCATTTCCAAAAAGACATTTAGTCTCCTTACCTGTCTTTAACCTTTCAAGGCTGCAGAGAAGGCTTCTGTGATGTATTCAGTCTTCCTTTGCTCTCAACTATGTACAGGTTAATTTTATCACAAGTTCTTGAAAGCTGACCATCAAAACTGCATTTTACTTGAAAGTACTTTACACTTTCAGCTTAAAAATATAGAGCAGAATAAAAATTACAGTCTAAGTGATGCTTTCTCTAGCCACAGAGCTGAATGGCAGATTGTTCCCTCCTGATCATTCTTATCTCAGAGCCTGGCTGCTGCTTTTGGGGCAATTCTTACACTTTATTCTGAAAACTCCCTTTGTCTTCATTAAATATTAATCAGCCTCAACCAAGGAGTATATGTTAAAGCTGTGTTAAATAACAGAACACAACAATTAAAAACAAAAGGCTGATTTGATTTCAAATTTACAATAAGGGGTTGTCACATATTACCCCTTTCCAAGCTGAGATAAATCATCTCAGTTCCATGAACTCAAACAGATCTCTGTTCTTCTGCATGGCTGGGAATTGCACCTGAACTGTGAAAGGTGACAGGAAGTTTTACTGAGATTGACTGCTTGAGTCCTCAGCAGGCAAAGCAGTGCAATCATTTTATTCAGCTGGGAAGGACACCATTTGTGTGCTTACATGGAGCTACTCATGCAGGTATGATATGAGTGAGTAGATTACACCCATACATGAGTGAGTATATACTCACATTATTGATGTTGAAACAGCAAACCAGTGCTTAACCCACTGCCAGATGCTGGTTTGTTTATTTTTATTTTTTAAACAATTTTCAAAAATTGTAACATGCTACATTACATTATGTTCTACTACTCAAATCCAACAATGAAATACCAGCTTATTTTGGTTTCTCCTTTCCATTCTCTGTATTTTGCTTCTCTCTGTTTCATTACAGGACTCTCAGAATGAAAGCTTAAGTAAAATTCAGAGAAAATGGCAATGTGAATTTTTCATTTAATTGTAGTCTCTTATTTAATAACCTTTTTTTCCCAGAACACGCAACTTTTCAGCTACTCTATTGAATCAAGCTCTTGACATAATATTTTCCTGTAGAAATCTATTCTATTTTTTTGGAATCTTTATCGTCTCTTTATTTCTCTCTGACATTTTCTTTTCTCCCCTCACCAAATTACTCCCTTTGCTGCCCTGCTGCTGCTGCCCATACATGCCTCTACCAATCTTTTATGCTGTTTCCCAGCTAACCATTTCTCTTCCCTCATCTTTCCTAGTGTTTCCACCACAATCCAGCTCCCTTCTTCCACCCTCTAAAGACACAAACCAAGAAATATCCCAACTTACTCCCTAACCTGGCCATCACACCGGAACCTGTGTCCTACCCAACATAGATCTAGGGGTGGTGAGGACAAGGGGTGCTGAAGGCATGCGAGAGAGCCTCACTTGCTCAAGAGGAAACAGAAACAAGCCCTCTCCCATGTGTCCCCCTAGGTTTTCAGGTTTTACACCCATTCCTGAGACTGGCAGACTTCCGTTATCTCCGCACTCCATTCCCAGCTCAGTGCTGTCACTCCACACATTCACCTCCTCTATTCCCAAGAGACCCCATCTACCCAGGGCCCTGCATCAGCTGAAACCAAAAATAATGAATGAGAGGCTTGAGAGACAGGCAAATTACAAGGCCAGGAGCTACAGTGCAGAAAGGTGAGGAGGCATGACTGGTCTTATTTATAGTTTTAACTTGAGGCTTTGTTTTTCCTGCAGTTAAAATATTCAAGGAAGATGACAGAGTTCAAGGCAAGGAGTATTATCACCAAATTGTTTGGCTGAGACATTGCCAAGTGCTTTCCCATTTCTCAACAAATAAAAGGAAGCTTTTCCTTTCCTTTTTACATATTCACTTTCAGTTCTCAATCCCAAATGTTTAAGTAAGGAGCAGTGATCCCTCAGACCATTAAAGGCTGTGAGTATGGACAACAGTCCAAGACTTTACATGCTACTTTCTGATATCGTACTTGAGAATTTTACTCTTCCCCCATCAAGGCTGCACTCCAGCTAAAATCAGTGTTGGAAAAAAAATTCAGGTAAATACAAACACCCTTATAAATTAACACTGCCTACTGCCTCTACCTCAGCTCTGAATGTTTCTTTGTAATGGGAACCGCAAATAGAAAAGAAAAGGAGAACATCACAAGCTGGTAACCCCACTGTCACTAACCTTGCAGAAACTGCATTGGTGTTTGTGGCTACTGAAAAATGTGTGCTAATTTCAAAGGACAGCTCAATATGTGTACGTAAAAAAAAATCAAATTTAAACCACTAGCACCAAATAATTTTGCTCAAGAACTTTGCTATCTCTTTATAATACTGTTTTACACTGTCCACAAAATAATGAGGGATACAAAGGCTGTAAAAGAGAATATGAGTGAAACTGAAAAATAAGTGCTTTGGTTGACCCCAAGATAATTGCAATATAAGTAAAGTATGTGAAGGTAACAAGTGATTTAATTTAGATCTTCCCTACATTAACAGGATTAATTCCACGCCCTGTTCATTTGTGTCCTACTTATCCTATGAAGAAATTAAAACACAGGGTGGTTTACTGTGTACTCTGGTTCATACTCTGTTCACCAGGGTAAGACAATGTCCCTGTTTCTCTCACAACTATGCTACTTCCCTTCTCAGAGTGAACAACAGCCCTCAAGCTTGCACTCTCCATCAGCCCAGCCCCAGCACCAAGAACCTCATGCCTCACTGTGGAATATCCCTTTAAGCAGGAAGCTCTCCCTACGTCATCTTGCCATACCAGTAATTACAGAATCATGGGATGGTTTGGTTTGGAAGTGACCTTAAAGATCATCTAGCTCCAACTCCTTGCCATGCGAAAGGATACTTTCCACTAGGCCAGGTTGCTTAAAGCTCCATTTAACCTGGTCTTGAACACATCATGGGTGGGATGCCCAAAGCTTCTCTGGGCAACCTGTCCCAGCTCCTCATCACCCTCACAGTGAAGTATTTCTTCCTTATATTTAATCTGAATCTATTCTTTTTCACTTTAGAGCCATTACCCCTTTTCTTGTCATTCCATGCACTTGTAAACAGTAATGCTAGCAAGTACTGAAATTAAAATAAACTGTCTTAGGCTAAAGTTCAAGGTCTTAGAAATAAAACGTACTTCAGGATTTGGTGTGAACTCTTCCATAAGCTTCCACTTGTGGTTTTCTTTAAAACATCTGACAGCATCATCCAACTTTCCAAATGTGTACCCCATCACAGCTACAGCTAAACACCAGTTTCCATTCGGACAATGCAACAGCAACCATCTCTTTCCAGACCTGTTTTGCTTCACAAACTCCTTGTTGGAGGCAATTTTTTGCATCAATGCTTCTTTGTGTGGAAAAGGGTGGAAATGCTCGAGTTATATTCCCACCATTTTCCATGCAAAGAAGCTTCAGAGAAGCTTCTTCATGGCTGCGTGGGAGCTGAATTTTCAGCACACCCTTCAGATGGTGCTCAGGGTTGGTGGCAGGTTCAAGCCCATCCCAGCTTGCTCTCCACAAAAAACAGCTGGCAGTCAAGTCATCCCTATCCTTAAGTCAATCCCTAATAAAATTCATAGTGAAGGGGAAGAAAAAGGGAAGTGAAATACAAGCATAGCGAGCCCCAACCAAATTCTTAGGGTTTCTCTCATTCCCTTGTAAGCTCTTTGTACAGCCAAAAGACAAAGTTAAGCTAGGCACATGAGTAAGGGTTTCCAGCACAGGAGTTTCCCTATGCTATTTGTCTAATCAAAAAGTCAACAAGCTCCATCATGGATTTTGATCTGTAGGACAACACTGAAGAAAGAAACCACAAGACTTCATTTCCTTTCTTCCATGTTTTTCCAACAGCATCTGTTTGCTCACCACAGACAAAACAAAACACAGGCTTCTTCCCTCCCTTTAAATTCGAGATTAAGATACTCAGATAGTCTTTATTATTGAGAAAAAAGTGACCAAAACATTTCTTCCAAACCCAAGCAGCATTTTTCTTCCCCAGCATCCAGACAAAACATAGTCACACCAGTCACAGGGCTCTGCAATCTCATTCCCAGAATCTCCCTTCCCAGCAATGCCATTTATCCTCCTCATAATAAAGCTTAGGTCAGGATTAAAGGAAGGGAGGGAATGTCTGAAATACAACAGGCCTTTTACTGGCCACATCAACTACAGTATGGGAGACGGAAACGATAAAAGCCAATGGAAGATTTTCAGTGCTACTTCCCAGAAAAAAGTAGCCATTAAAAGCAGCCATCAAGGCTGGGTGCCAAGCTAAACACGCACAGGGTGACAGCAAGCCCTACCACTTGTCACTTGGTAAAATAATTTTCTCTGAGCTAATACCTCAACAAGCACATAGAGACATCTTGCTCCCTAAAGCACACTGAGAAGAGATGAGCAGGGATGAACTGCAGGCCACCCCCAATAGTAAAAAATGATGCAATCTATTTCTATCAGATATGGCATCACAGCAATCAGCATTACTGCTTGACTTGAGAAGTGTAGAACACAGCAAGATCAAAAACTTCTTCCTCCCTAAATCACCCCTTTCCTCTTCCCATGGCCTTTCTCCTGAAAAAGTGTGAAAAAAGTGATAAAGTGAAAGTAAGACTAATAAAAAGCTGTACCTATTTGTCACAAATAAGAAGAAATGAAAAAAGTTTCCAAAAAAAACCCCAATTTTCTTAAAAACCTAACGGTATTCTACTACCTTTCTCTTTGCAATGATAGCCACTACAGGAAACTTTCTTATTGGGTACTTTCTTACCCAATTCTATAATTTGACTGCTGTCACTGCACAGGCACCAGTGGTACTGAATTTACACAGAGTCACAGCCAGAAGGTTATTAAAAATACAAATTACACAATCCAGTGCTGAACACAACAGATTTCCTGAATTATGGCCATTTCCTAAAATATGAGCCGGTACCACATTGTCAACTGGAGCCAAAAGCATGACCAATCCATGTTCTATCCAAACTGCTTCAAAATAGAGCAGCAGCAAGAAGTGACTGCAAAGCAGGGACACTCAGCCTGAATTTTGAATGCGAGCACGGGTTTATTATTAGGTTGTTCTTTTGAGTTACACAACCAATGCCTTGGCTACACTGGATAAAAATAAAAGCACAGTTACAGATCACCTGCCTCTCTTGATGCGAGCTGCCGCCCATGCTCCGCAGTGAGAAGGAGCACCCAGCTGAAGGGAAACACACCGAGAAGCTGTGTGGCTCCCTGCCAGGGGTCCCACCCACAGCCCTGGGTGAGTGGGAGCCGAGGTGAGTGGGTGAGTAGGTCGCACAGACACCTAGCTGGCTTCCACTGCCACTACCCACACTGCAGAGCCCTTCCAGAGGAAAGCAGAGAATGATGGAGAGATCCAAGGCAGAAAGAGCATGGCCACAAGCCAAGCTTGACCCCTCTGTTGTCAGCAATGGGGAGAAAAATACTTCCCTTACTGCAACAGTGTGGGGCTGGGCAAAAAGAACATAGGAGAAGCTAACAATGCCACTAAGGCAAAAGATGATATTAAGGATTATATCTATTTGGAAGATATTAGCAAACTAGTCCTTGGTAGACAGGATTAATTTTCACTGTATAAAACCTGAACTTCACTATGACGGAAAGAGAAAAACTACAACTCTTTACAGGAATCAGCCAGAGCAGCAAATCTGTTGTCTTAGATTTATACACCAACAGCTACTCACACCACTCAGAACCGGCTGCCTCTCACCTTCTTTCCCTCCACTATGAGTGACTTCAATGACTCCTCTCTAGGCCCAAAGAATTTTTGAGTTACTAAACTGCAAAATAGCAGGTATTGAAAAACAAAAGAACACAGCTGATGATAAAACATGCCATGCCTGAAATTCAAAAACAGACTCAGCAAAAACACTCAGACTTCAGATTCCCTACTGGAAAGTAACCAATCTTTACATACCAACTCAAGGATACTCTGATTCTATGATCATCATTTGTCTCCATTTAACATTCCTAAAGAACAGCTCTTATTTATTTAGCAAGAGTTAACCAATCCAAATTGAGAAGTGCCTAATCCCACCATAATCTTCTTTCACACCATCATCATAGACTTTGTGTCCTGTTCTTAAATGTACATATGCACTTCTCAAGGTCCATGGGCAAGACTCAAGTCTTGGGCCAAAATTCTTTCCCAGGAAGCAAAGGTGTCCCCCAGCTGATATCTCCCCACTGGACTTTACTTCTGGCTTTTACTTTTGGCTCCCTCACAATCTTCTTGTGTAACCTTGGGGGTACCACTTCAGCCTAAATTCATCAGTATACTTAAGCCCTCACTTCACATCATGCTATGAGTTCAAAGTCAATGCAAATATATTGATATAATCATGACTTGCTGAAGGTCAGAAAAAAACTGGTGACAGAGCTGGAAATAAAGAAGAGACCTCATGATCTCAAGATCAATTCCTTTAACCTCCAGGCCACATTTGCATGAATTAACAAGGGAAACAATTCTGCACGTGGTGTGAGTCATTTTAGTGATCAGGTAATGTGTTCCAGTTCTGTCATCATTACATTTGATGGCTCTGGGCTCCAATTTCCACCCCCATGTCACTTGCCCAACAATTTCTGTCCTTGAGAAAAAGTAATCAAGTATGATAAAAATGACAATCATAATTAGCTTAAAATACAGGCCTGTTGGCATGTATTGAAAACACATTTTTATATAAAGAGCTCATGCAAAGGGAACAAAACTAAAGCAATAGAAATTTTAGATTAATTGCCTATGGATATCCAAACCCAAATTATGAGAAATCATCATTTTAGGAAATGGTAGGAATTCCCTTTACATAAATTACTCCTTTAAATATTTAAAATCCCACTTCAGCCTCACTAGAAATTAATGTCTAATAGCTGCTCTTCTGCAACCTGACAGAAGTGCTTGTAAAATGCATTTAGCCTGGTCAGCTCCCTCCTGCTCTCAAAAAGAAGAGGGACAAAGACCAAACAAGGTAAGAAACAATCTGATTCACTAAGCTACCTGTCACAAAGTAAATCACTTCCCAGAGAAAAAAGAAGAATGGGCTCGAACGTTTGAAGCTGACTCTTTGTAACAGCAACCAGTTATGAATCATATCACATTAGCACCACTTCTGTGTTGTAGAGATTTTCTTTCTAATACATTTGTCCATCTTCTGCCATTTTTCACAGCTAAGAAACTACTGGTCTGTTGGAAGGATGCCAGCTGTCAGTAATTTGAGTAATTCTGTCAAACTGATATTTCACAAATCTGTAATAGTCTGCATTTCTGATGATGAATTCCTCACTGTGTGACAGGATAAATTACTGCCAGCAATACCTACACAATGACTCCATGGGTCAGTGGGCTTGTTGGAAAGAGAGACAGGAAGAGTGAAAAGCACTGCCACGGGATGACAACTGCTACACTGAGGGATTTAAAGAGAAAGTTGTGTTTGTTTTCTGACCTTCACTGAAACTCCAGCCATCAAAATGCTGTGGGCCCTATGACCATGTCCATTACATCATTAACACCAAGATATAAGGTATGATAAGAAATAAGCAGAGACACGGGATATATCTTTATCAAGGAAGCTTGAATAGCAACACTAGGTTCTTTTTCAGCCACATGGATAGAACTCCTCAGAGGACCAGTTTTAAAACAATAAGCCTGGGTAAAACAACTCTTTCCAAGAGTTTCAATTAAACAACCACTGACTGTTAATCCTCTTGTCCACCCCACAGACTTGTGTATCGGAGATACAGATAAAGAGATGGATATCACACTGATAAAACACAGATATCAAAGCATTATCACAATGAGCAGTATTTATCAGGGTAGTGTTGGTTACATTATCCACTGCATAAGCCTGCCATGGAAATTACCACTAAATTTGCCCTAATTCATGTCTTTTCCAGCCCCCACCAACACATAAGCTTAGCACAAGTACGAAGTCCTGGCGGGTTTCCACTCCTTTGCCCTTCTCACTGAATTTCCGTCTAAGTTACACATTGTCCCATGAGCTTAGAAGAGAAAAACTGGGATCAGCAAGCTGATGGATAAAAAAGGTTTATGTAATTAACCCTTATTGAGCAGAGCTTGAGCAATTAATCTGCGCAAGTGCTCCATTCTTCCACCATCTCCTTTGCCGAGTCTCTCCTGAACAACTCATTAAACAGAGCAAGGAACTATCACCCTGGCAGGATGATTAAAGTCTCTGCATGAGGAAGCAAGGAATCCTCTGAGATCACTCAACATGCACGTAAGAGGACTCAGACCCAACCGAGATTTCTTTCAAATTGAGGGAAAAAAGTGATGGTGACAGTGATTAAAAAAAAGGACAAAGATATTCCCTTATTCTTTTAATGATTTACAGTGCTATTAAAAGACAGAGAGGCACAAGTACATCTGATACAAATTTCAGCAAATTCAGTGACTTTGACAACACTACACGAATCTAAAGCAGTTGAGATTTTGGACCCAAACTCTTAACAATTACAAATAAAACAGTAACACCCTAAATTTTGGTTCCCATTTGAAAACCCAGTGACTGCCACTAACAAAACTGAAAATACTGACTTAGGTTTCTACTCACCCAGGCAAAAATGTGCTCAAACCTAACAGAAAGAACTACATGCTGCATAAAATAACTGCCTTCTGCCTCCACTCCTACAGTTATCTTTCATTACTGGAAGCAAGCAGCCATTGCACCTAAGTTTTCTGGACAAAGCAAAACCAGAAAAAATACAACAGTCATCATATAAGAACAAAATATTTAAAACAAAACAAAAAATATTGAGCTATTTGAAATTAAATATTAGTCACACAGATTCCATAAAAATTGTTACTGACTCATTATTACTAATATAGGATAAAAATCTACTACAGACAGCACACAAAATATATAGTTTTCTAAAAACATAACTTATATAAGTCCATATATAATTTATTTGAAAGACTACGAAACCACAATTGCAGGGAAGATGTACGATACAACAAAAGATAATACTAATTTTTTTAAAATCCCACAAACTGCTGAAACATCTGGTTATTTCCAAAACAGGATCCCCATATTAAATGAGAAGCCACTGAAAATAGCACAAAGACGCCCAAATAGCACTGAAAACCTGACAGAATTAAAGCCTCATAGGAATGTGTTGTAAAATGTCTAATTACAGCTTCCCTAAATAACTCAGCCACACATGGATGATATAAATCATATTTTTTAAAAGGACAGAGCATTACAAGCAAGTGTAAATCAATAGGGCTGAACACGTACAAGCGAATGCTGAAAGCAAACGCAAAACCCTCTGTGCTGAGGGAGACCTTGCAGCTGCTCCAGGAAAATACCAGAGCAAGCAAATCCATGGAGCAAGGAGTGGAGTGTGGTGGAACAGTATTTGGAGAGCACAGGGAAGCTGCCAGCACAGAAACCCCTGCAGAAACACCCTGACTTGTGTTTTTGGAGTGAACAGGGAAGGATCTGTAGCCAGTAATCCACATCACAGCCAGCTCTGGCCATCAGACTGGAGACTGAGCCACAAGGTAGCTGCGCCTCCATCACAACAGGGCAGGGTTTGGGCTTTTTCCCACATGGACTCTTGATCCAAGTCTCAAAAAAGGAAGTGATGTCCCTCTAGTTGTATTTAATATAGGCCACATTGACCACATGTACTGTCAAAACCAAACTAGACAGAGGCCATACCAACCATATTTATGTATAAATTATTAAAGGCATCCTTACAGTTCAAAAGCAAATCTGAATCTTGGACTAATTCCTCCCTAATTTAGGCTAAAAAAAGTGAAAACTATTAATTTAATTTTTTTAGCAGCATACTCTCCTGTAGCCTAAGTGGCCCAGCTGGGACATGTAGAAGGTCTAAACTGGAACTGACTACAGTTTTAAACTAGGATATAGTTAAAACATGTTCAATGGGTGGAGCTCAGTCTCCTCTCCCAATTCAGGACAAAACTAGACAAATACTGTCATTTCTTTCTCTATGTAATAAAAAAAATAAATGACAGCACAAAAAACTAAACTTTACAATTACATACCAATCTTCTAAACGTACACAAAAAAAAACCTTCCTGGATTAAAATATTTGATTTTTTTCTAATTTACCTTTCCTTGTTAAAATCTGACACTGAAATAGCAGAAGCTGTGAAATGGGAAGATACAGCACTCTGTCCTTAGCACATGAACTGAATATAAGAAGTAGAAATAACATCAAAAACTGCATCACAAAAGATGCTAACAGTACTAACAGAAGAAACAGTTGCTACAGTAGTTTTATTTTTTAAAAATCAACAATTGTGACATTTAAAATACTACAGTTTTCAAATCTGGACTCCAACTACTATGACAGAAATCTGTGATAAAGACAGAGGAGACACAAGAGATCCCTTTCTTGACTTACACTATCAAAACTAAGGAAGGTCAAAGGTAAGCAGGGAAAAGAGGAGAGAGGAAACCCAGCTAGCTGATGCATCAAGCTACAGCTACAGCTGGGAGCTAGGACTGTGGTAACTGGTGAAGAAGCTTTTAGGCAGCAAAATGAAGGACATGACTTGAGATCCCACACACCAAAGGTAGGGAAGGACACTTCCCGGGAACACATAGGGATCAAAGAAATGGCAAGTGTGTCATGGTTTGACACTACCACAATGCCAGTGCCCCCATGAAAATTCCCTCTTCCTGGCATCTGCTGTGAGGTGGTACCCGGAAATAAGCAAAGCAGGCTCCTGCTTAGGGAAAAAGGGAAAAAAAAACTTTATTAACTAAAACTACAAAAAAACTAAACCACAAAGGAAAGAAAATAAACACAAAGAAAAATGAAAACTACACAGAAACACTTCCTCCTCCTCCTCCTACCAAATTTCCAGTACATTTACATTTCCCACAAATATCCACACTCAGTCTGGCACCACCCTTTAGATAATCAAATCTTCAGCTCATCAAGAAGTAGACGGAGTCCTTTCTCGTACCATGAACTTCTTTTCACAATCAGCAACCGCCCGGAAAGTCTTTTGCTACTATCATGTGATTTTCTTCCTTCCATGCAGAGGTGCTCTCACGACCCTTGCATGGAGCAGAGACCTGTTTTTTTCAGGGTAGACCTTTGGACCTTTTAAGGATGCCTCATCTCATTCCAAGCAGAGCACAGTCTCATCTCTGGGACCTTTGTCCCCCCCATTTCTTTTACACCCCCTGGGGCCGAGGGGTCTCAACACTGAACTCTCTTGCTCTGAGCCCTTGCTTCCCCTTGAAATGCAGTCTCTGTATCACCAGGAAACAGTTCATGGATTTTTACAACGAGAAAGAGTTCAGCAAAAAATACCACTCCATCTTTTCTCCATTCCTTCAACATCTTTCTCTTTGCCAGACGTCCTCACTGGCCTATTTCTACCTTCATCCTCCACTCTTGTCCTTTTCTAGGAAAGGTAATGTTCTGTGAAGTTTTCATTATCCACAAAAGGGTTAAAAGCTCTCCCGAGCGGCTGGACTGCCCGCTGCCTCCCCCTTCTCCTCCCAGCCGTGTTGGCTGCTGCCGGGACATGATATCAGGTTTCAAGGTAAACTCAGTTCGGCACAGGCTGCATTCTCTCTCCGTCTCCAAAAGATGATGGGGGGGAATGGGGGGTAAACAGGTCTCTCGGTGCCCCCTCCACCCTTCCACCGGGCCAGGCCTACCTCAGCTGGGCCACGTGGCTTCTCCCCTCCGCCAGCCCAGCAGCAGCTGAGCCAGGGGAGAGCAGTAGCTCTGTCCCGTCGGAAATTCAAAAGAGGCTGAGGGAAAAAATCCCTGAGATTTTAACCCCTTGGCTTGTGGTCTCAGAGGCGGATCGAATGCCCCACTGGCCAAAACAGGTGCCCATCTTAAAATCTGAACTCCCATTGGTGACCATTCTAAAAACAACATATCCCAGATGTCCCATTTCCGGTCAAACCACGACAAAGTGGTCTCAGATTGGTTGGGTCACAAACACTGAATGGAGCTAGAAGTAAAAAGAAACATGAAAAAAAGCAGCTGTCATTAAAGAGGAATGACAAGACACGTTGGGACAAAACTCTGGAGGAAGCACAGGCTGGATTCACTGATGAAAAGAAGACAGGCAGCAGATACAGGCAGAGCAATGCTGCCAGAGTACAAAGCAAGAAGCAATCTGGGAAATTCGACAGCATAGAGCAGGGAGGAGGCTAAAAAGGATAAATAAAGGAGAAAGCTATAGCAATTGAAATGACCTTTGGAAAAAAAAAAAAAAAGCCAACTTTCTGAGAAGAAAAAATCAAGTGGAAGATGCAGTCTCACATTATCTCCACACCATAATTCAGGGTTGGAAACCTACACAAGAATACATAGCAAGGGCAAAGCTTGGAATAGGAATATAAAATTTGCCATAGAAGATAATTAATCCATCTAAGCATCTGACAGCTTGCTGTGGTCCCATTTATGTTTCTATAGAAAGTATCCAATTAAACATCTGGTGCTTGGCTGAATACAAAAGAGAAAATTATCTCCTAACACCAACCATGGTCTTCCAGTGGTGAATGCATCATTACCATAACCAACCTAAGTTTTACATACTTGACAAGGGAACTCACTGCGAGGAGCAATAGTAGAGCATTTCTCTTGCACTTTAACTTCAAACAATTTCTTTTAGATAATTTAATTTCACTTTGACAAAATTAAGACCATACCCAGTCAGACCAAAGAATGGAATTTTTTTTCCTTTTAATCAAGAGATCTTTTCTATTTCTAGGATAAAAAACCCTTGCACACACTAATTCATTACACATTCTTGCTCATACATTCATTTATTAAAGTCTCTTTCAAAGAGATCTGCCCAGATCTCTCTCAAATGAGGCTGTGCCAGCCCTGCTCCCAGACTGCCCACCTCAAATAATGTTACTTAAAAATTCAAGAACTCACTCTGTGCTCACATTGATTCTCTACTTTGCTTATCACAATTCTAATTCCTAGTTTCTAGCTAAATTGACTCTTTCCCCTTATTTTGTGGAGCTTCATTTTATATGACTACTTATTTTCCAGAACAGCTGCTTTTAAAGGGAGGATTCAATTTTGAAAATTCAAGTTAGCTGCAGCCTCCAGGTCAGTTTTATTTACCATGATGTTAACTTTCTCAGGT
Source organism: Setophaga petechia (assembly GCA_024362935.1). Taxonomy (NCBI): domain Eukaryota; kingdom Metazoa; phylum Chordata; class Aves; order Passeriformes; family Parulidae; genus Setophaga; species Setophaga petechia. The sequence continues at coordinate 1,560,881 of JANCRA010000108.1, read as the reverse complement.
TATTCTTTGCAGACGAAAGGAATCCTTGCAGAACCTGAGCACAGCTTAGGCATTAGCATATGGCTGGGGTGCAGCCTTGCTCTGACCAGCATGCTCGAAGAAACCTTATTTTGAAAATATGACAGTATTTTACCAATGAAAAACAATGCAGTAAGTACAGAAGCAGCTTCATTTTTTCATGCTTGGACACTCACTAAAATGGAAATTGCTTTTCCAGCCTCGATGGCAGAATTACAGTGAAAACTTCTGTTTTCTTTCCCTCAACTGCCAATGATAATAGATGCAGACTCTTAATAAGAAATCCTGTCTGGCCACACCCAGAATTAGGCCACATCAAGACTATTTCTGATGTAGTTTTCATAAGAAAATCACAATAACAGGTTTTCAAGCCCCACTGGACACAGAGCATTCCCTCTCCCTCATCACAATTGAGAAGCTGAGCTGCCTTTCCTTTACAGCTTCCATAGCTGGCACCATAGTTCACTTCTTTCCCTCTTTTCATCTTCCTCCAATGAAGCTCTTTGGTACTTCTGACCTTTCCAACACAAACCTCATCATCCAACATGAACAACACATGGAAGGGAGGCAAGGGGCTTCTGTATGGAAACCAAAAATCCCCAGCTGGTGTGGTTCAGCACTTCTGCCTTGCCCCATAGTTTTTGGGAACCCTCTTTCCATATACATGAAGCTTGTCAGCCAAAAAGCAGAAAGCACATATCTGGAGGCCTTGCACTGCACCTATGACAGGACCTGCTTTTCCCCCCGTAGCCTCTTGTCATTCAGTGCAGAGGAGAGGGAGCACCGTCAGTCCCTGCCTGATCTCTGCAAGTGCTCAGCATGATGCTTCCATCAAGAGAGAGCAAGGTAAACACTGGTGGTCAGCTCACCTGCTGGAATTACAGCAAGAGACTCTATTAACAGATTAAATCCCATCCTGAATGCCACCACAATGCATAGCCTCTCTGTTCCACTTAAATTAATAATTGACATTGTTGTGCTTTTGGGTGGAGCTCTTTGAAATACCCATCAAGCATTTCCACACACAGAGGAAGAGGAGGGGAGGTGGTATACGTCCTCGGGAAAAATCGTCATTTTCAGAACACACAATGCATTCATTTAAAAAATACACATCTTACAATGATAAATAACAAATGAAAACTTCCACTCGGTTTCCTGCGCTTATGTTTTAAAGGACTGTTAACCATATCCCTCCATCTTAAAGAGCTGCTTAAACTGCAGCAAACTGTTAGAAACCAATCAATTCCACAAGAAACCAATTCATTACACTGGCTAAAATAAAAACACTAATCCCCTGACAGCTATCTGGCAAGGATGTAAACTTCATTAACTTCATGTTTTGCTTACATCTTACATAAAATGAAATATTGTCTCGCCACTTAATACAATGTAAAGATGGTATGAGTGTATTGGAGAAAAATATAAAATTTTATTACAGAACTAATAAAATGACAAGTAAAGAGAGACTAATCACTTTTTAGGTTGGTTTTGTGTGGATTTGTTTTTTCTAAAAGAATTAAAGCAGCACAGAGGGCCTGCTAAATGGGAGGATTAACACAGGTGTTAATGTGCACACACTCAACTACTTTTACTTCAAATTTGCTTTGTTCTCAAAATGAGGGATACTCCAGCTTTGAGGAAACAGTTAACACCAAGCTACAGACGTGATTTGAAAGTACAGCTGCAGGACACAGAGCCACTGTTTGCTCACAGAAACGAAGACATTACACAGGATTTAATTTCTCAAAAAAGATTTTCTCATCACTTTGTACATGCTTCTGCAATTTAACCTTCACCATCTGGTTCAAGCAATTTCCCAGGCTCTGTTAACCTTACTTTTGGGGTGAAAGGAAACAGGAGTCATTGTTGTTTACTGTGCTTAGTGCGTTTCTTCAGCAGAGATTTTAATATGGGGGTTTAAGGAAAAGTGTAAGGAAATAAATTGCTGTGTGGTCCATGAAACAGAGTCAATCTTAGCAAGCTTTCCCGATGAGACTCTGAGTCTGACTTTATCTTCTGGGTGAAATACTGAAAACTATTTCATTCCCACATGCTTGCCAGTTTGGATACTGCACTTGCTGACACAAAAGCATAAAAAGAATATGCTATTTAATTAGATGAATTAAAATGATTTTGAAAAAATCACTTAGAAAGGAGGTTGAACATACTTTCATTTGAGGAATTTGCTACTTCTCTGCAAAAATCGGCAATTTCCAAACTTTCCAAACACAGCTCTTTGCAGCTGTGAAGTGCTGCAATAGAGGCTCCAGGGATATGAGGACAACACAGATAACTAGAATACTCTCCTTTTTGTGACTTTGATGTTTTTTCTACAATATGAGGGCTGGACTACTGAAGTCATTTTGTTCTGGCATTTTACTGTGGTTTAATACTGGATTAATAAAATTTTAAGAGTCAATAACTCCAGATAGTTCAAATAAAAGAAAAATAAGATTTTTCTTCCCCTTAGCTAAAGTACTTGTTTGAGGTGAAAGATGAGACATAAAACAAGATATCCTGAAACTATTAGTTAGAAAAGGCAGAAAAGTCAATGGCTGGTTTTCTATAACTGAACTACTTTGCCTTGGTAAACTATGTGCATGTAGTAGGGCTACAGTTTCCATTCACAAAGGTACTCAAGGGTACCTTTTGCGAAAGTGCCTGGTGCCTTTTACTCTTACTGCTTGTTTTGGGAGAGAGGGTCATTTTTGACAGATCAAAACAGTTATAAAAAATTCAGTCCGTGAAGATGACAATTGCCAGGTGATTTTTTTTTTCCAAAAAAAGAGAAGGAAGTCACCCTTCACCTGGCCTTTTAAATGTCTTCTATGGATAGTGTCAGGAAAAGATTGGCTAACATATTGTGGATGCCACCTCCCCCAGAGCAAGAAAGCCTCCTTTGACATCATTTATCATATACAGTGCCTGTCTATGATGTTGAATGATGGCAACTGGTGGCATGTTTGCACTGCATAGCTGACAGATACATAATGCTCTTTTCCTCAAATATAAATAAAACATCTCCGTCCTCACCAGCTATTGGTGCCCTGGCAAAGCACCCCCTGGATAAGAAAGTTTCCCCGTATGTGCTCACCTGATTGCTTCAGCTTTGTCTCTCAGACAATGGGTGGTGCTGCTCAGGCTTTTATTTAGTCTTTAATCTGTCATGCATTTTGTGGATTGGCAAGTATGAGTGGTCTCTCAGGTAGGTTCAGAGCCATGATTTCATAAAATGCAGCAGAGGCATATAGAGTGTGTGCTATATGCTACATAAAGAATTATCTTGCCAAACACAGATTGCAAAAGAGATTTAGATTCCCCAAAAAATTCCTTCACGGTTACCTCGCAGCTTAGCATGAAGTCAGCAAATCTCCAACAACTGGCACACTTCTGCTTTCTCAAGTACAAACTACTTTTTTTCTAGAAAGAAAAGACTCTTCTTAAAATTTATAATTAATCTGTACTCTTGAAAGAAGTTTGTTCTGCTGCTGCCTTTGTCAGGGAGCAAAGTTACCCAGCAGTTGTCTAAAAAGAGGTTTCTTATAGCTCCTAACTGGGGCACAGAGCAGGATTTTTTACAGCTGAAAAGGACTGGTAAATCTACAAAGGATGTTTCCATAGGACATCACAGAATTAGCTACATAAATCAAAAGATTTGGTTCATGGATTTCCTCAACACCACAAAAATAAGGAAGCTGATAAACATTCACAAGACCCACTCCAGATAATTGAGTGCTTATTCAACATATTCCAGTAGCATTCTGTTGTGTGTTGTCTTGGTTTTGTTCAAAATGTACATGTTTTATGGTCTTAAATATGTCCATGGTTTTTTTACATTAGGAGTACTATGTAAACAAACATAACATTAAACAAAATTGTGAATAGATTCTCCTCTTTCTTCTTCCAATAATAACAAGTGTCTTTATTATCACAGCCATTTTTCTGTGACAAGTCTTTCTAGTTTCTCTGCATTAGTTTCTTCAGAAGTTTTCCATCCCTCTGTCTAGAAATGCAGGAATTATTTAAAAATGTTCACATCACTTTTCTCTGTGCTTTCCTCTCCTATATTTCTATTAAGAATTGTTTTGAATCTTATAACTGAGTTATTCACTCGTTTCCTTAGCCACTCCCTCCTGTAGTACCTTGGGTGAAAGACAGAGTAGCAGTGGATAAATGTCCAATATAAGGGTGACGGAGGACACCCTAAGCACTATGGCATTTACAATGTCTTGCTGGAGTGTTCAACAAGAAAAGAAAGGACCATGGCAGCACTAGGAAGGAAAACCAACTAGTTTGAAGGAAAATGCTTATCTCCCACTAGTCTCTGAGAAACAAGGAAATGAAGACTCATATCAGCAAGGAGACCCAAGGAATTCTGCTCTCAAGATCATGGTGAGTAAACAGCCTATAAAAAGTTATGTGAACTGTTACCTACAAGTGATCAGGGACTACAGAAAACTAGTTTTCTCCACTAGACTGACATGAACTATATACACAGAGACAGATCTCTAGTATGTATGCCTTTGATCCAATTTATCCTCACTGGCTTTCTGAGACCATTCTCTCTTTACAACCTCCCAAACAGCTCCTTTGGTTCTACCAGCATCTCACTAGAACATTTGAAAGAAAAACTGTAATTTCCAGAGAAAGCCGATTAAAGGCAATAAACCCTGCACCTATCTTTGCACTTACAGGGCCCAGTGACACTTGGACTTGTTCACTCGGACAAGCAGCAAAACACATAGCATTAAACTCTTGAGTGGCTGTCAAAGATGATGCCTCCCTGGCATTTCTTTAAATTTATGCTGTGGTTTTAGACAAGCCCTACAACCACTGAAAGGATTCTATGCTAAGAGGCCTCAATAACATAAATGTTCATAAAAATTCTGAGTTTTAATGCACCTGTATCTGCGCTCAACAGCATGACAACACAAAAGGGAGATAAAATGTCAGATTTTTTTGTAAAAGCAAGTTGAAGCTATTTTAGAGGATTTCATCACCAGTAAAACTTCATGGATAGTCCTTTCTGAAGGGTCTACATCTGTCTTTAAAAGGTGAGGCTGACCCACGAGCTGCTGCAATTGGGGCAGAGCAGCTGCAATAAGGCAGGCAACATCAGCACTGAGTCAGGCCATGTCCTTCACACCCATGCTTGGCTGAGACTGCATCCCCAGCCACACTGCACTGGTTTCCACAAGAACAGTTTATTTTCTTCACAGCGGCTATGTTTTGGATTTTATTGAAAACACTGTTAAGTAACACTGGGATGTTTTCCTTACTGATAAGCAGTGCTTATAGAGAGTCAAGGCCTTTCCTGGCTCTCATCTCACCCTGCCAGTGAGTAGGCTGAACTTCACCAGAAAGCTGGGAGGGGTCACAGCCAGGATAGAGGCCCTATTGGAGCCCTGCTTCATTTGTTGGGCTTTAAATCCAAGATGCTTTGTGGCTATGTGACTTTACCATGCAGGGGGTGAAATCAGAAGGAAAAGGTTTTTCACTCAGAGGGTGGTATAGGCTTCCCAGAGAAGTGGTCATATCACCAAGCCTGTCTGAGTTCAAGAGGCATTTTGACAACACTCTCAGGCACACAGTGTGACTTGTGGGGTGGGTGTCCTGTGCAGGGTCTGGAGGATCATTGGACTCAATGATCCTGATGGGTCCCTTCTAACTCAACATTTCCCTTGATCAAACACTTTTAAAAGGTACAATCTGAACAGGGTACCAGACTATAAAAGAAAACAGGGTTATGAAGTATCGGACTTTCAACACTGATGTAATCTGGATCCTTAAAAACAGTACCTTGGCTTTGTTTTCAAAGAACAGAAAACTTACAGTAGAAAGAAGAGCAAAACAGTTTTAACTGCAAACATTGCCATTGGACATTGTGGAACAACATCCAGCCCCAGCTCCCACTTGGTGTCTTCCCCATGTGAGCCCTGGCAGGCTGGCAAGAAAGGGGCAGCCACAAGCAGAGATGCCCATGGCAAGGCCATTGCCCTCCCTGGCTGCTCCTGCCACACTGCAGCTCCCTACTGCAGATGTGGGATGTGCAGCCCCAGATCAGACTTGAGCCATGCAGGGGCCTGCCTTCTGTGGTTTTGGCCTCTGTTCTCCATCTGTACATCTGTAATTAGCCAGCAACAAAGCTGCCACTCAAGAATCTGTTACGCAGTTCCTGGCACCTCCAAATCCAACAAAGCCCATGGCAGATTGCACAGGACTCAGTTGGAAAAGCTCTACCTTGCCAGTTAATGGAGAACATATGTACAACTCCATATGCAATCTTTGGAAACTTAATACTCAGAAACCACCCTGTCAAGATAAGGTTGAAGAAAAACAAAATCACAGTTTTTACAATCCAGTTTTCATCTCCGCCAATTTACCCTCCAAGCCTCCTGTTCTCCGGGCAGTATTTTATTACACAGTGCACAAAGAGAAGGAAAAAAATGTAAACAAAAAAAAAATTACCTCTTAGGTTGCAAATTCATTCCACATTTCCCTGACTCTACAAAATGACTGCTCTTTCAATACATCCCTCAGCCAAAATTCTGCACACCCATTGCCCCTAAGAGCTGAAGTGTAATAAGGAGGAGAAAAAAGGAAGATTTCCATTGCAGCTGCTGTTGCCAAAAATTGAGCTATGAACACATCAGGAAAACTAGAGGACACAGAAAAACAGGGTGAAGTATGTTACATAGATTCCACTTTTGGTTCAGCAGCCCAGAAATGCCTCCTGCACACAGCAACAAACAAACTTGTCTTTCTGGACTGAAAATATTACATAATGGAACAACAAAGTGCAGATTTTGGTTAAAACTACAGAAAAACTCTGTAGGGTGAACTTGATTTCAAAATTATTCTCCCTAAGATCTGGCTACTGCACCAGAATAAATATTCTCAAGGGGACCTTTTCTTCTGAGCAGCTCTGCAGTCTCTGTGAACATGGGAGCTACTCCAATACACCATGTCTGTTTATGAAATTTATAAAAATTTGGTTGAGTTTTGAAAAGGTCTAGAGGGCTCAGAAGAAAATCTCCAATTATTTATCAAGAGGGCTCATGTACTGAAGTCACTAAAGACCCACCTTTATGAAAAACCTAATAGATATATTATGAAGAGATGTCTGAGGTTAAATATTTTAAATAAAGTGGATGCAATATGGACCATAAGTCAGTTGCATGATCTTAATTTAGACTAATTAAAAGCTAAAACATCAACACATGGAAGAAACATACAATGGAATTAAACTGATAAAAGTTTCTGAACCTGAAGTTCACTGGCTGTATATACTGCAGATCCTACACATCAACAAGCCTAAGATACTAGACGTACTAAACTTTAAAGTACATGGACGATCAGGAACACGTACCTTTGTTACAAAAGAATGTATTTAAAGGCTGTCATTTTTTATTTTTTCTTCCATCTTCATGGCACTATTATCAAAAAAACCCCAACCATTTAAACAATTAAATTCAAAATTTCAGGCACATATTTTTTTGCTTTGGTTTTGTTTATTTTATAAATAGTAGATTCAAAAGGTGAGACCAAAGTACTATTAAATGTCAAGACAGACATAGTACATTATCCTGAGAAAGGTTACATGAAAGTGTTAGCAGTGGAAAAGATTTTGCTGCTGTTAAAGTTCACACACATTTTTTTCTAATAGCTTCCACTGCAATAAGATAGGGCCATTTTGGCAACTCCTCTGCAACAGCAAAATGGATAGAACTGTGCGCTGAATAAACAGTAAAGCCTAAGAATAGTTGGGGTTTTTTATCTAATTAGACTATCATTTTGTGTATACACTGATATCATGTATTTACACAGCTAGCAAATTATACCTGTAATGGTTACAAAGCTACAAGGATCACTCACCAAAATCAATTCTATCGCTACCAATCCCAATAAATATTAATGTCCCACACAAAAATACTTTATCTGTCACAGGGAATCAAAATCATTCCAACTTCACAGAACACTTGTTTATTCCTAAAATTTCCATGACTATTACCTTACCCTGTTTATAAGAAGAATTAGTGCAGTTCCATAAAACTGATAGTGTAAATCATCCAAGCAGCATCAAAGGACAGTGCACTTCTCTCTCTGATTTTATAGTGTCCTTGTTTTGATGGGTAGCACAACATCAGAGTTTAATCTTGCAAAGGCAAATTCTGCACTGGTTGTGGCAGCACAGGAGACTGATTTCCAGATAATTTTGTGTACAGTAACTTCACCCAGAAGCTCCAGCACAGAACCAGGGACCTGCTTTTGCGGCAGAACATCCCCCAGTGAGGCAGAACCTCTCACGAAAGCATCCCAGCAGACACCCTCTGTGTCCTGCAGGGCAGTTCTGATGGATGTCTCATCTGCCACTCCACAGAAAGCAGCTGATGGAGGAAGAGATGAAAGTGGAGCCTTTCCAAGGTGGAGTGGCAGCTGTCACTCACAGATTTTGAGGAATGGGTGCTCAACTTTGAGGACCTGGGCAACCCAGCTCTCATTAAGGAACACACAGCAGAACTGCAGTTCCCCTTCACATCGAAACCACAGTGACAAGGTCACTTGTCCTTCAGCCTTGTGATACAAGCCTCCCAAGACACTTGCTAATTAATACTGAGACTCCTGGAAATGGAGCAGAAAATAAAAAGATGTGGTACAAATGAATTCTCCATATCTGACTCTGACCACAACACACCCCACAGATGCTGCAAGTTTTTCCGTGTGCTCTCAGCTTTACAGTGACCTCATAGCTGAAAACATTTCAAATAGACAATTCAGAGTCTTTCTCCTTTAATGTCATATATAACAGAAGTAGCCAGAAACCCACACGATTTGCAAACCCATAAAATCGCATTTGGCTCTCAGCTATGGAACAAAAATAGAACAAAATCACAGAGGTCTTACATAGTCCCTGGAAGCTTCAATCAAGAAACAAACATAGGCTGCAGCCTTTGCCCAGTTTTTGACAGATCTCTGTTTCCACCAAAAGTAAAATGGTTATTGGATTTGATCTTCTGCATAAAACAAGCCTCCACTTTCACTACAGCTCTTTGTTCAACAACCTTCATCTAACATGGATCACATTATATAGAATCCCATCCAATTTAAGTAAACACTGTGGGCAACTGAGGATTTATCACATCAATGATAATCAGTCCCACTGCTTCACTGATTCACTGTTAAAAATATCCTTTTTTCCTCTCTTGATTGAGTTTTGATGACTAACATGGAACCACAGGAAGCAAAGAATCCCCCCAGGAATAGAGATATTTCCCTTGTGGAAGAAGTTATATACCCCACAATCCAATGCTTTCTTTTTTATTTAGAAGCCAATATGTTTAGTTTAAGTTCTCACTATAAAAACATGTTTTCCTAAATTCTCTGCAGTTAATTCCTCATATAGAGTGGTCTGAAAATCTTGTTCTTAATTAAACAATGCTTGTCTTGTACTTTGCATGCTTTCCTAATTATCTTTTTCCTTTTTTTTTTTTATGATGAATTACTTTGATGTGTGAAGCAAAGCCAATAATAGAACATTTCATATAAGCTCTCCACTTTCCCATGCTTTGAGCATCAATACTGCTATCTAGTTTTGAAAATTTTACTCCAGACCAGAAAGAATTTTTTGTTTTGTTTTGTTTAAAAAGACAGTGTCAGGATGAAAGTAACACAGTTAATCAATAAGTATGAAATTTAATTGCTTAATTAGTTAACTAGTAAAATATGAAAGAGTAGATTACTTTTTTGTAACCAGTTTTCTGCTAATGACAGTTACAACAAAGCAATCATTTCATCACCAGCAGTTATTTATTACCTATATGAAGCAACAAAGGAACCCACTCTCCTTCAAAGACAGGTGGCTCCCAAAATAGAAGAAGCATAAACTTCAGCTGGCTACAGCCAGTAAGTGGGGACATGCCAGGGTCTTTCTGATGGCAGTGTACATGCCTTGAGAAGCATTGTTAGAAGCTTTCCCAGTGATTGACAGCTCCTACAAATAAGAAATAACCTGGCACATGGACCACACTGACCATCTAACCTGCCTGCCCATACAGCACTGGCCCCACACAGGGATCCTCCCCTGAGTTCATTAACTGTCAGATGGCAAAACCTCTAAAACCCCCCCAAGACAGGAAGTTTCACACACTGTTTGCATTTCTTCCCAACTGCCTCCTTCAAAGGATCTCCTAATGGTCTGGTATCTTTCCAGGGAAGGTTGCCCATCCCTTGACTCTGTATGACCAGGAGATTCCACAATCTCTGCATAATCCACAGAGCAGCAAATGTTCTAAGTGGATTTTTCCATCTTCCTTCATGGAGCACAAGTACTCTTGCCGCTTCACATTAAACCATTTAGTTTCCTTCTGTTGTTCAAGTTAGGACATGTCCATGCCCAGTCTTTGATCAGTGGCTGTGAAATACCTACCTGGCCAACGAATCTGGCCCACAAAACTTGGAAACAAAACAAATGTTTGCACAGGAACAGAAGTATTTCATCACTACTAAAATCAGTAAAAGAGCCTAAGTGGACAAATGCACAGTTCTCAAATGTCACATCATAAAATGATTTGGGGCTTGGAGGGGACTTTTAAAGGTTACGTAATCCAACTTCTCTACAGTGAAAAAGGACATCTTCAACCAGATCAGGATTCTCAGAGCTCGGTCCAATCTGACTTGAATGTTTCCAGGGATGGGGTATCCAGGATCTCTCTCGGCAACCTTTCCCAATGTTTCAGTACCCACATTGCAAAAAAACTCTTCCTTGTATCTAATCTAAATCAAACTTCTTTGCGTTTAAAACCATAACCCCTTGTCCAATCACTCCAGACCCTGATAAAAAGTTTGTCCCCATCTTTCTTATCAGTCCTTACCCACCCATTACAGGCTCAGATACAGATCCAGTTAAAGCTCATGCAGAAATACGAACAGTAACTGCAGCAGGAACAAATCCTCTCTGGCTCTGCTTTGTATGGTGACAGCAACAACGGCAAAAACCATACATATGCTTTAAAAGCCTGTCAAATCACTGCAGTGCAATACATACAAATATCCACTGTACACTGCAGAACTTCAGTACCAGCTAGCACTTCCAGCATATATTTTTTTACTTTGTAAAGTAAAATCAGCCTAATTTTGAAAACCATTGGGCCCCTACTGCTCCTACTGTTAATGACAGCAATAACTCCCCAGCAGCGATGGGGAGGGAAGCCCTATCTCCAGCACACACTGAACTACTTTGCCAGAAGGTACCTAACTTAATATGATTTTATGTGGATCTGGGCCTGAACAATTTGGAACAACTTTCTGAATTAAAAAAAATAATAGTGTGGTCGGGGTATTTTTCAAGAAAGATTTTCATAATGTTCATGGAAACTGAATGAACAAAAAGACACTGTAAAACCCTATATAGACTAACCTTTCATCTTTAAACTATCTCTGGAACTTCAATTCTATGCATATTAGACAGAATGGGGCAGAGCTTTTTGGCTTTTTCTTCCTTTTTTTTTTTTAATGCCTGACACTGAAGAGTGTTAAAAAACGATTTATTGTTCAGGACAAAGACAGGCCCTATCTTGCAGTCCTTGCTGCAAATTCCAATACAGAGAACAGAGGCTGGGAAGACAAGGAGTCAAATTTAACTTAATGTTCTTGTTTTCTGAGGGCTGCATTCTTTTCTAGGTACCGATTCTGCAAGTACTTAAATTGATGCTTATTTTCAGTCATACCAACATCTCACTACAAGCAATAAAAAGTATGTAAGGCTAACAGGCAAAGAATTTTATTTGCCTGGGGGTTTCTTGTGACAGTGATGTGTTGATGTTTTTAAACTCCATTTCCATGTTTTCATTCTTAACTTTGCTAAGGACTAAGACATACCATTACTGAAATTGAGACAGGCATTCTTTATCCCACACCTGCTCTTGGACAGGCACTTCTAAACCAGCTTCAGTGTTAAGACAATTTGGACTACTGGAGATTTATACAGGAACTCACAGGGGCAGATTCTGCCCCTAAGCAAAGTGAGTAGTAACCTGAACTCCTGCAGCTTGCTCATAAGTTGAGAATTAATAAACACACAGCTATCAAATTATCTCCTTTTGTTGCCCCACATTTAGTCCACAGGGCAATTCTTTTCTTCTTTGGCACCCACATCACCAGGGAGAAAAAGAGCCTTTTAGTTTCAGTCCTATATTAAAGTGAAGGTGAGCACTCAATGAAAAGCCATTTGTTCAAATGTGGCTGGAAGTTTTTTTTTAATGATCTCAAAAGAATGTTAAAATTTTGGGGCTAAACTGTCTAGACCAGATTTGAGTTGTAAAATATTCCATTTACTAGGGAAAATGCACTCAGAAGCAAGTCCACTTTCAAACAGGATACTCTCCCAAACTGCAAGTGCAAGAAAATAATTGCCAGTTAATCTTCACTTTCACTTCTTCTATGTGTCCATTCCCTTAGACCATCTGTACGGCATCTTGCCGGTTCTTGCCAGATTTGTTATTGAAAGCCTGATCACAAATGACATCAGTTCAAATGAACTGAAGTTTCATCCCTATTTCTGGTTCTCTCTCCAGATGCCTTGCTCCTAAACAAGAATATACTCAGCTATGGTGTTTTCCAGGGACCTCACCATTCTCTAGAAAAGACTCCAGGCATGGTAGTCCTATTGCCTCTTAGTGCTGGGTATGTTATCACATGACTTTTCCTTCTCCAAAAACCCAATAAAATCTGCTGTGCAGGGAATTAGAAAATCACAGATACCAGGTTTCAAACGACACATGGTTCTTTCCTCCCTGTGCACACCCAGCCTGGACTCAAAGCCCCAGGTCTTAGAGCCTCCAGACACACAGAGGATACTTGCAAAGAAATCAGTAGCACTAGGGAAAAAGTATTCAATGCTCCAAGTCTCTGAGTTGTTGTTTGCATTGACGCAGTCACAAGTTGCTCCTCTCAAAGATCAAAGTTTCTTATGGGACGGAAATTGCTGGTTCTTACCAGCTCTGAAGATAGGCATTGGAATAAAACCCAAACTTCTAAGCTATAAGCTTCTTCTGCAAAAGACATTATTTCTGTGCAGACATAGCCCTAGCTGTGCATGCTTCAATTCCTGTTAACTTTAGAACAACTCTGAAATGAACATGACATAGGAATCTCAAAGTCATCTAGTTCCCAGAACTCTTGGGAACATAAGCAGCAGAGGGGAGACTACCAATGTTCCCCACAAGGAAAGGCCACATGTCTTAGCACTCATTATAAAGCAGAAATTCAACACTGCATGGGGGGAATGCTGACAGGGAAGATGAAAGGAGGAGGTTAAGAGACAGTGCTCCAAGCACAAAATACACAGCTGCATCAGCAAGCTTCCCCATGACGCTGCTTGTGTCAGGTGAGTGCATTCTGCTTTTCCAAGAGGCTTTTATTCATCTGAACAGAAGGGACAAAGAACTTATCTCTCCAATGGTGCATCAGGATTTAACTACAAACATAGTAGTCCTGAGCTAGAAACTGTACAAGATAAGGTCTTAGACTTTGTATGACAGACAACTAAAGAACACACCTGCTTGCACACATCAGCATAACTGCTATTGAGTGGAGACCTTCCACTGGATGCTGGTGACTATAAAAACCTGCCAAAGAACATGTCTATTGTTCAGTGCCTTCCAGGGCTGCTCAGATAACAGATGTCTTGCCATAAGTAGCAGCAATCTCTTTGAAACAGAAAATACCCTCACAGAGATCAGCAGCTTTCCAAGTTCCTTAAATTAATTCTAAATGTACACAGTACAGCAGATTTTTTGTTTTTTTAATTAAGATACCCATCTGAGCCTTGCAGGAGATCTCAGTGCTGTGTGGTAGCAGTACAAAACCAGAAGCATAACAAATAATTGTTATTAAAGCATAAAGGTCAGGGCAGTCCTAAGCACAAATGCAGGCTGGCTAGAAAATGGATCAAGAGCAGCCCTGAGAGGGACTTGGGGGTGTTGGTGGATGAGAAGCTCAACATGAGCTGCAATGGGCACTTACAGGCAGAAAGCCAAATATGTCCTGGGGTGCACCAAAAGCAGTGTGGGCAGCAGAGCAAGAGAGGGGACTCTGCCATTCTGCTCTGCTCTGGTGAGACCACATCTGCAGTGCTGCATCCAGCGCTGGGGCCCCCAGAATAAGGAGGAAGTGGACCTGCTGGAACAAATCCAGAGGGCCACAAAGGTGATCAGAGGGCTGGAGCACCTCTGCTATGAGGGCAGGCTGAGAAAGCTGAGCTGTTCATCCTGGAGAAAAGAAGGGTCTAGAGAGAACTTACAGCACTTTCCAGTACCTAAAGGGGACCTGCAAGCAACCTTATCCTTTTACAAGGACATGTAGTGATGGGACAAGGGGCAATGGCTTTAAACTGAAGGAGAGTGATTTTAGGTTAGATTTTAGGAAGAAATTCTGCCCTTTGATTTGTCTTGCCTCCAGCTTCCTCCTCTTACACACCTGTGGCTGGGTAAACTAAATACAGTCCTTCCCCCTTCCTCTTCCTCCCAGCGATCAGGGATTCAGACTGCAGCAGCATCAGATAAATCTTGCAGCTGCCTCATTAGCAGATGACTGAATCCTGCCTCCACCTCCAGCTTCCCTCTCCCGAAGGCAGCTGCTCTCAGTGATAGGCCTGCTGACACCAGGGGCTGCAGATGAGTTCAGGTCAGTGGCAGGAGCCCCTGCAGAGCCCAGATTCTCCTCATGCCACATCTGCCAGGGAGTCATAGGAACCAGCCATGAAGAGCCAGAAATTCAGAAGGCAACTTAGGCTTCCTGACCCATGGACCATGAAAAAGTGCCACAAGCCTCAATTCTGTGAAAAAAATTATGCAACATGGTTTGGTCTTAAATGTAACATTGTTTTCCCCCTTCCTCCATCTACACCATAAGCAGAAATAAGAAAAATTAAATTGTGGCCCAGCATCTCGGGGCACCTCTGTCAGTTGTCATCATGGGATTGTTTGCACTGGAGGCAGAATAAAGGACACAGAACAGCAGGCACACACTTTGGCCTCCTTTTTGGGCTAAGCAGCAACTGAAGAACAAAACCCAATATACACAGACAAAAAACAGATAACATGCAAATCCTAGATTTAGCCTTAACTAGGATTTAGTCTTCTGCTTCTACCTTACATGTTCATGTGGTCTCTCATGGGGCTGACTGAAAAGGATTGCCCAAAACAAATATGCCAACACTTTCATACTCTGAGGGTCTTCAAGAGAGATGCAGTGATTAGAATTTTTTTTTTTTTTTTTTCAGTACCTGGTGAACACATCCTTTATCTCAATAGTTACAACACACACCCATGAGCCAGGACGTCTAAGGATCATGCTCAACTTTTTATCACTGATGCTATCTGAAAGGACCATGCTGCTTTGCTAGTCTTCATCTCTCCCAGCTCATTGCAACAAGACAGTAGGCTTGTAGCAGTAATGCTACTTATAGAGATCAGAATATGTTCAAATGTTCTGAAATCCCCTAGGCTCATTTAGAGGAAGGAAAGTGTCAAGAAGCAGAATTTGGGGCAGTCGCTTAAGGAGCACAGATTTACAAAAGAACCTCATTCATGAATAATGGACTTTTTTAACGACCTAGTCCTTGTTTAGCCGCCAAGATCAAATGTGAACATTTGGAAGAGAAAAAGAAGAGGGAGAGCTCCTAGGGCTGAAATCCTGCAATAAGGAATGAATGCCTAAACCCTTCTTAAAAAATGTTTCCTTCATATGTCACATTTCCATACTTGCTACATGGGAAAGGTTCCTTAGATGAACTCTAAGCAATCTCTGACAATCATTCTCTGGAAAAGAAATGAGTGTCTTGAATTGTCTTTTTGCAAGTTGAAAAGAGTCTCTTGTCTTATGTTTCTGAACAACATTTTAAACCAAATTTACAAGAGCTGTCTTAGAAACAAGTAACATCTCACACTAATGTAGGTTTAACAAATTCAGAGGCAATAAAAACTTCTTTGTATAGATTTTGTGGGCTGAAGGCTGTTAGCAACTTTCTAAAAAGTTTTGGAAAAGAAATGAAGTTTTAATGCAAGAAAATTCAAAACTTAAGCCACCAGATTTTGTGAGGACTAATCTAATGTTTAATAAACTGTCCATTTAGAAAAGTGTCAATAAGTCAACAACACATAGTAAACCTTAAATAAATCAGCAATTGATTTAAAGACAATTCAATTTATGCAAAACAAACAAAAAAGCTATTGCAAACGAAAGTCATCTATCTTCATTCTACATATACTTGGACTTCTGAAGGTCATGTATGTGTGGAGAAGTGCTGTTCAAGTTACAAAGGAGCTGAAGAACAGTTTCAGGCAGTTGAGTCTAAATGCTAAAGCCCTGTAATGCAATGCCAGGTCAGGAAAAGTGTCTTGACAAAATACTGTTATGGTTCAGATAGACTTTTGTTTCAGTTCCTGATCACATCATTCTTCACAACCTGAATCCAGCCCTCATACAATTCCTCACATAAAGTCTGGATCTGCTGTATTGACTAGCTAAAGGGAGCCTGGACAGCACCTTTATTATTTATCCCTGTTTAAAGTACTCTCTATTTTTCTGTAAAGTATTTAGGGTATGTTGTTGTGCCTCACAAAACGCCTCCCCAGACAGATGCAACATGAGGTTTCCCTCA
Organism: Setophaga petechia; assembly: GCA_024362935.1. Lineage (NCBI taxonomy): Eukaryota > Metazoa > Chordata > Aves > Passeriformes > Parulidae > Setophaga > Setophaga petechia. The sequence goes on along the minus strand of JANCRA010000108.1, from coordinate 1,544,203 downwards.
CACTCCTTTTGCTCAGATGTGGAACTACCCTGATGATTTCGTGAGTGGCCATGAAAAACAAGATGCAGCATAAAACAACTAAGTGGAAAAGAGCTGCCCACACCATTACTCCTTCCCTGTGACACAAGCTGGGAAACCAGATGTGGCTGCATCTTCCCTGAGCCCCAGCCAGACCCACCCTGCAGCCCTGCCCATGGTAATTCTAGTATGCAACAGTATCCAGTAGTATAAAAAGAAGATCAGCAATAGCAATGCCATTCGGGAGTCACAAGGAAAAACGTGAATTACAGCAACAGCAAGCAAGCAGAAGCCTAAGAAATCATGTTTACATCCATCATCACACACACAACCCACAAACCCCAGTGATGCACACAGAGCCTAGGGCATAGACCTACCAAGCTGCTATCAACATGCCAGGTGCCAGTCAACATGACCTTTTCCACATTTAAGCATACACATACTTAGAATTTCAGCAGAGTAAGTTTCTGTCATTCATTGTTGCCTCAATGTAAGTATTAAATAAAAAAGAATTTAGTAAGCTGTAAGTGGGAGGGGCTAATATATGCAGACCTGACTGCAGAGTCAGCAGGAATAGTAGATTTTATTTTAGAGCTATCTGAAAGAAACAGCTTTATTGCAAAAGAACTGAACACTTAAGCACCCTCCTCCTACAGAATTATTCATCTATTTCTGCTCAAAAGCTAAACTACTTTAACTGGCCTGTGTAATTGTAGTGGCTTCTGTCAGCTGCCTGCTTCCATCCCACCCTCTCAGATCCCAAGCCAGGCTATGGACTCAGCAGCTGCAATGGGCTCATGAGGCCTTTCCAGGAGAGAGGGTGGCCACCTAAGTGCCCACAGGAGCACACCTGTGCACAGGAGCCAGGGAGTTCATGTTAGAGGGAAATGCAAAAGGACTGCATCAGCTCTTCCAGAGAGAGCAAATTGTGGTGCAGTTCTGAAAGTTTCCTTTAATAGACAAAAATACACATGAAACTTGAACTTAATATCAGGAGAGAAAACTTCTATGAAGATACAGGACAGCATTTCTTGGTTTGACACAAAACTGGACCTCATTAACCCTACTAGAGTCTCCTGTGTAAATGCACAGTAAGACACTGGGGAATCAGCTCCTTGGTGCACGTTACATGAGAATACATTTGAGCACAGAGGAGAGGAGGTTGCAGCTGCAGTGTTACACTGAAAAACCAGTGGAGACAGATCTAGGTAAATGAAGTAGAGAACTAATATAAGAGCTCCTATGAGAAAAGTCTTGTTCTTTAACAAAAACAACTAAATAAACAGAAAAGAACTGACACAGAAAGAGGCTCTTCTGACCATCAGAGATACAGAAAGAGAAATCCACTTCTACTGACATACTGCAAAGGAGAAACAACAAACTTGACTGAAACACCCCGAGAGGTGTAATGGCTGATGGTATACAGGACCAGAGATGAATCAAGGGAGATGTATTCACTCTCTGGCTCTGCACTGAACCCAATAAATCATGAACAATCTACTCAGTTTCTGTACTAGGGCATCCTTCCCAGTCTCAACAGCTGAAACAATTTACATTTCAACTCAGCCCTCACCTCAAACCATATGAGCATGCATTTCCTAGGATACCAAGGCTCCTGTAATGAAAATATTTCTAAATGTGTATCTGATACAAAGCGGTATCTATGGTCTTACTGTCACTTTGCATTCCTATTAGAAACAAAGGAGTTATTTCTCCGCTCAGGAAAGTGAAGACAAAGAGTCACAAGCAAGGGGATGAGTCAGTCTACTTAGATGCTTTAGCTTTGTGCTGATAAATGACACCCCCATGCAGTCTGGAATCTCCTCTAGCCAGAGAGGCTGCAGCAAAAGGAGGCCAGATCCTGCCACCACCTCTCACTCCAGCCTGTAGGCCCATAACAGCTCCCAGCTTTCAGAGCCCACAAATAAGATTATGCAGAAATCAAGTTAAATGTGAAAAGCAATTGTGAATTTGAAATCTCAGTGGAAGAAATATAAGTTTTCAGTGGAAGGGACAAAATACTTGCAGTGGAGTTGCTAAGTTAGGAAAATAGGAAAAGACATCTTGCTAGTTCCCAACAAGAAACAAGTGGCACCTACCACTGAAACCTAGAAAAACAAAAGACAAAAACAAACACCAAAAACCGAAAAACCAAACCAACAAACAAAAAACCACCCAAAAACCCAACAAAACAAACAAACAAAAAACAACAACAAAAAAGAAAAACAATTAGGCTACCTGTATCTTATACAGAGCAACTCTTCACCTGGAGTTTTTCAAATTAATTTACTTTGGGAAAGTAAAAAGCCTAAATGGTTTCAAAGCCATGCACTCCCACAACCAATAGTAATCAGCAGTGCTTTGTTTAAAACACAAGCAATTTGCAGTCCCATGCTTAAAAGCACACTTGGTCTAAATTACTAGCAAAAAAATAAAGAGAAGAACAACAACTATGGAAAAACAATAAACCACAACAAGCTTTATCTAGTATTTGCCATGGTTTCACAAGTCTGACCTTTCCCAAGTCCCTATCATTCTAGCCTGGCCTTATTTTGGCACAACAGTGACACTAAGCAGTTTTCTGTTGCTGCTACATACAGATAGTGAGAACTGCCACCAGCTTTAGAGAACAAGTTTTTTTCTACTACATAGACTGTGATCAGAGAGACAGCTTCAAGGTCAAGGTGACACAGAGACACACAGTCAAAAGGTAATTATCTGTTTGCAGAAGACCCAGCCACCAGGCAGAGAAGCTTTGATTTCAGTAGTCTCAAGGCAGGAAGAGATGGTGGTTCCTGCGCCAAAACACTTTCACAGAAGTAGGATCTATCAAATAGTAGTGTCTTCTTTTAGCTCAGGTCTCTTCAATTAGATTCAACAAAAATACTGAATCAATGGCTTTTTTAGACTTTCCCCACTTCTGAAAAATGTGGTTAATGTTACAGTTTACTTTGTTCAACTCAACAACCAATTTTAACAGAATAATGCTTTTACACAGCAGCTAATGTCTCATGGGCACATCCTAGTGGGAAAAACAATGCACTGTTATTACAGTGATGGCCCTTGGATCAGGTTGCTGGATAAGGAGAATTGGGATCAACATTAACTGGACCAGGCCACAAGAAAGAACTCAGCACAGCATTGGAATGCTCAACCACACCCAGTAGCTTGAACTGGGCTTAGCCACAGATATAGCCAAATGTTCATTTAACTGATTTATTAGGGAATAAGGGTGGTTTGACATCATAGGAGAGATTCAGAGTGAAAATCTGCTGTCAGAACCTTAATAAGATTTTTTAAATATATTTTTCCACATTTTCAGGATGTGCTTTAGTCCATGCCCACATTCTCCCTTGCAGTCCACATGATCCCCAAGAGGATCTGTGATTTGGCCTAAGAAAGTCATTAGCAACATCACCATTGACTTGTACCATCATCTTGTCATATTTCAGATTTTTGGAATAAGAAAAATGTGTAAATTCTTAAAAAAAAAACAAAAAAAAAAAACCTAAAACCAACCTAGAGTAAAACAAAACCTCCACACCATCACAGGAAAGACCCAAGAATAGGTGCAGTTATCACTTACTTGTGTATTATGTACTTTGTGGCATACAGATTTAAATCAGTCTTTGGAGTCTGGAACTGAAGTTATCTAATAGTGTTTCCCTCTTCAAGCATATAGACTGTGTTTTCTTTCAAGCAAAACCCATCTATTTCCCAAGCGCACTAAAGCAACTATGACTGCCACAGGGTCTGGGTGCATTAAGACATGACTCAGGTTGGTTATTCTAGGGAGTCAAGTTCAGGATAGATCATTGCTTCTTAGTACTGCAGGTAGCCATATTTTAAGACATTTTTTATAAAGTATTTAAAGGTTTAACACTCATTTATTTTATTTTTCTTCCTTTGCAAAAACTCTTCTGGTGGCTAATTTATTCATGCACAAAGTACGTATATTTGTCCATCATTTTTAAAACTAATCAGGTCTTCCTCATCTTGTGTCATTCTTGTAAATACGTTTGCAAGCAGCAATCTCCTGTCACCAGAGTGAAGCACCTACAGCTAACACCAAAGAAAAGACCCAGAGACTTTCTAGCAAGGAGCTCTGTGTATTTCAAACAAGGAATATTGTGGAAGCAGCTGTCATCATTCTTGTGATGACCTAAGCTTGCAACCCTACAGGGGAGTCCTTGTACAGCTGCTTTACTGAGTGCTTTTGACCTAAGAAAGTTGGTGCAGAAAGTTCCTGTTGAAGCCAGATGCCAAGCTTTGGAAAAAATCCTCCCCTCTTAACTGTGGAAAGTCCAAAAGTTTATGGTGTCAATACAGAAAGTGTTTTGGGACTCCACTTCCACTCTCTCAGTGCAAACAATACGTGCAGGTTTTGAATGAAGTGAAGAACCCACTTTGCTTGAGCCATGGCTAAGTACTTGACTTCTACAAACAATTCCCTGCCACTAACTGGAAACTGGACACAAAACCAGGTGACCTCCCACCCCATTCAATATACTCAGCAACTTGCAGGTATGCAACTCAAATTCCTTCTTTGTTTCCCTCCATCCAATAGAAGAGATGAGTTGGGAACTGTTAGGGAAGTCTTTAATAATTAACTAAGGGGAGGGGAAAAATCTCACCTCTTTTGTTATGCTCCACTAAATTTTGTTCTTTATTCAAATACTGGTCAATTATTTTTAAAAATGAGAATTAAAACCACTTTCACATACTATTATCAGGGCATTGATTCCCCTACAGATGTGGTATCTACTTACCAGAAGATACACAGCATATCTGTAAGAATGAACCTTTGCTTGACAAACAGGGGTTTCTCTTAGGCATTCCCTCAAGCACTCATTCATTTTAATGATGTATGCTTCACATTGAAATTCAGCCTTGAAGATGTTAATTATTACTTCTAATGTCCTTCTAGTGTTCTACAGCAAACCCTGATGAAATCTGTCATGTGCTTTATTTCACACTGCAAAGCCTACCATGAGCAGAGTTGGTTGGTTTTTTTTAAACCATTCAATGCTTTCAGGGTGCATACCTGGTTGACACACCTTTGAAGTCACCTTGCTCTTCATCTACAGGACTTTATCTCAGCCACTTAATTTGCCCAACTCACATAGCCAAAGATTGTGCTTTTCACAAGTCTCCAAAGGTTCTGTGGTGAATCAGCTTTTTAACACACAGCTTTTCCCTGTGATAGAAGACATTATAGGCTGTAGATCCCACGTTGTGTTGATACATTTGCCAACAACTGAACTCAGATATTGCCAAATTACACCAAAATTAAAAAAAAAAAAGAAGTCACATAATTACGAAGAAACTTAAGGGATAAAAAGGATGACTTAAAATTTGTTGCTGTGATCGCATACCCAGGAAAAGAAATAGAGACAGGACAGAAGAGGAAATTCCCAAATACAACAGGGACAACATGAATTAAGCTTGCAGCCCATTAGCACTAAGGTGTACTCAAATAACCTCCTAAACATCATTGCATGAAGCATGAGATGCAGCAGGAAAAGCACAGCATGTTGGAAAAGCATGTTTATAACGGGAACTCCCTCATTTGCCAACCAGCGCTTCATACCCATTGTCACCAACTAGCATTAAAGCCATGCATCCCGTTAGCCAACATAAAGCACATGCCAAATATTTTTAGTGTTGTTGCACTATATTAGATATAGAATTCACATGCACAATTCACTGATAAAATGAACATGGATTACATTCTAGTTCTTCATCTCAACATCATTTAGTACCATTTATTTCATATCAAATTAGAAGATGTTTCAAGTTACTTAGCAACAAACTCAACCAAATATACAGGGTGGCACTGCATAGAAGGGTAAAATATACTGATACAGGCAAATATCTCCAGCATGAAGCCCTCACCAGTAATCCTGAGAGTATTCAGCAGTTTAATCCACTGTTTGTACAGCCTCCTGGGCCTACCATCAGACAGTGCTGAGAAGGTTCAGATGCCAGGACAAATGCTACTCTACCAGTTCATGCACAACTTCTGTCCCATCTGCAACAAAGCATGCAGGAAGGAAGCATCTTGCACTTAAGTGGTTGTCTTACAGGAGACTTTTGAATTCAGGCTTGCATGCTTTCTTCAGATATTGGATTCAAATTAGGTCTCACTTTGCTAACAAATTTCCCACTGCGTCAAGATCCTAACATAACCACAGCCATACCAAATGTCAGAACTTACAAGCAAAGTATGGAAATAAGTGACAAGTGCTCAGCATGGACCAGGATGACTCAGCAGGTGATCTTTCATTTATATATAAATATATATATATATAGATGAGTAAACATTTTCATCATCTTTCATATATATACATATATATATATATATATATATATATATATATATATATATATATATAAGTAAACAGGAGTCCCTGGGGAGGAGGGCTGGTTGTCACTTCAGAAGGGTACATTTTGAATTAAATAAATTATACACGTTAGCAGTCTAAGAACTCATTAGTATTTTGTAAGCATTTTACATATTAAATTCTCTGAATTCTAATGACATTAATGGGAAAGCTGAAGGCAGAGCCCAAAAACCTAGCCGCCAAGCACTTTAAACTTTGCCATGGAGAACTGGCAATTTGAGATGCTGTAGGTCAGCCAGCTGATAGTGATCCTACAAAATCATGCTATAAAAAGACTGCTGTAGCTCAGTGACAAAATAAGAAATGAGAAACTTTTCTTCTGATTTCTTCTTAAATAGCTTTCCCACAATCTTACACACACACACAAAAAGAGTTTTTAAGTTTTCTCCTTTCTCATTTTGCTGAATTTCTCTAACACAAATTGGGTATGAAAGCAAGAAACTATTAAACTGTTCATCGAGGACAGCAATTAAACATGCTGGAAGGAGAGGGCATAACCACCAGGATATGAAGTCCCTTTGGCTGACCCCCTTGGCCAAGTAGAACAGCTTCACAAGGCAGAGAGAACACCAATCCCCACAGCTCAATGCCATGGGCTCCCTTCTGAAAAATGGGAAGTCACAAAGTTTATTTTCCCTGCTTCACTGGGAGCCATTTGAGGGACACAATTTCATCTCAATTGGGTAAAGCAGACAGAACTCAAGAATTTCAATTTCCGTAGGCAAGTAAGCTTTGAAAACAAGCAATTTTGCAGCAGGAGATAGGAAAAAGGAAAGGAAGGAATAGGTCACTGAAAAGTTAAATAAAAACAGAAAAAGGTCAGTTAAAATAATTTTTAATGAAATACTAACAAAGGAAGTCAGATGAGTGCTGCAGTGTTCTACACAGAGAAATAGTCTAGTGATTAAATAAAACAAAACACCAAAGGCAAATCATTTGACTTACTGTGGAGTCATGCCTGATCAAAAATGTTTAATTAAGACTCTAGGGCTAGTTCAAAGACACCAGAAACAGTTTGAAACAAAATAAAGTTTTCATAGCACCACCAAAAACTAACTGTTAGGAGCATGTTGGAGGTCAGAGAGCTTACACTGAGCTTGGAATAAAAAAGTAAAATAAAAATAAAAGAAAAAAATCCTTTCTCATCTCATCTGTGTCCACATCACAGAGCATTCCCAGGAACTCTTCACTTGACAGCAGACCCTGAAGCAGCTTAGACTGACACATATCCTCTTGGCTTTCTCTGTGCCCTCTCTGCCCAAGGGAGATGTAGAGGTGACCTAGAACCAGAACATTTTCAGCGCCCAATCCACATTCAAAGCTTCATAAGTTCTTCTTAAATAAATAGGAAATCTTGGATTCATGTAATTACATCATTTCATCCTTGTTCAGAATGCTTCCAAAACACAGAAGTGATCACAAAATTTGGATCACTAATGAAGAGAACGCGCTTTATGAGCTCGTTGGATCCTGCCAAAAAAGATACAGCCGTTATTGCCAAATGTTGCATTCTTTGCAATTTCTAAACAGACCTGCCTCTTCCCTGTACCAGTCTTTAACTGGGTCTGTTACAGTCCCCTCCAGATTCACTTACTGGAAATGGAAAATAGAAGGAATAAACTTAGAGACGACAGTAAATCTGCTTCTTGTTGAGACTCTGATGCTGAAACTCCAGCTCAGATGGAGCCGAGGTAGGGCCATCCTGACAGCTCATCTGGCTGTGACTGTGCATGGTGACACGTGCCCCGACCTCGTTGCCTGTTTGCACCTGCAGCTCCCCAGCAGCTCTCACACCACACTGACCTCCTGGGCCAAGGCATCACACTTCCTAAAAACTGCCTGAGGCACACACATCCCTCCAAAAACCATGATTCTGATGAACTGCATGATCGAACAGGCAACTGCTAGAGATGCCAGAGCAGTGGGGCTGGAGCAGATAGAGCAGGACAAATACAACTGTATGCAGGTGATACACATCAAGTGACATACAGAAAACTAACATAAGAAATACAAAATGGGTTCAAAAAACGAACAGACTCCTGCTCCAAATGGACACCCAATTGTTTTACCCTTGATTTTTTTCACAGCATTTCCCTAAGAACTCCCACCCACCTGGGACCTCCTGGCACCCCTGTGCTGTTCATCCTCCCCTCCCAGCTGTCACTATATTACCTCACATAGGTGAGGAAAGGCAGGAAGATGATTCTATGGGATGAGTGTTTTCCTCCACTTCAGCTATGCCAATGACTTGATTTTGAAAGCTGTGCCTGTAAGGGTGATTTAAAGGTGTAACTTACAGCTACAGGCACATCTGTAAGCATGTTTCCGAAAACATTCTCCGGATTGGCTTTTCATCACTGTTAGTCATAAGCACATTAGTTCTACACAACGATGCAGCAGCAGCTACGAGTGACTATCCCCCACCAAAGCTGCTGTCCTCGGAAGGCTACCCAATCCTCCCCTGAGGGAGGGCAGCACATCCCTACTCATAAATGCTACAACTTCAAACACAGCCAAAGCCACTGCCTTCAAACATTCACCTTCTAACTTCCTAGCAACAATTCTCTTTCACCAGAATTCTCCATGCCAGTTGCACTTTATTTTTACTGAGGTCTCTTCTTATAATGCTTACAAGTACACAGTCTCACCTTCATCTTCAATAAGTCTTTTAAGCCTCAAAGTGTGAAGATTTTCAGTACAATGGTGAATTTTTCACTTGAAGTTTAAGTATGGAACAAAATCCCACTTTAAAGCAAGACGCCTCAGTCTGACACTCAAGCTTGAAACAAAGTGACATTTAGGCTTTGATCCTCAATCTCATTCGCAAGTCAGCTTTGGAAACTGATCCAAAGTTATCAAGGACCAGTCTCTGAATCAATTTCAAACATGACCCAAATTGTCAGTCTTGCAATTAAGATCCCCTCTGCAGAGATTAACGTTGTATAAATTGACATAAATTTAAATTCTCCTTCTGCAAATTTTTACAGCCAGATCACTTAAAATTTCCATTCATAATTTGGCTTCACCAGAAGTCCAACCCCAAGACTGAGCTCTTGGATGCCATGAAATCTGTCTCTTTCAGACTAATGTAAATCAGGAGGGTTTTTTTTTCCCCAGACAATATATGAAGATAAAACAAGATTAATTTGTTTTTCATGTGAGTGTTGTATCTGCTTTGTCTTCTTGCCTTCCTTCAAGGAGAACTGGCAACGCCCATACTTCCAGCAATGCAGCAGACCCTGGGAAAGCCAAGCAGCACGACTGCTTCTGCCACTACAGTTCTACAGCAAGCACAGAAAGATCAAAATAAAAATATCAAACAAATCCATTGCCAGTCTTGCTAGAAAAGTCCTAACAAACTCTCCTATGGCTTCTAAGCATTCTTGGCCATGCTGTCAACTAATTACTTGTGCTTGCCAGTCAGTCCTGTGCACAGGTGGAAATACCGTCCTCCTCCAGAGGTACTGCCCCTGAATAATGTATTTCAGGAACAGCAACAGCAGTCAAGTACAAGACAGAAATCACAGCTAAGAATTATCAGTAGTGAAACACAAACCCTAACAATATTAATCAATAATGCATCATAAAAATGCAAGCCTTAGCAGTAGAAAGTGGCATAATAAATTGCTTATAAGAAAGGATTAATATATTCCTGTCATAATGGAATTGAGTGACACATGATTGAGAATTAGGAGAACTTGTCCTTACTGCTGAAGATAAATTGTTCTCACTGTTACCTCCCAATTTAATTTCAAGTATGTGTTAGCACTGATAACCCAGCCCTAAGGTGATGACTGTCAGAATGAAAAGCACGGCAACACTGCAAAAGAATATTCATTTGCAAATTAACTAGGATGCATGGCAAAATGATAAAAATGTAAGTTAATAATTAAAATTTTAGTTATCAGTTTATTATTCCAACACAAACTGCAGAATCTGTTGCTAGTTAGGTTAACACTTCAGTTGAATCCACATGTTTCTTCTGCTCAGTCCTTCAGAAGTACAATGCCCTCCTTCCAGAAGAACCCTCTACAGAGCAAAGAGTAAGAAGCCCCAGGGTGCAGAAGGTCCCTTTTTCCATACTTACAAAAATGCTTCTCTTGCCTTAACATCAAGCTGCAGGCAATGGCTCAGCACACTTCCTACGTGCACCCGGAGGTTCGAGTGGTGTTTCTTTATTTCATGAAAGCATTTCTTTTAACAATATTAAGTTCAGTAATAGCTTTTTAATTATACTGAAATTCTGACTCAACAAAATCCTACCTGGTGACGTTTCTCCTCAGTACTAACGCTCACTAATGGGAGTATTTGAAAATCTCACTTTTTCAAGATCTAAAAATTCAATTAGATGTGTGCTTTGACCACTTTTTGTCTGCTTCACCACCAGTTCCAGCTCGAGAGGCACTATGAACTGTAAGGAATGGCCCAGCATCGAATAGCAGGGTGTAGTTTGCATGCCAGCACCATCAGAGCAAGACAAAAGGGTCAGCAGGCAGAAGAGGAAGCAACAAAAGCCATGACCTTCAATGTTCTTGCATGTCACCAGCCAGCTCTGCCAGAGATCAAACACTTGGAAAGCCAGTCCTGCCCCTCTGTGAACTCGTGGTAGGCTATGTGTATCCATTTAGCAGCAAGTTACTGGCTTTCCTTTGAATAAATATTCCTGATGAAATAGATTCCCGTATGAGGGATTGCTCCTCCTAAATTATGCCTTTGCTTTCTGTCCTGAAGGTATACTCATATTTAGCATCCAAAACTGAGAAATTCTAAGAGCCAAGGTTAACCGTAACCCACCACACAAAACATGAAACCCTTACAACCATGGTGGTGGATCAACTGGCACAGCAAATTCTTCTCACTGCCTACCACTTGTCTCTGGGTTCCTTGCAGCACAAGGCCATCTGTGAGAGCTGTCAGAAGAGCTTCTTCAGGAGTTAGTAAAGTTAGTAAATCAAAAATGAGCTAGCAAGCCTACTGCCAGAACCCTGAGGGAACAAAGAGATCTCAATTGACTCAACCAACCTTCCTAGAGTCACACCTCTGTCACCAGGACCCATCGCTTCCTTCCCACCATACTTGTCCTTGTTCCACTGACATTGTCCAAAGACATGACCATTCAGTAGTAAGCCTGACGCTTCCTAGGCTGAACTCCCAGCTCCTCCAACCACTTCCTGAAGTTATGGGCATATGCTAGGAAGGTGGTTAGTTTTACTGATCTGGCCAGCTTACTAGAACCTGGTCTCCCAACATAGTAGATGACCCACACAAGACCACTGCAGGCACACAACTCATCCCAACACAGATGTCATGAGAGGCACACTGCTCACAGAGACAGCTTAGCCCAGTGCCCTACAAAGAAGGACACTGCCTGTCCCAGAAAGGAGGCCACAGGACCAACTTACAGAGCACAAGCTCACAGTATTGGTAGAAGGCATTTCAAGACATGCAGGGAAGAACACAAGTGGGAAGCTATAGACAACTGTTGTGCTTGGCTTACCGTGCTGCAGACATGGGTGTACACATGCCTACTCCGGCAGTAATGAAAGGATGAGTGTTTTCTCCATCCATACCTTGGAGTGCCCATGTAGCCTGTATCTGACACAAACCCATTTCAAAGAAATTGCAGAAGTGAGGTGATAATTTGGGTCATGCACAGGCTCACACTTGCGTTTGAATAAATCTGTCAGAATTATTTGTTTTGGTAGCCAGCAATTGTTTCAGCAGTAATTTGCTTTTCTGTTGTGCTGGTGATATCCCCTACCTATGCTCAACTGTACAGGTTCACAGAAGCTCTGTAACACACATCACTGCTGCCGCTCTGTGCCAGGCCCATCAGACTCCTTGCCCTCAACATCTGGTCTGCTTTGTGCCTGCCACAGGACCATGCCTCAGCTGAGCAACAGAGGTGGAGTGTGCCCTGGCACTGCAGAAGAGCAAGAACAGAGATAAAAGCAAGGCAGGAACCAAACCCTCCTTCCTGATAGCCAATTGCTTTGGTCCACTTGAACGGGAACTCATCTCTGCACCCTTTGTTCTGGATCAACGCCCTTCACAAGTAGTCCCAGTCACACTTTAGCCATGAGTGCAGAAATAGGGGGTTCTCAGATCACATTCATTTACAGCACAATTCCTTTGCAACTGCCTTGCTTGCATATGAGAAAGTGAGATGCATTTGGGGCATAAGTGCTCAACTTGCAACATTGACGCGTCAGCCTTGAGTTGTACTCACAGATTATTGGCAGTGTGGGAAGACAAAGCTTCCCTTCTTCCTGGGATCAACCTCTTCTCCCCAAGGACCAAATTACAACAGACAAAGAAAGAAGCAATTAAATAAAATCCGAGTTTTATCCCCTGAACTTGACAACATTTTTATGTGTCAGAAAACTGCAAATCCATTTGCCAAAGGGCACAGGAACAGATGGGAACTGAAAGGGCTATTACATAAATTAGGCATGTAAACACTGGTTGTCTGCTCAAAGCCCAGCCCCTGTAATTTCCACATGTGCAGTACTTGATGTGGCCATAGCACCATTCCCACATGCCCTCACTTGAGGAAGATGGGGTGCATGTTTTTCCAGTTTGCTACATAACTACATGGTGCTTAAAACTGCCTGCAGCTAGAAAACATGACAAACATGACAGAACCCTGCTATTTCCAGCAAGGGAATCAAATGTGAAAAAAAGACACCACATGTATTTTTAGGCTATAATTGAAATTTTAAAGTGGTCCTTCCCCTGAACATTTGAACAGATGTAGTGTGCAAGCAATCTACTACCAGCCCCAACTTGTGACAGAGCAACATTTTTCGAAATTCAATGCAAAATTAATCTGACAGATGAGCAAGAAGTAAACAAGCACCAGAACTCCAGACTCAGATATATTTTTTATTATGCTTGTTTGACTGTGAGGGGGACACAGAAACTTAGAGGTAAGCAGGGAAGAGAAAAGGTAGGAAGAAAAGCATTCCTAGATGCCTTGCAGTGATGACAAGAAGTCCATCTCTTCAAAATGCCTCACTGCAGTTCTTTGTCCTGTGCACTTGTGGTAAACAATCACACATGTTCAGCAAGACAGATGGAAAATGTTTTGTTTCCAAGACTGAGGTAAAAAATATCCTTTCAAACACATTAAGTAGCTTCCATTTCCCCACCTTGCACTGCATGAAGCATTGCTTCTAATGCCCCAGAACTTCATAGGAACTCAAAAAGATCCTAGATTGAGATTAGAGGCCACTCTGAGCAAACACTTTCATGAAATGCTGCAGCAAGGTCTTCTTTTTCAAGGAATGAACATCAACCATGTCCCATAGGCACCACAGAAACATGGAGGTCTAAAAGGGAAAGATCTGGGAGAGCATCAGCCTGCAGCTGCAGCCCCTCACAGAGACAGTTGATGATATCTTCCTGACTTTGACTTTAAAACTGCAATAAGAGAAGACTAAGCAAAGTGCAGGGACAACGTACTTTACAGAGAGGTGCTATTTTAATTTACAGCTATGTTAAACATTGGTGCATGAATAAAAACTGAGGATGCATCATGCACATCAGCCTTGATCAACATGCAAAAGCTCTGCTGACATATCAAGATCATAGAAAGGATACAGTTTCATTGTGTGGGGTTTTTTTTTCCCTTATTGTAGTAAACTTAGATTTGCTGGCAAAACCTCTAGCAGACCTGGACAAAGAGGTAAAAGAACATGAAAAGAGAAGAGGCAGGCCTTTTTCCCACTTATATTGATCCAATAAAACTTTCAGTGGCAAAAGTTGTCCAAGCACAACACTATCTAGATTAAGTCAGGCTTGCTATTCCAGAAAATAGACTTCTAGGCACAGGTGTGGCCTCCACCTCAGTCTGGTCTCATGAAGGCAACACTTTGTACAAGAGCTTTCAAAAGGAGCTCTCAGAGCCCTATGTATCTGCACCAGAAGCATTTTCCTGTCAGGAGCACTCCAAGGGACACAAGACTGTCCACAACTGTCATTCTCACAAGCAGAGAGCACACTTGAAGGGGGCTGGAGAGGTGTTACTTGGGCTGAGTGCTGGCAATCAGGTTGTGCCTCATATCTAGCTTGCATATTGTCTATTCCAAGCCTATAAGGGATTGCAAACCTCAGATCATATAAGCTCAAGAAATCCACCCTACTCTTCCAGTTTTATTCCTAAATGTGCCACTAGCCTGGTGGGAAACCATTAAAAAAATCCCAGCACACATACCCTTCCTGACCATGCCTCAGTGTTCCTAGCTATAGAGTGAAAAAGAAAGCATGGACCTACTTTGTGGACCATTTTGAAGCCTTCTGATTAAAGTATTAGCTGTCCCAGAAGTAGATTTGGACCCAAATTCTCAAAGATTTCCAAAAACACTGCTCATAATTTGCTCCCAATGAAAACTTCAACTGAAACAGACAGCATGAAAGCACAGACTCGCCATTAACCAACATATAACTCAAATGGCTTGACTCTCAGCAGTGTTTCTGGGCTCCCAAAATGCTGCACAAGTACACCAAGCATAAACCATTCTGGCAAAGTAGGAGTGGCTGAGGTACAATCTGATGACAAGAGATCCCCTCGCAGCTGGAATGGGAGCCTGAAATAAATCTCTTGGTCACATCCCAATGAATGTGGAAACAAGCAAAAGATCTGAAGAGTATATTAAAAAAAAACAACCTAAAATGAAGGGGGGAAATACCTCTGTAAAGACTGTCAATGGCAAAAAAACCCAGTTAGTTTGGACAAACAAGAATTATGGCCTGTTTCCCTTGGTGCCCAGGCACGCTGGGGGGAATGAGACATTTCCAGCTGCACAAAGAGTTCTCACAGTACTGTGTTAACACACTGGCTATAGCATTCTGGAGATGGATGAGGTTATAAGGCACTGACATTATACTGATGTATGGACTTCAGGCATTACTAATCATTTAGACACAATAGCCCCGCGTATATTTTTGCTTTGCATCCTCTGCAAATATTCTCCTCTCTCTGCTCTGGAAGTTTTTTCTTTAAAAGTGTTCAGGAAACAGGCACAGAATGGGGAAAGACTCACCAGCAACATTGATGTGCTCTGGGGAGGAGAGAAAGAAAAAAGGAAACAAAAACAAACCACAAAAAAAACACAAGCTGGATCAGGACAGCCAAATATGAAGACAATTTTAATTAAATCATGTCTATCTTATATCATCTATTTCAGCTAATTTAGCATCGCCAAGTATTATCTCAAAAGAGTTAATAGCTCTAGAAGACTCTACTTTTTCACAGTTTTTTTCTTTAATGCAATTACATTTTTGCTGCTGCACCAGAAATATTAATAGCCTTTTCTGTGTGAGACAGAGAAGTTCTACAGCAGGACAAGAAAGCTTCAATCCTACTGATGATCTGCATGCTAATGGTTACATACAGCTCGTCTGTCAATGTAATCTCTAGTGAAGCTATTGAAAATAGGCAGCACCCCTCTCAATACTTCAAGCATGCATCTCTTCAGGAAAAAAAATTCCATCCTCTTGACTGTAGAAAGGACAATAACTGGGAAAAAAGACAAGCAAAGCTGTTGTTCTACTGTATATTGGTCTGTAGGAAGACACAGAGGGACAAATTCTGCTCTTCATTACAGTACCTATGATCCAGAATTGATCTAACCTAGTCAATGGAACTGACCCAGATTTACAGGGGAGAAAGGGGCCAGGGCTCCATCCAAGCCTGCAATCCTATTATTTCTACATCCAAGGGGAAAGTATGCCCTTTGTGCAATCCAAAATCCTCTGCTCTAGCACAGTAGATCTGACCTAGTGCTCACCAAAATCAACTGAAAAGCAACCAGTGTCTCCTTCAGTCATTATGCAGACCTCGTGCCATCCACCCACCAGCAAATTCAAACCACTGAGTGTACACCTTTCAGAAAAAAAAAAAAAAATCTTATGTCTTGCCCAAAACAAAACCCCAAACCCAACACTCTAGTAGGGAGCCATGTTCACTCTATCTGAGCTTCCCTAATCTTGCCACAAGGACAAGTAAGACTGATTTGGGAAGAGAAGGAATGTGGAAAGGCAGAGATTACCTGGCACAGTCCACAGGATTGCAGTGCCATGGTGGCAGGAACTCTGCACAATGTCCAGCTGACTGATCCTGTAACAATTAATAAATCCAGCAAGTGGGACAGAGCAATGCCTAGAAGCGCATGTGTCCACAGTCACTCTTTTAGTCCATCACACTCTGGTGTATTGCCCCAATGATTAGCAGTTACTTCAACTTCATAATTATGTGCACATATACACTTCCCTAATTCTAAAGATAAAACTTATCACCAGCTTATCACCATCTGGAAACTCAAATGTATTTTAGAAGTTAATCAAGACCAAAATACACAATCAAGACAGGCTTTATCGTTTTGTATTTAGGACACCAACTGACACATTTTATTAAACACCAAGTGTTTAAAAAGTGTTAAGGCCCTCCTCCTTCAGTTACTATAAATTTTCTGCTACCACTTCCAACACAGACTGTAAAAATACAGATTACTAGAAGGACATATTCAGCTCCTGGTACCCACCAGCATGGGTGCAGAATGTGCTATTCCGCATCAGGTCACTTCAGATAATACAGACATTTTTGTTCTGCCTGAATACCAATCAGCTTTAAAGCACTATAATGCAAATAGTCTTTAATAGCATTTTAACTATCTAAAGCTCTTTGTTTTAAGACAAGGTATTACAGTAAAGATCATCCATCAGATCCAATTACAGTCACCTTAATAATTATATGTCTACCTTGACTAATTCAAAAATCCCTACAAGCTATCCATTTTGAAGTTTGATTCCTTTATACAATCATTTATCAGCCAAAAAAGCATGAAAATTACTAGCTACAATGTCATTTATTAAACGAATTCAGAAGGCATTACTCTAAGGGTTCTGAAGCCCACCTTTTTATTATCTAGAAAATGTATCTTGAGTGTCCATGTCTTAAAAATGAATAAAAGAAAAGAAAAAAAGAATCCCACAGTTCCCTGCTTTTTACAGAGTACAGTGTGTTCAAGAAGTGGATTGAAACCCAACAAAGCCTTTTATTCCTTGTGGATTATATATATGCACTCTGCAATTAAAATCTATGTCTCCTACCACTCAGCCAAATAACATAAAAAGAGACAATCTTTTGATATTAAGATGACTAAGGAGGGCATCTTTTAGCCTGAGACAATGCTCAAAGCAGCAGCAGCAGTTCCTCTGCAGATTGAGCACAGCTGAGGATGAGATACTGCTCTTTTACCTCCTGAAGGAGAGAGAGAAAGAGGGGCCTGATCCTGCAAAACCACACATTGATCACTTTACTCACAAGGGCATATTGTCTGCCCTTCCTTTGGCAGGGGGAGGCAGACACCAAGGCTGCCTCCCCCTGCCAAAGGAAGGGCAGACAACATTTAAGGATGTGAGCATTTCACACCTGTTTTTGCACAGTGCAGGCAACTTACCTCCATGACATGTGTTGGATAGAGCTAGTATCCCTCAAACCCCCATAATCACAGTGCTGTGAGAAATTCTGCTTGATTGCATTGTTTGTATTTTCTATTTCACCCAGCACCTTCTTTTACATTTTTTCATAGGAGTGTGAAGCCATCACAGCAGTGATTGATAGTAATGGAGCAAAGTCATCTCTCAGCGTCTACAACCTGGCACAAACAAGACAAAGGCTACCTTGAAGAGGCACTCTTACTGTTTAAATTGATATCCTGACAAACTATAAAAATCCTTGCTCTTCTACAGCCTACAAAGAATTAATAAAATCATTCCTCTCTCAAGCTGGATGTTTCCAAATGTGTAAGTCGAGAAAGAGTAGCAGAAATGAGAAAACACACTTATCACTCATTTCACATAGTAAAATAACAAAGGCACCTATGTGGAGCATGTGGCACTTTTGGGATTTCTTTTAATATCAAAGAACTTCAGCAGCCTTGTTATGAGAAAAAGGTTTGCACTTCAGAAATCAGTGCATTTGGATTATCCGGGCCACCAACTACAGATTTTGTAGAGGGTGGGAGGATGAGTGAGTGCATGTGCACATTCACACACATTTGTGCACATAGCCCTCTTTTTTTTCCAGTCAGCATTTTACAAGTGCTCATACTCGGCTCTTTTAATGTACAGATTCAAATTTGTCAGGGGAAAAGACATGAAATACTCAGTTTCCAAATCTAGCCTCAATTTTAGTCAGTGTGTTCTAATGAACATTTTCCTTCAAATGTTCCAATGGCAGTCATCTAGTTTTATTTCTTTTAAATAGAATCCCCTTCTGATGCCTGTAACCTAAATGTTAATGCCTTATTTAGGACCTCATCTCTAATGTGTAAAATTAATATGACCAAAAGGAAAGCTGTCATCTTCTTTCATTGCCAACACTGGGCACAGTGTAAAAGGCAACCCAAAAAAGCATTACTATTTTAAAATAACTCCAAAACCCTGGATAATTAAATGTTAAATGTGTAAGGCAGTGATTTTTTTTTTTTACACAAGCCTTCCTTGACTACCATGGACACAAAGCTTCCTTGCTGCAAATTAAAAAATGCTTGTGCTGCACTTACTTATACCATGCTGTTATCCAAAGTCCTGTTAGCATATCACAGAATTGAGAGTCCGGTCATCCACTGTGGCTCTCTGAGGCTTCCTGCCACAGAGCTTTTCAATCTCTGAGTTCCTAGAGCGGAACCAGTAAAACACACCAGCTCCCACAGACATGCCTGCAGTTTCTATGTTCTGCCAGAGGGGCTCCCCAGCAGCCTGCAGGGATTTGCAGAAAGGGCAGAGCAGTGGATGCACACTGCCACAAGATAGTCCTTGTGGAAAAGTGCTCCTAATCTGTGCACAGGTTGCCTTCCATTAGGCAGTTCCTAGTGATGCTGCGGCAGCCCCAGAGGACACAGGGGAGGGAGCTGAAATCTAACATGGACCACTAATGTGGAAACTTAGAATTTCAGTTCCAGAGAAGGGAAGGGAGCTACTCCAGACAACTCCCCAACAACTAGCTCCTTATGAAGGAGCATGTGGGGAGAGCAAGAAAACAAACCATATACATTGATCAGCATTAAATGAAAAGTGGAGGATGAAAACATTACACAAAAGAAGCAACACAGAGTCCAAGTGCATATGTGGTAAAATTTTGGTTTATCCATGAAACCTTAGTTTCAGGTGCCAAACAATTACATCAGAGAGGGAACACACTGCACCCACTGGTGATTACAGTAACAAAATTGAAATCCAAGAAAATCCTGTGGCATGAACCAAAGATAATTAGGAACTGAATTCTTTCACTGGCTCGCAGTAGCCTCTGGCGGTCTCATCTTCTAGTTAAGAGCACGAGGTTTGTGCCAGAAACACCACTTTGTCACACGCAAGCATTCTGACCATAACAAAAGGACAATATCTATAACCTGGGTACTGAAACACAAATAATGAGGAATTAACTGAACCAGTCAGAATTCTGACTGTAAGGAAAAATACCTTGTACACAGACATCCTATATGAATGAGCTACAGAGAACAGGAACATCCAACAAAGCACAAACATGCTTTGAAATGTTATCCTTGTAAGATAGTAGGTGGCTGCTGAATCTAAGTAACCCACCACAGACATGTCTTCATCTTTTTCCTGGACATACCAGGCCTACACAAGTACATCATTCCTGATCCTAATTTCATTCCTTTAATGTAAAGGGGAAAACTCTTTTCATTTATTTCAAATGGACCCTTCATCTATGCATCTTATGCTTCATTTATGTATGTTGACACTTCAAGTCACACACAGAACTCAAACATTTGCTTTGAACAGCACAAACAATCAGAAAGGAAAACCATCAGATTAAAATCATTGTGTCCCCCATCCCAGTCCTTAACTCCCCCAGGATTAACTTCGAGTTGATACATAATATATATGCACCAGCCCAAAAGGTTTGAGAGGAAAAAAACTGTGCTAGAATGACATTCACACAAGGACAACTTTAGAAGATTTGTCAGGCAGGATTTAGTACATCTAGCAACAGAGTCAAACAAAATACAGTAGTGCTGGCTTTGAAAAAAGTAACATGAATCTAATTTCTTCCAATTGTCTGAACCATTTTTAGAGTTAATTACATGGTACAGTACAAGATAAACTACCTGCCACTTCTGAAGCATAATGGAAGCAACTTAAGAATTCAGAAAGATGCTCATATTTCTGAATATGAAATAAAAATGAGATACTAGTTGCAAGGAATCAATTGTATCAATTTGTTCATAAAAAGCATTGGGCATTTCTGCTCTATATGTCGTTTTGCTGAGTTCAAGACAAAGTTTCCATGCACACTGACTTAATCTCTGAAAAAGTTACTTAAGCTAAGTCATGACACTTTACATCTGTGAATAGAGCATCAGTGCTCTGAAAGTTAGGACAGTTATTTTCCCAATATTGATACACAGTAATAATTAAAAAAAAAAAAAAGAACTTATAAAAACCTACAAAGTAGAAAATGTAACAGTGGAGTAAAAAATATCCTGATGTAATAAGACATGACTGCAACATAATTACCCAGGTAATTTTTGCTTGAACACATTCAGAGACATTTTTATTTCTTCAGTTCAGCAAGGAGTTGTTGCAAAAACCTACACTCATTTGCACTGCAACAGACAAAGCTGCACAAGATACGAAGAGCACCTCAACTCTCAACTCAAAGCAATTCCAGACTACCAGTCTCTCTGAGCAGAGTGACCAGAGTAGGTTTGCTCACACTGATGACAGTTCCATGGAAATCTATGAAAAGCTTTTATAGGGACATCAACAAACAGATGCAGCACACGACAGGGCTTCTGGGGAATGGATTTCATTGCATGCAATTAAATGAGGGCCAGTTTCTTGTGGCTGTCAAATTTCTCTGTATCCCAAACAGAATAATTTAAAATTAGTATACAGGGTCCATCAAAGGAATGCCCCACATTCAACTGCCTTGCAAATCTCATTCTCCTTTGTAAGCAAAAGAGAAAGAAGGATCAGTTGCAAGATGGGAGATTGCTGCATTGATTTTCAAACAGAATCTGCCATCAAAACCAATGGTAAGCTTGTCTTCAAACCTAAGGAAAAAAAATCTCCTGAGGTCTGAGTTGTTCTGATATTTGAGCAAAGGCAGCCATCAGCCATACCATTCTGCAAATGTAACTGAGATGATCATGGAGATGAGGCAAGTCTGACCTGTGAGATCTAGCCTTCATCAGCATCCAGAGGAGAGCAGTACAAGTCTAAAACAAGAGATGGAAAATGGAGCAAAAAAAATGTAAGTGGGAGGGATGGGAAAGGAATCAGGTTTACAATAAGTCAGTTTCATAAACCTGTCTGAGGTAAAAAAAAACCAGTATTAATTATCCTGCCTCAATTTTACACCTTGGGGGATCATAACACAACACCAGTGTGACCCCCCAGCCCAGCAGAGCAGCTCCTGCCTCCACTGGGGACTCACAGTTCCCCGCCTGCTGCAGCTGGGAAGCAACAGAACAAATCAAACGCATCTGTGAAAGTGTAGGCAGGCTAAAGACCAGTGAGAAAACTGATTTCATAGGAAACACAGCAGATAAAACTATGATGGGCTGTCACATAAAACCCCAAGACTGACCTATTTCACACAGACTGAAGTTCCAGGAGCATGGAGCAATAATAAGCTTGCACTCAGTTATCTAGATAGCACATGGCAGGAGAGTGAAAGGGGAAAATACTTGAGCAAAAGAGACAGGGAAAATCAGGTATATATTGCTATAGCTCCAGCTATAGCAAACACTGCAGCATGGTTCTTTTTCAGTAAAGGCTAGACAGGCAATGGGAAAACACATTGAAGTGCCCACTACCACTTCTTCCCCCAGGAACAAACATAGCTTCAGATAAGCCACAACAGCAGGATCATCTCCAGCATTTTCTTTACAGTGGTCCTGAGCACTGGAGAGCTGCATAAGTCACCTTCCCTCAACAACAACTGGTTGGGAGACCTAACTTGGGAGGCTGGGTTCCCAGCTCTTCAGCAATCTCTGAGAAAAGTCAGAAAATGCAAAGGTGCAATAACCAAACAGCACATTTACAGGTGGCTTCCCAACAAAGAATGAGAACACAGCCAAAAAGAGAAGAAACAGTAAAAACCACCTGATTTCCTTCCAGCATGAATGTGTTGGTATTTAAGACAGGGATACATTATATTCTTTTGCAAAGATAAGGCAAAGCTCATCTTCTCAGCTTCAGGCATTAAGTGTGTCTGTGTTGTTTGGGGTTTTTGCCTGTCTTTTTTTAAAAAAGGTTTCTGTTAACTATGTAATTTTTTTTTTTTTTTTACCCCAAAGGAAAAAAGCTATCAGCAGAAATTTGGGTCTCACACTTCTAGCAAGAGTTCCATATTCAGATCTCCTAAAATGGAAAATCCCCTCTAATAGATAAAGATTTATCTTAACCCAGAAGGGGTTGGACTCATCATCTGGTGGCCTCCTAGCATCTTTCACCTTCACTTTCTCTCACCTGAAACTGATGAGAAAGCCCTGTAAGCAGCCTCCTGAAATTCACTGAGAGAACTCTGGGGCTGAAGAAGGACCTAACACTTCTCATTGAGGACTTATCTGAAAATCTTATTTTCTCTCCAAAAGGTTTAGGTGGGAGTTTTTAACCTAATTCTGATTGCAAAGTACCTCTGCCAGAGACCATGGTAAGCTACCAACAACAGCGACACCGGCAAGCCAGAGATGAGAGAGCTCCCTCCTGCAGCCATTCAAAGACATGCTTCAGTGGAGACCAGCTAGAATTTAGAACACCCTTCAACAACAAAAAGGACATTAACCAAGATTTTGAAAGCTCTTAATACCTCCAGTCCCAGCATACACTCTGCCCAGGATCTGGCTCCAGTGAATCCTGCCACACAATAAAGGTTACAAGCACATGTTACAAAAAAAAACTTAATTCCTAAAAATTATCCACTACCCAATGTATATCACATTCACAGGTCTACCACCCCCCTACTGACCCTTCAAGAACTCTACATTCATCTATCAGTTGCATTATCATAACGGTAACATGTACAATGGCATAACAGATATCTGGGAGAGCAGCTGTCTGAGCCTTACAAACCGTGTGTAACTGTGTAGGAGGTAGGTACTAAAGTAGAACTTGAGAGCTTCCCAGAAGTTCCTGCCATGGAAACAGCCCACCAAAAAAAAAAACCCCAAAACCTCAGAATAAGTTATGATGAAAAAGGCACAATAAAGGTTGTGTTCTATTTATTTCCAGATCTACTCCACTCACACTAACAACTTGTGTCACATAGAAAATGGGTGCACATTATCCTCCCAGTGATTTCACAGCAGCGCCTTCTCTCCTCAGAGCTTATGCTAAATCCTTTGAACTGTACTAAAATATCAGCCTATTTATAGCCTCACAATACAATGAACATAAAAGCATATTCTCCAATAGTTAACTATAGAGCATATTGAGAATTCTTAAAAGATTATTTTTTTACATTCAAAAATTCACAGAAGAATATTTAGCCTAATCTCTCACCTACTGCATGCAAAGTTTGTGTTCCAGCAGTATCATTCATCTGAAACAAGGGGAAATAATAAGTCTTGGCCAAATTTTCTGAATATGTGTGCAAACTATATTATCTGTGGAACTACACCAATTAAAATATCACATTTCCATTCAATTGGTGAAGCTACGTTACAACCCATAATTCTGCATGTTGCCTTGAAGACCAGAAAAAAAGCCTTCTCCAGGTCTGCTAAGGACTGAGCAATCCTTGTGAAACCAGTAAGCATGGGACAGACACAGCAGGAAAGAGAATAAATACACTAATTTTTCCAAGAAGTTGGCAGGTATCAACACAGAAGGGCACCATACAAGAACACATTCATCAAGCAAATTATACCAACTTTGGAGGAGCAGACAGCTGATAGAAAAACACCAAACAGGACTTGGCTTCACCACAGAACAGCAGATCTACTGATTCCTAATTCTCTCAGTGCCTCAAGCCTCTACCATTTGATGAAAAATTCTCCAAAAACTTTCAGGAAAAATCAATTCTCATAGAATCATTTTGGTTGGAAAAGACCTCTGAGACTGAGTCCAACCACTAACTCAGCACTGCCACGTCCACCACTAAACTACACCTCTAAGTACCACATACACATATGGCAACTATGGGAGCCACAAACGGGGAAATCAAAAATCGACCTGAATAGATCCTTTTTCCTTTCACTAGACTGCAATTCCCTTATCAGCTACAGGTATATGCCTGTAGGCAGGACACTTGAGAGCAGGCAGCAGACAGTAACAGGTACAGCTGGGAAGACTCGCCTGCTGAGGAGTGTGGCCAGCCTGCCAGCTACAGCTGCTGGCCCACTACGAGGTATCACTCCCTCTCACCAGTGTCGCTCCTCTGCTCAGCTGTCAGATCCCTCCAGAAAGACACTGCAAGTGCAATTCCCACATCATTTCTCAAGTAGAAGAGGGGAAAGTGAGACAGACAGACAGATCAAAATGATTTTTTTTTTTCTGCCATGCTGGACAAATTTCACCAAGCTGCACAAAGCATCCACGAGGGGTCTGTGCACACAGCTGACATCTCATTAAGTTTCTACAGCCCCAGCCCACCTTTGTGTGAATTAGTAGCTGATCGACGTGGGACTTCCCTGGGAGACAGCATCCGCTGCCCCCGATACAGGTCCGTCCCTAGGATGAGGGAAAGCGAAAAGCTGAAGTCGCTTTAGGTACCCGGGAGTGTGGATCCGAGGTGATCCCTGCACAGCATTCCGCAGCCTGCGTCCCTGCGGACACCCGTGCCCAGCCAGCGGCTCCACCCGGAGCTCCGCGGCAGCCCGAACACGGCAGGACCGGGCCGGGCAGCCGCCCCCACCTCTCCAGACCACTCGGGCGAGCTGAAGCGGAGCTGCCGCCGGCGGTAACGGGTGCCCTTGCTCGGCCGCGGTGTCCCTGACCCTTCCAAAAACGAAAAGATGGGAAGACGAAGGCCCGCGACCCCTGACAGGAGAAGGGAGCTGAGGTCGCGCTCCCGGCGAGGGGGACCCGCGGGGACCGGGCAGCTCCCGTCGCCCCTCAGCCATGAAGCGCTCGCCAGCCGCTGTCGTCTCCCTTCTCTCCTAACCAAACGCACGATATAAAGCTGAAAATAACGAAATTCTTAAACAAACCAACTTTCCTCCCTCCCGCGGGAAGTTTCCTGCGGGGGGCGAGGCGACCTTCCCGCGGCCACTGCGGGCGCTGTGCTCGCCGCCGCCGAGCCCCGCGCCTGCCGCAGCGGCGCCGGGAGCCGAAAGCTGGAGCCGGGGACAGCAGGCGAGTGCTCCCGGGGCAGCCTCCACCTGCGCCGGCGGGGAGGGAGGAGGGCGCTGCCCTCGGCGGGGCCGGTGCGGTTGCAGTGCCCTACCTGGGTGGAACATACTTTGGAAATAGAAGATGACGAGGATGAAGGAGCCCACGGAGGTGACCAGGACCATCCTGCACACTCGGTTCATCCTCATTACTTCCAGCACCGCTGGCTTCATGGCGTTGTCCGGCGGCGCAGAGAGTGTGGCGGAGCGCACAGGTCTAGCCCTGGGAACCGCTCCGAGCCCCTCCCGCACCAAGGCGCCACCGCTGGAGGATGCCCAGGCGCCCGCGCCCCGCGCCGGGGGGCGTTAACGCCGCGCTGGGCGTGACCACGCGGCGCGCCAGGCGGAGGGGCGCTCTGCGCGCGCGGCGGGGGCGGGGGGGGGGGGGGGGGGGGGGAGGGGAGGCGGGCCAGGCGGCGAGCCGGGGCGGAGCGCGGCCCCCCCTCGCCAAGGCTAGAGATGGTCCCGCCCAGCGGCGGCGGGCGGGGACGAGCCGGGCGGCCCCGAGGGGCTGCGGGGGCGTCCGGCGGCCTCCGTCCGAGCGGCCCCGTTGCCCGTGAATTTGACCACCTCTGGGTCACTCTCGCCCTCTTAAGGGGGGGCGGGGTCCGGCAGCCGCCGGCGGGCAGGAGCATCCGTTCCTGCCGGGATCTGCGCGACGCCCCGTTCGTGAAGAGAAATTCTCGCTCTCTAAGTGGTTCCCGTCGCTCCGCTAACCTTAAATGCCTCCTTGCAGGTCTCCCCTCGCTCCGCAGGTTATGTTCCAGCCGGTCCTTGCCGTCGTGTTTTGCCGGTGCCGCGCTGTCCCGTGCGGGAGCTGTTCATTTTATCAGCGGCGCAAACACCAACTTCAGGCGCACGGAACCATTCGGGGGCAAACAGTGCCACCTGGCCTGACGGGAATGAAAGGGGCTTATTTTGCTTTCAAACCCGAGACTTCGAAGTTTTCTGCATTAAATAACACTGTTCATTTGTCGGTGGAATCGAAAGGTCCTTGCCCCGCGGTCGGCCCGCCGAAGGCGGATCTACCTTTCCGTAGTCGAGAGCAGCACCAGGCGATGAGATACGAGCCCGTACGTGGGAGGAATGCAGAGGAGCTGCGAGCTACAGAACAAAAGGCCTCTGCCATGCCCAAGCGAGCATCGGGTTTGGGACAGTTGGGGCCGCTGGGGAACCAAGGACTGTGAGCGAGTGCGGCTCGGGGGAGCCCCGAGCGAGGTTTCCCAGCGGCGAACCACACGGCACAACTCTCTAACTGGGACTATCCTCTTGCTCTGACCTACACAGGTGTTGAAAGTACAGTGCTGAATGGAAATGTCTTCTTAGCAGTATACCATTCATCTTTGTGCGCTGGTGACTGCTCTGTTTGTTCCCCTGACGCACCCAAATACCACTTTGCTATTAGTTTTGGTTTTTGCTAAACTGAAGATCATTATACTCATGCTGATACCATCTTCTCGCATAAAGGGATTGTGCTCTTCCAATGAGTTAGGGGGAGGGGTCTTTAAAATGAAAATAGCCCTGAACAGTCTGAATCCAAAGCTAGGAAGCAAGTGGAGTAAAATATACTTTAAGGTAAAAAACCCCTCCCGCCACTGCCCCCTCAAAAGAGGCAAACCCCACAAACAGACAACCCCAAACAAAACAAACAAGCAGACAAACCCAGAAGGTATGAGTGTTCATTCCCAGTTAATTGTGACAGAAACATGCAAAGTCATCAGAATCATCTTCCACTTTCCAAAAGCCAAAGATTTTACCTCAAGGATAAACCAGTAATTAATTAGGCATTTGCAATGGAGTAGATTATTTAGTTTTGGCCTGGAGTTCTTTTTATCAGAAACAAATTCCATTGTTCATTAACGAAGGTTTGACACAATATTTTTCTTACTTTCTCTAGATTTTCTCCATTTTTTTCTTTTAGCAGTTTTAATATGCAGGCACCATTTTCTAGTCTTCCTAATGTAAAGGAAGCTTTAAATTTATTTTTCTCTTTTAAGTCCAAACTGCAAACATGACAAAAAGTCATTCTATGAAAAGCACTAGACAAAGAGAAGCATTTCTATGTAATACATCAAAGTGGTGGATAGTTAAGGCAGTCAGCAAAAGTCAACCAGAAGCAGAGCCTGGCATTTCAGCATCCCCTGGCAATACATGTGCTGCAGCACAACAGTGCAGCAGTATTTCAACAGAAAGAACTGGACTGTCTCCAGGAGCCTCGATAAGATATTGAGGACTGAGGGAAAAAGCCTAGAACTCAACACTCAGCCAAGTTACACAAGATAAATGCTTTATGCTGTTAGAGAAGGTGGACAGTTTTTCAGTGTGGCTTAACAATAGTTACTTTTCTTCTTTTTTTTTTTTTTTTTTTTGGTGAGCATCATCCTCTAATGGAATGATGGAGAGTTTTAAAGCCTTAGGAGGAGAAAATCACCAGCTGTGTTGCCATTTACCTTTAAAAGAACATTATAAAGCAAAAGCATCATTATGGACATTGTCAATTATAAACTCAATATCCACCCAAATGCTTACAGCATCTCTGCAAATTTCCAACTATGACAACCTTCCTGTTGAGTCAGGACAATGAAACGCAGCAGCCTATTTTTGAGATAGCCAGTTTTTTGTTTTTCCACAAAAAAGAACATAACTGAGGTAACACAAGGAAACACAGTTGTCTTTCCAGGAGGGTGCCAAGTTATAGAATAAGCACATGTACAGCTCAGGCACTTCTTCTAAACTATGCCTCTCTCTGAGTGGAAACTTCAGCAGCTCCAGAGCATGAGGGAATCTGGATAGTACTGTAGGTGTGATCACCTACCATTTCCATGACAAAAACCAGCATTCAGTATCTCTGAATAAAAACAATCCCATCATCCAAGAGATGTCTGGAAAGAAAAACTTAAGACATTAAGAACTAGATGCCAGTGACATCAAAAGTACAGACAATATTTTGTGGATTATTTTGTATAATAAAAGAGCTTCACAAAAGAAACCCAACAAACTGCCAAACACAATCACCCACATCACTATTTATTGATAAAACTCAAAAAATAGCAAAACTGCAATTGAAGAACAGCACAGATGTAAATACAGCATGTAGTAAATTCCGGGTGCAATTTATCAAAAAAATTACAAGCAGGCTAATATCAAAGTGTGTGTTGAAAGGTTAAACAGAATGCCATTAGAAAACAGAGGTATCTGTGAGAGACATAAAGGTTCTGTGCAACTTTTTCTCTTTAAGGAACGAATCCCAGAAAAAAAGTTTTCTTTTATACTGATAAGCTTCTTCCTTTAAAAACAGAGGGTGAAATTTTTACAGAATGTCTAATGTTGTTGAAGAAATATGCACAAGCTTTAGGAATGAAAGCTGCCTTCAGATCTGAAACAGAAACTACAAATTTCAGACTGTCTAACCTGAGACCATTGTGACTCCAATCCCATCACACCATAGGATAAAGTCAGGTGAATGAGAAAATCTTGTGGATGTATCTTCTGATTATATTCTGTGGGGATAGTTTTTAACTTCTCTGGTGGGAACAGCAATATCATAAAGGGACTCGGTCTTAGGCTTTATCCCCCAAGGAATATGGACATTGCTTCAATGATTCCAGCCAGTCAGTGGACCTTTCATTTGACAAGCTGCCCTAAAATGTGCTGTCTGAAGGCAGGTAGACAAATAAATAACTATGTTAATAGTCAGACACTCTCCCTGCCTCAGCATGAGATTGCCTGTCAGTCCAAAAGTGTTTGGTAATGTTATTCCATTAACATATGGTACTGTATTTTAAGATACTGAGCTCATAAAAAAAATACGTGAGAGTCTCCCTAACCCAGCTGATTCCAGTGGAATTAGGACAAAGCTAATTTCCCTACAGATTTCTCAGTCAGCAACTCACTGTCTGCATGAATGAAAGGCCACCCATCTCCAGGAAGCCATCTTCATAGAGAACTGAAAGACAATCCTTTCTGGAGCTAAGCAGATGTCTAGCCCCCTTCTTCTTCCTTCCAAATAAGTCCCCCCACATACCTGTGAAGCAGCCAGGAGAAGCAATATATGATGTATTTCAAGATTAAAATAGAACCTTCAAGCAAAATCTATACTTGATTTAAGACCACTGTGGTATTAATTGTAAAGTTCTTAGTAACAAGACTTGGAGGTGATAGGCATAGAAGCAATTTTTAAGCTTTGCTTTGAAGGATGCAATTTCTAGAGGTGATGGATGGTTACACCCCTGCCCCCTGCAATAAACAGCTGTAGGGGATCAAACCCAGTGGTCCAGCACTGTCCAGGACAATGTCATTGGCTTCAGAGGGAACATCAGTTTGCCCTGCAATAGGTAGCAGTGGTCAAGTCTGCCAAAAAATTGGTGTTTGCTTGTGACATTTATTAGGTAGAGCTTAGCTTTTGTCCTGCAATGCAAATGGCTTCACTTGGGGAACACCCTCCTGAAAGTCAAATCCAAGAAAAATTCCAATGCATCCTTGTCACCACAGTTACAAACAGAGCAGCCAATACAAATTCCTGGGCAAAGCAGACATTAAAATACTTGCCAAGTTCCATTGAAGTTCAGCTCTCTTTTTTTTTTTTTTTTTACTGTGTGTATACTTCCTTTGCAGTTTTTCCCATTGCTAGTGAAGGGCACTTTTTATGAAGTGAAATATTGGAGTAAAACTTAACAATTGTAAGGGCCAAAGCAGCTGCAAGACAATCAGAACCCCCTTGTTGAGTTTGTTGCCTGTGTTGAAAGGAGATTTTTAAATGGACAAGCATTTTCCCCAGCAATGATAGTGCACCCTTAAGTTGCACTGAAATTCAGATCTCTTTGTCAGCTGACCTTGGGGCATCATCTTCAGTGTGACTCAGAGGACAGAGAGGCTGAAATAAGAGGAATCATCAGCTTTTTTTAGGGTTGCTCACACCAGTTCTATTCTCAGATCCCAGGGATTACTCATGCTCTTCAGAACATACTGCTGGCATCCTGCTCTGCTGCTCATTAGACACAAGGGCTTCAGGATATAGCCTGGTAGCCAGGAAGGCAGGATGTAGTGAGCAGAAGCCGCACAGCACCAGAACAGCATAAACTGCATATAGTTTACAAAACCCAAGCAACTCACTCCATTCGCCAGGTAGCACTTTCTCAGCTAAAGTTCAAGCAAGATGCTTTCGGGAGCAAATTGATTTGTCTCCAAGAGTTGGAGTGGTTTATGTGTTGCTTGGGGGGAAAAATCCCGCTGAATAGGAATGAACACACAGAGTTAAAAAAACCCCCAAAAACATCTTTGCAGAAGACATGACATTGTAGAATAAATTATTGTTGGAGGGATTTGGAACAAGGAAAGATCTGCCCCATCCAAAAAGAAAAAGGAAACTGGAAAATCAGTTACTCATATTGTCAAGATTGTAATTTTTTTAAAATAAAAATCCATAATCATCTCCTGTGTTTGGGATTTTATAAGAACTTTTACATTATTTTTTGGCTGTTCTGAAACAGTCTCTAATTATTTCTGATTATATAAGTAAATCGCTGGTATTTTCTGTAAAGTGGTTTTTTTCCAAACGATTACTATTGTCTCTCCTAGGGTAGATCCATTGCCCCAACCCTCATATTTCATCCATCTGGTCTCCAAGTGGTAAAATGTCAATACATGGTTAGTCAACTGAAAACACATTTAGATGACACAATTAATTTGCCCTGTTTTAGACATCCAAAGTGCAATAAGGTGAATCATGCCCTGAAAGTGCCCATTGACTGAAAAGCTCCTGGATGTCTGGCTCTGCTACAGGCACCTATATTGTACAGCTAGGTGAGACAAATCCCAGCAGAGCCTTCTAAATCTTCTGTTTTTGAAGGAAATGCTGTCAAAGCTCATGTTTTCTGTGCTCTAATGTTCATCTGATATCCTTTTATCTTTTCACCTACATTACAGTCAAAAATGAGACCCTGATTTTTTGTTGTATTTGACCATGTTAATCTCAGTAGAGGTCGTTTTAGGCCAATAATATGTCCTCTCTATTCCTAGTTTTTTTCTACCAAAAAAAAATTAAACCACATACAAATATAAACATTTTTATTTATGAAATGTTTTCCAGTAAAAGCATTAACTAATTTTCTGACAATCATAAGGAATTGAAATCTTGTATGAAAGTATGGACTTTTGAAACAGTGTTTTCTCTTTTTTTTTCCTTTTATGCCAAAACTGAAGACAAGCACATTCCCTCTTTGGATACCTGGAACATGTTCAGAAGACCATTTTAAGTCAACAGATACTGGAAAATTTCTTAGCTGTTTTTCATTAGTGAAATGAGTTCTATGCAATTTTTCATTCTCATTTACATGTATAACTACTACATCTTCAAGTAACACAAGTATTTTATTTAATTGTGTGTTTAAATGTGTTGAATAATTTCCAAAACCAACAGCAAGTCAACAACATTAAGTGGAAAGTTGCATACCTCTTATGTTGCTGTGCTTTTCCTGTATCATTCCTTTGACATTTGCACTAGGAGAAAAAAATCCACTGAAGCCAGTAGAAATATGGAAGTTAAAAGGAGATCCAAGGTTGAAAACAAGGTGGGTTTTGTGCCCAAAGAACAACTGCACAACTAAAAATCAACATACTGAAGAGGAGAGGCAGAAATTTGTACTTACAAGTAGGATTTTTCTCAGTCTACTCTGCAGTGACCTTAGGCTTGGGAAGTGCTATGAGGTGCTTAACTGAAAAGCACCATGGGATTATAAGCAGCAGTTTAGGAACACATTTAAAAGAAAAGCATTTTCTAGAGCTAATTAAAGGCTAGGGGTTTTTTCTCTTTCACCATCCCTTCTCAATTAAAAGGTGGGACTTCAGGGACTCTTTCTATTTAAAGGATGTCTAGGTGATTTTACAGGAGAGGGAGCAGAGATAATAAACCACACAGCAGCTGTTGAAATAATATTGTCCAACCTGAAAAGACATTTTTCCAAATCATTTCACACACCCAACACTCCATGAGTGTCACATCTGTGTAATGAGTTGCTCCTTACCTTTGCTCTCTGGTGTGGCTCCATATTCTTGTGAACTGCCCACGCTGGAGTTACAATTCCAACTGTGCTTTGAAGTACTTGCAAAGGAGAACATGACTTAGCTCCAGTAAAGAGAATCTATAAATCCTGTTGAGAGGTGACTATGGAAAGCCATAGCTGAAACAGTGAAGTATACCTTGGCCTATGTGAGAGGAAAAGTTTGAGTTTACCACTAGTTCAATTATATTAACAAAAATTAACTCAGAAAGGTTACCCAGTTCTAGTAATTTGATACGTCTTCTTTCTACAGTCTGGAAGGCAAAAAGGGATATTTATGTCACCTTTCTTCAGAACAGAAAGTTAACAATGTCTTCCAGAGTAACAGCAGCAGCTACAGTACATTTTCTCAATCCATTCTGGTATGGTTTCAGATCTGATTTATGAAACATGAACCATAATTCTATCACAGCTTATCTCTTCCTGGAGATGAGCTAGGATAACATATCCATATTGACTCTATAACATCTGTCAAAGGCTGGAGAGGAACAAATACCATTAAGCTGTCTGCCCGAACCTGCACGGGAAGAAGAATGACCATTTGCTACTTGTGATTCATGCACATTTTCTGCATGTGTTTCATCATAATAAAAAACCACCAAAAACCAAAAAAACAAACAAAAAACCAAACAAACAAGCAAAAACCAAAACAAAACCAAAAACCACCACAAAACAGAATTGCTTTCTGGAGGCTTCATGCTGCCTCGTTATTCTCTTCTTGTCAGTATTTAGGTAAAGCAAATAGAGAATGCATATGCATAGTGTGGTCTGCAGAAAATTATGACTGACAACTTTCAAATCTGCGTTAGTTCCCTTTTCACTGGTCTCAAAATCAAAAAATGATGCAAATGGATCCTGAAAGGCATATTGTTTTTCCCCAAAAAACATGTAGCTAACCCTAAGAAGAAAGTTTTCTGTCAATACAACTGCAAACTCATCTTCTTTCAATGACGCAAAACAGACTTGAAATGACTTTATAAATAACAACTACTGTTCGAGATTCTATTTGAATGACAGTCCTTCAAGCTCATGCTATTGAAAAACAAACTGATCTACTGAGAGAGTGCCCTTTCTGTAAATGATGCCATGCAATTAAACTGTTGGCATTACTAGGGAGAGTGAGATTTTCTTAGAGAACATCAACCACTGCCAATCCACTTATAGCCAATAAGAAATAAACAAATATGGTGAGAAACAAAAACAGAACTAAAAAGCAAACAAAAAATCCCCACAAAACCAAACAAACAAAAACCCCAAACCCCAATAAAATCCAGAATAACCTCACCTTCACCCCAAATCCCATTCCTCCCAGCTCAACCTCCTGATTCTTCTGCCTTCCTCTCCCCCAAGCTGTACAGGGGGATGGAGGAATGGGGTTTGTGGTCAGTCCATATACACAGCTCCTTTCTGACTGTCCTTCCTCCTCACACTGTTCCTCTGCTTCAGCATGGGGTCTTGTGCAGTGGATATCTGCTCTGATATGATCCTCCGTGGGCTGCAGGAGGACAACCTGCCTCAGCACACCCTCCTCCATGGGATGTAGGGTGATCCCTGCTCCAATGCCTGGAGCACCTCCTCCCTCTCTTTTTTCCTTGATCTTGGTGCCTGCAGGGCTGTTATTTTGTTGGGGGGTTTTGCCTCATTCCTCTCTCACACAACTTCTACACAGCATGTTTTACCCTTTCTTAAATACTTTTCCATCAAGGTGCCACCAGCCTCACTGATAGACTCAGCTTTGGACAGCAGTGGGACTGTTTTAGGGCCAGCTATACCCAACATGGGGCCAGCTCCTGATCTCTTCTCACAGCCTTCCTGCTGCCAAGACCTGGACACATAAGTTCAACACACGGAGGAAGTAGACATGGTCTTTCTTTTTGTGTTTGGACTACAAACCTTTCTTCCCCTACTTTTCCCTTATTACTACCAGTTTGTGAAGTAAAAACTTAAACAGACCTAGTTCAAACCACAAAGCGCTCAAACCACAGTGTGCTCACCCACCATGTAAGTGATGGGATTAAGGGGAAAAAAAACCCAAAAAACAAAACATCTGTGATTCATTCTAAGGACAATATAAACCATGATCAGGAAGCACTTTAGAGAAGTGGATTTTAGCAGTGTGTGCGCAGCTTGGATACACATTAACACAACTTTTACTGAAATGAGATTTGAGACTTTACAGAACTGAACAGTAGCATTCTGTGCCACTGGCAAAAATCCCAGGCTAGAGGCTGGAGAACAACACCATCCCTTCCTGCAGAAGTTCTCAGCAGTAGCAGTAGTGCTTCTGGTGCTCCTTAGGCTGGCTGCTTCCTGCAGAGCTCCTCCCTCTGAAGGCCGCCTCCAGGTTTCTTCCAGCATTGTAGGCAGAGCCCTCCTTAAGGCATATAAGCCATTGTAGTAAAAATGCACTGACAGGTCCTCAGTGCAGGCAGACACTACTGTGTTTCTGAGTTCTGCTGATCTCAGAGGCTTTCATCCTCATGGAGAAGGGAATGTCCTGTAGTGCGCTAGGAGATTGCCTTTCCTTTTCAGGCAGCAAGCAAAGGCTTGTGACAATATTTCACTGCACTTTTGGGGACACAGAGAAGCTCCCTTGTAAGAGTCTTTCCATTCCACAGAAGATATTTCCTTAAAATACCTGCAACTTTGTTGCTTTGATTTGATGTTATGTAACTCAGTGTTTCGGACAGTCCAGAAGGTACAGAGGTGAATGAAGAACAGAAAAGAGGCCATTTCTTTAATTACTATGTTCAGTGGCAGGGCCCACCTTTAGCTTTATCTTTGCAGTTGTGCTTTTCATTACTTCATTTATAAATTTATGCTAATTTTTGTAACTATCTCTATCTATCACAATGCTAGCTGCAGGAGCCAAATTAAAGCAAATATCAAGTAGCTTTGCAGTTAGGGCAGGGAAAAATAAATCAAAATGAAATTCTCTCTCAAGGGACTCAATCATCCTGCCAGTTAACACACACCTGATGAAATGATTGTGCCTCAAATTAAGCCTTCTTATTTGTGTATGAAACTCAGTCACAAAGATAATTTCCTCTTTTCTTCACGGCTCCTATATATGTTAGTGCACTATATTACACAGAGAAAAAAATATGCTGAAGGGTAGAGCTTTGTAGATGGTTCTCCAGCATATCTACATCATGTGTGAAAAGTACAGCTTGCAGCCAATATGAAAACCAAATCAAAACAGAGATGCACTTTGAATCTGTTACTATTACACTAGTCACTAACCATAACACTATCAATGTGATAACATTACCTCCTCCTTTTTTTTTAAATTTAATTTTCCCACTCATGTCACCAGCATCCAAAAAATCTTCAGGACTATTTTTTCAAATTTTTCTCAGCCCTTTGAGTCACGCAGGCAGTTTCCAGACTGGGAATTGTAAGCTAAATTAATTGTTGCCTCCACTAGATTGCAAAATGGCCATTACAATATATAGTAGCCACAGAAATTTTCTGTTTTCTTCCCCCCAGGTTAAAAAAAAACCAAAAAAACTATTAAAAATTTTTAAAAGATCCAAAGTAATCTGTATTTATTTAAAAGAATTCTACTGTAAACTGGGAGATGATAAAACATTTGTCACTCAGGCTGACAAAGCCCCTCAACAAAAGTCTCTTATCACTCAAACATCCAGACAAACAACTGATGGTTTTATTTCCCCAACAGATGTTTTAGCTGCTCAGGTTAGCAGAATACACACTTCCATCACTGCCCAACAGCAGCATACTTCAGCTCTTGAAAGTCCCCATCTGACACCAGGAACAAAAGGCCAAACCATAGTCTAGACATAAGCAATAAACTGGGATGTTCAAAAGTTACTAGTCTGACAGACTGAAATAAGAGCCAAACAGGGTCTTTCTCAACAGATTAAGCGTATAATAGGTATCTTATCAAACATACCTTTCTCAGATTTTGGCTCAAAATACAGTCTACATAACTTAATAGTTGTTTGTGCATCCTAGCTTATCCATAAAGTAACACAGTTTTCTCTATTTCAGGGAGGTACTCAATCATCTAATGTTAGAAAAACAGATGCAAAAGCACAAGTCAAACACCCTATAGACATGTCTTTATGGAGATGGGATCGATTCAACTGAAGTTACTAGAAGAGTTCCAGAGATTCATTTAGCTCTAGGATTAAAATTTACTCTTCCGTCTGGAATCATCACATTGAAAAGCCATGGCAAAACAGAGAACTAAACTATACAACTATTGCACTTCCATTCTTTTTCTTTCCCAACCCATCACAATACTGCTAGTTTTATCTCAACATCAGGCAGTACAAGCTCCCCAGTCAGATCCTTGGTACTTTTATTTGACTTCCTCGGAGCCCATATGACCTGTTTTATAGCTCCCTCATAGAATAATAATCTAGGTGATGAATGAAAAAATGCAGCAAAACATTTGCATGCAGGATTTACACTCAGCTTGTGCCTTATTATGTTTCCAACTCTCTAAGTTCTGCTGTGGTGTCATGGAGCACAGTTGAACATTTTGCTACGCAGCTCTAATATGCATGCAGTTCCTGTACCTCCTACCTACCCTGATTTCCCCTGATTTTGGCAATTAACATCAGGAGATTAGCAATTGGCTCCAGGACAAGTTACTCTGGAGGCAATTAGCTTCTTACGGGCACCTCACTAGCTGCCGATTTCATAGAGGTGAGAGGTGCAGGGGCTATTAATGAAATGCATCAGGAAGAAATAACTGAGCTATCAGTTAGTCTTGGGCCTCATCTATAATTCTGCTCAAGAACAAATGCTGTAATTGCACATCCTGTGTGAATCGCAGGAGGCTAAAGTGAAGTCACCTTAGATGGACAGCTTTATTTTGCCCTAAACTATGGATTCATTAGATTCTCCCATTATGGTAACATCCATTTAAAATTTGCCCTATTTTACACAAATTAAGTGGTAGTGAAGTGAAATTACAAGGATATGGCTGTGCCAGCTGGAGTCATACCATTCCTGTCTGACTTCTAAAACACTGATTAAACACATCTCTCTTGCCAGTCTCATGTTGTGTATAAAAACAGATATCTCCACAGATCAGTGCTGTTTGCAATGCTTGGTCAGTTTGTAACCAAATCCAAAAATACATGAGCAGTTCCAGAACCAGAAATACATGAGCTGTTGCAGAAGCAGATGGTCTACTTGAGCCATTTAAACAGCAACAAAAAATGTAAGGTTTTGGGTTTTTTTTTTTACTATTTGTAGTATGCTATTAGCTCAGTTCAGCAATCCATAACTATGTTAAACCTTATTTATATTGGTAAGAGTTTTGGGCGTTTATATCCTTTGAGAATAAAGAAGATGGCTTCCAAGTTTTTACTGTTCAAAGAGGATGAAAATACACTTCATTCAGCAAATCCTCGCGTTAGAAAAACAGGTAATATACGAGTAACACAAAGCTGCCACAGCTATATAGCAGAAGCTTCTCAGAAGAAAATCTATGAAAGGAATTAGATGTTTCAACTCCACAGAGGAATCTTCCTGTTCTCAGAGATTCTCAAGACTGACAAGGAACAGAGTGCTGAGCCATCCTGAAAGAGTCCTGAAGGAAACGCTGGCATCTTGCCTCTTGTCCTGTTCCATGACTTTATTTCATGGCCATGGCCTCTGGAGACCCCACAGTGAAGTTGTTGCCCTTTGTAGCCCTCAAAGGGGGGCTCCAGGAGCAGAATTTGTTTGAACTTGGAGAACAACTCCCTTGCCTGCATTTCCATATATCTCCATTCAGGCTCCTCCCTGTACAGAGTCCTGGACCTGCTGGTTAACAAAGTAGGGGAGGAAGGTCACCTTGGACTCAATTAAGAGCAAGATCTGCCAGAGGGATTCCTACAAGCAGGACCAAATGGTTGAAAGAATCTAAACCACCTTTACAAAGATCATTAGCAATTCTGTTTTTTCCTGCTGGCTGCAGCACAAGGGGCAGCAGGATGGTCTGACAGAAGGACATCCCCTGTGCAGCAAGCAAAATAGGCAAAATTTTAACACATTGCAGAAGAGGGTGCATGGTTAAGGCTGCACTTATTTATCTCATGCTTGACTCTGTTTCCAGGAGTTCATTTCCTGCAATTTCAGTTTCTCTCTCCCATTCTAAAAACATCTCTTAGCTTATCTAATCCTCCTTCAAAAGATATTTTCCTGTAAACAGATTAAAACTAGTGCTCTGGAGGCCAACAAAAAGCAGTCTCTTAGTGCAGGTGGGCTTTTTAAAAGGTGCTGAGCATTTTATTTGAGAATTGGAGAGGGAGAAACAGTCACATAAAAATTAAATTACACCTGTTTGATACCAGTCATCATTTTATTGCACATAAAACCTAAAAAGCAAAACATTTAAACTCTTCTATATTTTCAAGTCTAGTAAAATATTGTATTTAGCATAAAATATATTCTCAACCAAAATATTAATCTTCCAGTTACCTTAGACAGAAGGCAAATAAGTGACAGTTTAATGTCTCCCATTTTCAGTTTATAACTTGTCAGATACAAAGAGAAGGAGGTGAAGTCAGAATATCCGTACGCACATTGGGCTGGATCTTCTGCCAAGATCACAAGCAAGGTATGTACCTGAGGCTGGTACCTGGCTGGGACAGAGAAAAGAATAGAAACCACAGTGCCAGTGCCCTCAGATAAAACTGGATTGCCTGCACAACAGAGGGAACACAGCTGCTCTCCACAGCTTGATTTCTCTTCCATGGTATTGCCTGTGAAACGGACATTGGGGAGCACAGTAGAGGGTGGAGTGGCACACAGGTGTAAGATGAGTGGAGAAGAGGGACAGTGTGGCTGATGCTAAGGTGTTCACCTACATAAATGAGACAGGAATTACCACTTTTCAACAGAATTAATCTCCTCTAGGAAGGTGTTTTGGAGGCCTCCTCCATTTATGACACAGGTATTTCACCTAGGAACTTATCCCCAACTGGATTGTGAATTCACACTCCTCCATACAGCCTAGAAAGTCAGAATTTGAAGGCAAGACAGAGCTGGAAGCTAGCCTGGCAGTAGGGAGCAGCAAACATTCCCCCTGAAAACTACATAGCCTTAAAACTCAGCAGTGTCTGAAGGGAGGATCCATACAGAC
This sequence comes from Setophaga petechia, assembly GCA_024362935.1. NCBI lineage: Eukaryota > Metazoa > Chordata > Aves > Passeriformes > Parulidae > Setophaga > Setophaga petechia. Next base: position 1,504,251 of record JANCRA010000108.1, on the reverse strand, counting down.
CCGAGAGAAATTGAGGGCAAAGTCCACAGAAAACCTGTATTCCTACTGAAACTGATACAGGGACCCATTTTCTGTCAGAAGGTGTAATATACCACACTAATTCCAACCACTCCAAGCTGGCTCCCTCTGCAGAAGACTATCTAGAAGGAGAGGGTTGGACATGTCCTTTTCTAGTGCACAGAGCTCCAAGGCAAGACTGCTACAAAAGAACGACAGCTACACTTCAATGTGTGCTGGTATTCCAGCACATCTGTGACAGACTGCTTCAGAACAGGAGCAGAAAAGCAGTGACTGAGAAACAGGGAAAAAAAAATTTGGATAGTTTCAAAGCTTTTCAATCCAACAAAAAGTGAAAAACTTCTGCAGGGTGTCCAGCGTGTGTGAACGGAGCAGGATGCCTATCATAATAGGAAAATGTAGCTTTGCATTTTTATACCCAGGAATTGGTATAATGCCTGACTGCCACACAATAAAAGTCATATCAGGAGCTTAATAGTATGGGACAGGGAGAAGCCTTTGAATTTGACCCTAAGTCAGAACAGGATTAAGGCTTAAAGGCCACATATATGGCTGAAAAGCACATTACTTCTGCATGCAGCTTTGGTAAAACAAATAGTCAGAAGAGCTTTGAAGAGTTATTGCTGTCAGTAAAGATCAACTTCTGTCTTCTGACAAGCATATTAACCTTTTGAAACTCTGGTCCAGGTACCTCATAAGTTCTGGGATAATTCTCTCTCTCCACCGTCCATGTGCACATTACACTCACACTGTTCCACTTTCCTGCCAGGTCACAGGGTGCTGCTGCTCTGAGCTCATTTATGGTTTGATTTCACACACCCTTCAACTGTTTTTTTCAGTCTTAAGAAAGCTCAGCTTCTGCACAGAGGCCAGATATTTTTTTTTTTTCAAAAGAGCTTAAGCTCCCAGAGTCTCTTGTTCTCAATGGGAGATGAACCCCTTAGAAAATGTCAAATCTTCATTTAGAGTGTGCAGCTCTGTTGGAAATCCAACCCTTGGTGTTTTGGAGAGCATTACATACCCACGTGCTATATCCATGGCAATTGTTTTGCAGCTGAAAATCCAACAATATACAACTGCATTCTTGATGAGTGGTCTGAAACTGGATGGAGCATGCTCCTTTTTACCAGCTAAAAAGAATGCAAGCTAACTACCTTTGGAGAGGGCAATTAACCTTCATATTTAGATAAGAAATCTTAGGTATTTTGTGGTTGTTAGTACAGTAATGCCTGCACAATCTCTTGATTACATTATCCCCATGTCACCCCTATGGGATGGTGTTATCATCTCCATCTTGTCAATAAGGAGCTGAGACAGGGAGATGGATTAAGTTAAATCACCCAAGGTGCGCTGAAAATCTTCACTGAAACTTGTCAGCTAACCCAGAATTCTGCTCAGGGCTTGGTAATGAATGGGAACTCTTTAACACAAAGTACCTACAAAATGTGGAATTTATGAATTTATATTCCAGAATTAAAAAACCCAATCACAGTGACCTCATTTGATTATTTTAAGGAATATACTGATAGCTAGTGCCAAGAATGACTCCTGCATTCTAGAAAGGATCCTGATATCAGACAGAAACCTAGGCAGATGGACAACTGCTGTGTGGGTCTCTGAGAAACCTGCAACAACCTTGAGTTCAATACCACAGAGCTGCTGTATACACCATATCAGTAGGAAAATCCATTGTAAAAGAATCTTGTTTTGTAGAATTACTAAGGGGAGGAGCTTTTTGTTTAACTTTTTTTTCTGCCATAATGACTTTTGGATGTTAGTACCTATGGTTGTTAGTCCTATCAACCCTTGGCCCCTTTCCACCACAACAAGCAAAGCTGCTCACAAGTATTTCTCAAAGAGATTCTTCTTTCATGTAAAGTACTTGCAGAATTGCATTCTTTGAGACTAGAAACTATCATTTCTGAATTGGGTAATAATAATGTATTTTTTCCCTTTGTGTGAATGAAGCAAGCTAATATTAGAAGGACCTTAATAAACCTTACTGTCTTCTCCAGAAAACCTTTCAGACCTAACTTATTTAAGTGTTCAGCCCCTTTCAAAACATTCTACACCAACCTTCAGCTTTTCCTTACCTTGTCCCCTGGAGCCAGAACCTACCATGCTCTAAGGGCATGGCTGTTGTCATTGCCATTAGAGCTTCCTGGCCTACCAGAGATGCATTCCTTCAAGAGCCCTTGTCACTGAGCCCTGATCCTGGAAATGCTGTTGCACAGCTGAAATCACGCAAAAGGACTTGCCCATTCCACTCTCACTACTTTGTTTCGAAGGCCATTTCCTCCCTCCTTCCTCATGGGCTGGGAACATATCACACATGATTGTGAGAGTGTAATCCTCCAGGGTTGCAGTTTGCTCACAGCACATGTCTACAAACTGTTTTCTCACCTGGGTCACCTCTTTAAATGGATTTTCTCCAGCCTGGGTTTATAACATTTCTGTAGAACATTTACTACATTGCTATTCACCAGCATGAAATCCATGCTCCATATGAGTTCATCAGCTACAGCACAGCAACTTCCTAGACATCCTGCTAAGCCCAAGGTGCAATTCTTAAATCCAATTTTCTCCACTTTAAGGCTGGCTGTCACAGTTTCCATTTGAGACTAATTCAGTAGCTCAATTTTAGAATCTGTTACTCCCAGCAATTTTAGCAAGACTGGTCTAATAAAGACAATTTTTCAAAGGTGAGCTGGTGCAGTTCTTTGTTTCTCCATCTCACTTACAATTTATTATTATTTAAGGCAAATTATTTATGTTCAGTACACACTAGGAGGACCTCCAATTCTGGAACAGCACGATTCTTCATACAGAGTGATATGTTACCATCATGCCCTCCAGGTGCTGTATTTTCTTCCTCAGAGAAGAAAAGCAGGCCAGTATTTCTAGTACTGTCACCTGCAGACTTCTATTCTGCTTTTACCTCAACTATGAAGATGCTGTGTAAGGCCAGTGCTTCATGTTCATCATCTTCCTCAGCTCCTTTACCTCCAAAGTACAGATAAAATGGATATTGTCACAAAGGACTACTAATGTTTCAGGAAGGAGGGAAGACTTCTGGCCTAACCAAAAGTCGGAGAGCAAGCCAGAATACAGCATTTGAATGTTTCTGTCCCAATTATCTTGCTTGTGGTATCTGTAGCTATTTCTCCTACAGAAGCAGTCACCTTCCTCCTTGCATTGTTTGAGTACCACCCACAATCAGTAACAGCTGAAAAGCTCTTTGTGGTCTATCTCACCTCTTCTCCAATATGTTTCTTGAATGTGTTCTGCATTTTCTGCTTTTGCAATGACTATCCATCACTGCTAATTAGCCATGGTGTCATTATAGGTCTCTAATCAGTGAAAAAGGCCACCACAGAATCTTGTACTGGATGCACCTTGAATGAAAAAGCAGCGCCTCTCCCAGTGGGTTTACAGTGTGCAGGGGACCATGAGTCAGTATATGGATGCACAGAGCTCCAAGTAAAAGATGAGGATTAGGTAACTGCCTCTTCCCCCAGCAATTTCGAGCATTGTGTATGGCTGGTTAATCTCTTCCTCTGAATATCAGCCGCAGATTGATGCATACAACCCTCCAGACAGCTTTAGTCCTGGCTTCCTCACAAGAGACCATCTCAGCACATTCCTCACACCAACTCAGGTTGGCAGCCACCGCAGCTCCCTGAGCAGCAGCTCCTGCAGCCTTCATAGTGCCTAAGATTAAAGCACACTGGAACAGAAGGGACTGCCCTTCTCTGCCACCAGAGGGGAAAGGGAAAGCTGCAGACCAGCAATGCCCATGCAGCCCGAGAGGGTGCTATGCTAGATGTAGATTAGGTAAGGACATCTGTGCTGCTCTGTCATTTAACTCTTTGTTAAGCTTCTGTCTTCTGCTCTCAAGCAGCTACATGTTTACAAATTGGGTCTGGGAAGTTCTGAGAGCAACTCATGGAGAAATCAGTGATGGACATCAGCTGCAAAATCTGGCTTACTGAAGAGATTCCTACAGAGGATGGAGAGCCTGGTGTTTCTATAGCCTTAAGGCACTTGGGATTTTTGTAGGTTCCCAGGGCCAGCCCTACATATGATGAAAACTACAATGAAAAACAGAGTCCCTTAGGTCTCTTAGGAATAGAAAATAAGGACTTAGGCCTGAAAATTAACTTCTTTCCCCCTCTCTTGCCTATACAGAGCTTCATGTGCTAGGACTGGAATTCCCCTACATTCTCCCAGTAGGGAGGCCCAGGATCCCAGCTAACTGGGTGGCTTTTTGCTAAACACCAATTTGATCCTCCTTTGTAAGGACGCTGGAACAGATTAAGGCACAGACAAAATTGAATTTTGCTTCCCTGAGAAGTGAGAGGTGAGTCAAGCCCAAGTTGCTCCCGCTGTCAAGCCCCAGAGGGGACAGCAGGGTTTCCTTCCCTTGGACGTGTAGTGGGGCACAGAGGAGGTGGCATGTAGCCTGCACAAGTATTTAATACTAAGTTGAAGTTTATGGACATGTCCTTTTTGTCACCAGCAACAAGGAGAAAGACAACACATCACAAAAAATGCATTGATGTGATGCATACAAAGAAGATGTCAGTGAAAACATAGAGAAAAACATCTTCTGTGCATGTTATTGTGATAGAAAAAAAGAAGACAATTAACCATCTTTCCCAAAAATTAAGGTATAATTATTTTTCGTGTTAAAATATATTAACACATATATAAAATATGTGTTATATATTCTTTTTGAATCACTGTATCAGTTTCTAAGATTATGTGGAAGCTAAGATTTTCTAGTACCAAAAGAAAGCACGTATGTTCAGGTAAAATGAAATAACCCATAAGTCAGAATAAAGTTCTTACTGTCTTTTATTTTTTTTTCCTACTGCTTTTTCGTATAGGAACTAAGAGTTCATTGGTAATTAAAAACTAATAATTTGATGGTGTGTTGTTTTCCCGGGGCTCGGGGAGGGCCCGCCCCGCGCGGCGGCGGCGCCACCTGGCGGCACAGGAGGGCACGGCCCGGCCTGGCGCCTCAGGGAAATGGGGAATTTCGGCATTATTGCCCCAAAGCAGCGCCGCGGGGCTGCGGAACGGCCCAGGGGAAGCCGCACGAGGAGGGGCTGAGGTCGCTTGGGTTGTTGAGCCTGAAGAGGAGGAAACTGAAGGTTTGCAACATCCTCACGAGGGGAAGTTCAGGGCACGCAGCAATCTCCGCTCAGTGGTGACCAGTGACAGGACTTGACGGAATGGCCTGAGGCTATGCCAGGGGAGGTCTAGATTTCATGTTAGGGAAAGGTTCTTCACCCAGAATCTGGCTGGGCACTGGAACACGCCCCACAGGCCTGCCAGAGTTCAAGTAGGGTTTAGAGAATGCTCTCAGGCACATTGTGCGACTCTTGGAGTTGTTCTGAACAGAGCCAGGAGTTGGACCTTGATGATCCTTGTGGATCACTTCCACAAAGGATATTCTTTGACATCATCAGATCTCCAAGCTCCTGGTGGAGCCAGCCATGGCTGGACTGCCACTGGCCTCTTGGCATGAGTGGGATTATGTAGTGACCAAGTGGCTTTGGGTAGGGACACCACACAGCTGCAGGAGAAAGGCCTGCAGGGAATGAAGTGCTGGGCACCTTCTGCTCCTGGACATTCATCAGTGTGGGATAACCAGCCTGAGAGGGGAAGATGGCAGCCAAGTGGCATCTCGTCCTGCAATGAACTCAAATGAGTCCCACCACCAAGAAGTGGAGAAAAGAGCCAGTTCTTCAGTGTCATTTGCCTAAAGGCTTCTCTATGACCATGGTCACAAGGGTTTGTAGGTGAAGAAAGAGACAAAAATATTGATTCCATGATCAGAAGGCTTGATTTATTATTTTAAGATATATACATAACATTATGACTATACTAAAAAGAAATAGAAAAGACTTCTTCAGAAGCTGGCTAAGCTAAGAATAGAATAGAAAGAATGAATAACAAAGACAGCTTTCTCTGACTGTCGGACAAAGCTCCGTCTTGATTGGCCATTAATTATAAACATCTAAGAGGGGCCAATCACAGGTGGACTTGTTGCATTCTACAGCAGCAGGTAATAATTGTTTACATTTGTTGCTGAAACTTCTCAGCTCCAGCAGGAAAAGTCCTAAGAAAAGATTTTTCACAAAAGGTGTCTGCGACACTTCTCCTGAAATCTGAATCACTGGGCAAAAACATTGAATTAAGAAAAAAGAGAGGGGAAAAAATAATCCCAGTGTTTTCGTCTCCTTCCTGCCCAAAATAATGATCCACTACCTGAAGCTTGTTTTAGTGATACAGGAGCTTTGTCTGCTTGTTTTACCAAAGTCGTGTTTTGCAGTGGTGAGAACTTTCTTCTACTTGGACAAAGGCTGAAGCTGGTAAAGCAGTGGGATAACAATGCTGCACCAGATGTGTCTGTCTGTATAAATAAATCTTTAGAGTAAAAGTTTCTTTTACCCTGTCTTTTTTTTTTTGTCATTTTATATTGATAAATACACTCAAATTGTCCTTGCTCTCACACCAGAGCATCTCAAAACCAGTGCAGCACCAGTAATCTTATGCTTACCTAAATTTTAAAACCAGGCCTTGGCCAAAATAGACTGCTCACAACACCATGTTTCAGCTGCCCCCCACCAAAGGCACTTACCTTTAGGGCACACATTCTGTGCTGTTCTTGTGAGCCAGCAAAGGTCTCCTGAAGATAAAGGAAAGCCCTATATCTCTCCAGAGGAAGACACCAAGGTTGTCATCATGGAGACGTGATGAAGGAGAGAAAGTTAAGAGATACAGACTCTAGCTGGCTCACAGAATGACATGGCTCCTTGGTCACCCACTGAGAATTTTGTTTCTTTCCTATAACCAATGGGCAGAGAATGTGTACATTGGATGAATGTAAATATCTTGAAAAAGTATAAAAGCAACATGTTGCTGTAATAAATCTCTCTTGCAGCCTTCTGATGGAGTCGTGGTACTTTGTACTGTGTCATGCTCTATAATGTCACCAAGCTCCTTGACGGGTACTGTGACATTGCTTTAGAGGTAAGGGCTTTCCTACCACATGTATTGCTTGAAAAAGGAATTACAGAAAAAGGGTGTTTTCTGTCATTTCAGAGTAAACCTTCTCTGTTACTACTAATTTAAATATGATTACCCCTGTGGCCTTTTTTGAAGAGTTTTGACAGGTGGTGGGATGAAGGCAGCTTGTTGGAAATTCTTTCTTTCCCCAGATGTCACAAATCCTTTGAAAACATTTTCTTGTTTGCATTTTTGTCAGAGGATCATTGCAGAGATCAGGAAGAGATACATAAGACAAGGAATTGCTCCATTCTGTGCTGGAGCTTTATGCTCTGCTACTTAACTTGAGCTCAGAGGAGCTTGAGCTTTATGCTCTGCTACTTAACTTGAGCTCAGAGGAGATGAGTGAGGTTTGCCCAGAAGCCACAAGTAGAGAGAAGTAGAAGGAAAAACAGCCTACTGGGATTTAGGGGCTTCTGGATACAGAAAGGAGTGTGGCAGAAGTTCATGCCAGAGTATTTTATTCTCCCTGGGAGATACTCCCCTTTGAGAGAAAGTGCTCTTCATAAACAGAATATTCTCCAAGCCACATTGTCATACTGAGAAACACACTCTTAACAAAATGCCTTTCTTAACCAGTTTGTTGTTTCCACCTTTACCTTTTGGCAGGAGGAAAGGAAGTATTTATAACATAGACTACTTCTGCTGAGAACTACAGATGAGCCCTTGTCTCAGAAGAAATGGAAAAATGCCATTGAGAGGGATGTGGCAAGTTACACAGAGGGCTATTCTGAAAATAATTCCTTGCCATAGAATATTTTATATGCAGAGAAGCTACAACACAAATGCTTATGCTACAGTGGGCATGCCCACATTGCTCTAGGAAATTTTGTACATAGAATTCACACATGCAGAGCTGGAAAGGATCTGATCCTTGCAGGGATGAACTTGGTATATGCCATGCTTGACTGACAGTTTTCCAGATGTTTCTTAAATACTTTTCCAGCAATGAAGATAATGCAGTCTTCCTGGATAATCTATCCTGGTGCCTCACTATCATTCAGGGACAAGTATTTCCAGATGTTTAGGCAGAATGCCTGGGACAGAAATAATGTATGAGTTGTGGCCAGCAGTAATGCATGGTATTTTATCTAACAAGGCTGAAGATCATCTCAAAACTCCAAACAAATTGTCAAAATTTCCAAATGCCCCTTGGCAAAACCCCGGGGAACAAAAACTCTATGATGTTAAATGCATGTAAAACCTCTTCCTGCACTTTTCCATTGGCACTGCAGAAAACCATAATGGCAAGTCAAAAAGATTGCCATTTCAGCCATTGTTACACATTTTGAAGAAGAGATGATGCAAACAAGCCTGTGCATCTTTGGGATAGGCTGAGTGCTTGTGGAGCGCAAGCACAGTGGGCTCTTTCTCATTGCACAACCCAGCTCCTCCAGGCTGGTGCAGTTTCTGCTACTTGGTCTGAGGGAATGGGAGGATGTGAGCAAGTAGCAGCTCCTGCTGCCAGCTCCACTGGGTGTCCCTGGCCCCCAGCTTCATGCTCTGCCTTACTGCACTCTATGTTAGAACCGTAGGACTGGCTTGTGCCTGAAGTGCCTTCTCCCTTCAGCATTGCAGCTACCTGGCTTTGCCATCCTGTCACCAAGACATTTTGAGTAGTAGTAGATCCCAAACACACATTGCTTAAAAAAGGGATGCTGTGTAAAATATCTGCCATGGAAAGATTTATATCATATTACCAGCAATCTAGGTGGCTGTTTATAAAACCCATCCCTCCAAGAGCTCTTAGTTTCTTTGTGTTTATACAGACACCTACTTTTGCTTAAGAAACAGGTGTGGGAGTGAATCCAGTTCTAATGTGTGAAATTCTCTACAGCTTCTCAGTTGAAACTCTAAACTGACTATTCTCTGAGGTGACATTTCTAAGTGGAACAGCAGCCATGCAAGAAAGTAAACTGTTTGACTGGCCAACACTTGCATGATCAAATAATTATTCATTATCAAAGGCAAAATTAGATTTCCAGTGACTCTGTTTCTTTGGGATTGGATTTTGGCATGGAAAAGGTCAGACTTCTGTCATTGTTATTTAATTTGTAATAAGCAAAATAGGCTTCCATCCAGAGTGAGGTAAGAGTTTCCTCTTTCTTGTTAAGGTTCACAGGGCAAAATCCTGACATGCTCTTTTAAACCTCCAGCAGTTATTGTTTACTTCATCCCAGTCTAGTTTACAAGAGATATTTATCTGCAATACAAAAGTCCTCCTGGCCAAGAGAAAATTTATTCAGTAATGAGAGAGAATATCCAGGCTGGACAGTCAGGATCCTTTAAGTTGCCATTCATCATAGATCTGACCAAGACTGGACTCCTAGCAAGATCTGATTGTGGAGTTTGTGCTGCTGCTGAAAGATGGCAGGATCTATCCCAACATGAAAGAGGAATTAATCTTCTTGTGCTATTTAGGGTCTGGAGAATGGGTGCAGTGGGAAACAGTGAGCCCAAAAGCACTTGACCCATCCCTACAGAGATGGAAAGCTGTGATGGTGATAGAGCAAGCCCCTGGGCCACAAAATATGCTCACATGACAAGAACCTCTAAGTTTCCTTGGGATACCAATTTTGGATAACGACTTACAGAGATGTAGAGTACAAAGCCTGCTGCAGTTAAGCCCAGCTTCAGAGGTCCTCAGCTGCTTTGAAAGCAGAGATGAATGGGAGAAAAACCAAAGCATTCAGGGCTTTTCCTTCTGTTCATGTGACACTTCACATGCTTTTCCAGAACAACTTTGACACTAACCTTCGAGTGGCTGAGTCCATTTCTGATGCTTCTATAGAACTTTAATACATTTGCTCCAAAAGGGGAATCTCCCGTGACCTCCATTACTCCAACAAATTGAAAAATATTTTCTTTGTTCATACTTACTTGATTAAAAGTACTCATTATTCCTTGCAGCACTTAAAAGCTAAGGAAACAAGACAGACCAAGACAAGGCAAGGTAAGAGGGCAGGATGAGAGGACTCTCCACAGTCACTCAGGTCAGTGTGAGAGACTCAGTCTAGTTTGTGTTACTGTAGTCCCCACAACCTTCAGCCACACAGCAGGACTCCAGAATATTCCTGACAAGTGCATGCTGGGAACAGGCACTTTGGCCATCCCTTCTGTTTACTGGTAGGCACAGCCTTGTAGATTTCTTTCTTTAATGTGTAAGTCCCTTAAGACACGTATGTCAGTGGTTAAAGAGGGCAAGCTGGGGATGTAAGGAAAATACATTTATCCTACAGCTTAGGAGTGGACCAGATAAACAGCAGGGCTCTTTACATCTGGTACACAGGGCATTAGTAGAACTAAATGTAATTCATGATTTGCCTACTGGTGCTAAGCTCAGCCATCACCAGAACTTTCCTGAGCAAAGAAATCTCTCCAGATTTTTTGCTTTCTAAACAAAAAATAAAAACTAGGAAGAGTGGTATTTCTAAGATCTCTATTCACTGCCAGTTGTTTACAGATATGCTGCTGGGATAGCAAAGTCTGGTTTAGTGACTGGTTGCACTATGAAATGTCCCAAAGACAAATTTCTGTTTTGCCAAGAATAACCTTTCTGTACCAAATTAATTTCCATAGTGAAAGTACAAGGAGAAGTGGAAATTTTAGAGGTATGCTTGACAAATAACATGTTCAATTACAAGCTCTCAACAGACCCTGGAAACATTTTTTTTTGTCCAAACATCTATGTGTTTTAAAAGCATATAAGGCCACAGCATAACTGGAGTACTGTTGCCATCATTTTCAATTAGGAGAACAGCAAGCACCTTACCAGGAAACACCTCTGAGGTTATTTTTAAATGATGCATGCAAACAGATCAACAAGATGTTTGTTGGCAGTAAGCTTTCAGCTACTGCTTTTCACTCTTCACAGTTCCTACCAATGTCACTGTCTCTGAAGAACAGGCAGAATAAAACAAATTGTACTGCTTAAGGTACCCAGCTGTAATACAAACACCTTTTTTGCCACAGGCTGAAATCTTTTCCTTTTTTTTTTCTCTAAGTTATAAGATTCCTCTTGAGCAACCCTAACTCCAATGTATTTAGGAGTAACTGTCCTGGTTCAGCGCAAATTTTGGAGAGACCCCCCCAAAGGGGCTTCTCTAGGTAAGCAGATTCAATCAGCCCCTCCTCCCAACCGGTTCGGGGGAAAATACTTCCTTGGAGAAAAGTGGAATAAACCTGTTTATTAAACAATAAAACCTAAACAATGTTAAACAATAAAACCCCTTGCTGCTCCAAAAGAGATGACAAACTCAGAAAGTCCCCTCCCTGGGTTTCAGTTCAGCTCACTCAGGCTGTTATCAGTCCCTCCAGTGCTGCAAATGCCGTGGCCCAGGCCCGGTCCGGTAGGCCACAGGTGCAAGCTGCTGGCGCTCTTCTGGGTGTTCAGTCCAAAGCAGGTTGAAACAGGTCCAAAGAAAAGGGAAAAAACTCACAGTCCAGGGAACTTCTTTGCCTCAGCTAGTTAAACTAACTAAAAGCAAAGGAGGGCTCTGTCCTGCTGTCTGTCCATCTGCAGACAACACAGTCCAGGAACAGGAATGTGGAGGAGTGAGTGCAGTGTCTGAAAACAGACTGCACGCTTCTTCTCTCCCCCCTTCACTCTCTGGAACATGTCTCAAAGGTGCAAAACTTATCATTCAGCATAAACAGAACAAGACGATTGGGGATAAAAGCATCATATAGTCAACCTAGGACAGTAACCAAGAACCAGGCTGCTAGCTGTGACCTTCTAGTCCCTTTCAAAGATACAGGGTCATCTCAGAGAGAATTCATAGCTAGACAAATTTAACTGTGTCTCAACCACTGAATTACTGAAATGGACTAAACACACCTAAGAACCTGGATGTGTGAAATGGTGATTTTTCTTTTTTCCTAAAGCTGATGTAATTCACTTGAAATATGCAGAAAAAAAATCTTGTTTATCTGTTGCTCATAAAAAAGTCCAAACTTAAAATGCCTGACAGAAAAGTTTACCATTCATAATAAAAAACAGGTCTCAGTCATTGACTACAGCAAACTGGTCCAGGTTCACTCATTTTTTGTCAGCTTAACATAAGGTTTACTTAAGTTATAAATGATAAAATTTGTTTAATCTAAACAAAGAGGTGAACAGAGGAAAAAGTACTGCTCTTTCTTCACTGATGAAGAAATGAAGCATGAAGATAGGTAGGACAATGACAGCCATGAGGAAATAGATCTGTGTTGAGGTAGGAAATCATCTTCCTGAGTTGGACAGAGCCCTGGTCCTTCAGGACATACATGTGTGGGCTTACTGCTGTGGGTGAAGATATCAAACCACTGCTTACAGTAAATGTGATGCAGGGAGAACCCAACATTGTTAGATGTTCCTTTCTATCCCCATTATTAGTGATGTAAGCTCACACAAGGCTCAGGATACACTTATTTTTTCAGGTCACATCATGGGTGTAACTCACAAAGTTATTTGACTGGGATGGTGGAGTTGGCAAATGCCTTCTGTGAGGGCTGAGAGGGTCAGACAGGAGATTCAACATTCCTGGTGATTAGCATCTCAGAAACTTGTGAAGATGAGAAACAGTATTTTCCTGGGTGTCCAGGTCCACTCACATCTGGTGACCAAAGCTTGACAGGCTGGGCATTTCACACCTCAGTTGCCAGTTATTCACGCCACTGAGCCTTACATGTCACTTGCACCCAGCTCTGGGCTGCTGCACGTGGTGATGGCATATTTCTCACAATGTCTGGCATCACTACAGAGATGCCAAAGTCACCCACCTGGAAAAGGAACAGCAGAAAGGTTTCTCTTCTGCTGTACTTCATTGACAAGGCCACAGAGAGCAATCCTTCTTCTGGAAGGAACTACAGAAGCGGAGAAGTTTGCCATGGCAACATGTCAGAGGCAGTGTTTTCCCTGTGAGTTTTATGAGTCTCCACAAGAAGGAAATTAAAAACTGAATTCTACACTCTCTCTCATTTATAAATGTGTCCATAATGTGTACATTGTGCTGTAGGTTAATGATGCAGTTCTCAAGCAAGATTAACTGCTGCTTCAGATGGCCATCAGTTTTTTATGATTGCAAGACCATTTCCCTACTAAAAATCAAAGTTACGTTCCCCAAGGGATGGGCTGTATTCAACATCAGTCAAGAGTGCAGGGTGGGATGATGGGCATAAAATTAAAAAAAAAAAAAAAAAAAAGAGAAAGCAAAAGACACGCGTTAGTTAGTTCCCCAGCTCCTACACCAGGGAACAGGTTTGTGACCTTCCCCACTGTCGCTTCTGAACATTCTGAATAAAGTTAAATATGCAGTTGGATGTGCCACTGACCCTCACTGGTGGGGCCAGCTCCTTCTGAAGTGATGCTTGAGGCACTCAGTGCCCAGTAGCAAGCAGCAGTGACTTTGTACAAAGATCAGTACAAGAGTCATCCTGCCTCAAAAGCCTGGGACATTGTTCATGCCTGAGACAGGCAGTGTAAAGATTGCTTATGCTACAGTTGAGCTTTCTATCAAACTTAACCTATATTTCGCTCAGATTCTGAGAAGATGCCTATAGCTGCATCAGCAGAGTGAGGGAAGTCATCTCACTCACCACTGTCTTTTAAGACATCTATCTAAGAAAAGTGGGAAGAATGGTCCTTTGTAGATGTCTCTCTTATCCTTTCTCTCTGCAACAACTGCAGAAGGGAGCTTGATGGCTAACTTTGATTGGAAACACATTTTTAGATGCCTGAAGCAAGGGGAGATGAATCCTCATCTGAGGTACAAGTTTCTGTTTCAGTAATTCATATCAGGTATATCAGGTACTGGTGGGGCTGAAAGGATCCCAGCTATCTTCATTAACAATAACCCACATTTTAACCTGATCGATAGAACCATTACCACTCAGTTGGAACATTTTCAAAATTCTAAGCCAAAAACCATAGCTGTCATCACATGTCCCCAGCTGGGTAATAACTAGCATTGACTCTGTGATTCCAGAAAGCTGATCAATTGGTTTATTCTACTATACTAAATTATACTATACTTATTAAGAAACTCATGCCCTTACCGGCAGTCTGATACAGACAGATTCAATTGGTCAATTAATCCAAACACCATCCAGTGTCCAAATAAGAAATCACCCTTTGGTAAACAGATCTCCATAAAACACTCCACATGCACACAACAGGTGCAGCAAGTGGAGATAAGAACTGTTTCTCATTCTTTTCTCTGATCTTCTCACAACCTTTCCCAGGAAAATGCCTGGGAAAGTCTCGCCTGCTGCTCTCTATGGAGAGAGCTGTGGCTCCACGCAGCATCTTTGTAACTATGTCCTTTGATTGAGTTTTGGGGTGGCTCATCCTCACATACCTGCTATTTATTGTATGTGGAGAAATAAATGACTTCTGTGCAAAGACACAAACACACAAGACAGGGAACTAAGTCTGTGAAAGAGTTTCAAACAAGATAAAAACATTAAACTGCACATGCCACATGAGAGTTGTGGCTATTTTGATGGTATTAATTTTCATGTTTCTTAATACTTCTGCAAGATACTCATTCCACTAGCTATTATACTCAAAAATTGTCACAATGCAGGGGGGAGCAGGGAATAGCTTCTATATCTATAATGGGATCGCTACCAATTCATCAGTGCGTGAAAACAAATGAATGTATTTTCCCTCAAGTACCAGAGTAAGAGCCTACATATCAAAACCATTTGACTTAGCCTTGTGAGGCAAAAATAAATGTTTAAACAAATAGCATTTGAAGGCAGAAAAGCAGAATAACTTTATGGTCATTTCAAAAGAAAAGCAGAAGGCTCAGATGAGGATATCTCACACCACAGTGGCTGGTCCTTACACTAGCAAAGAAAGGAGCAGGAGAAATACATCCTATGTCTCCTTTTCTCTGTATTTAATTAAATAATTTCCCCTCTATTTTTATATAGGTGTCCTAGGTTACAATACAAATATGTATTCTATTCCCATCCTCAAGAATTGTTGAAACCAGGAGGGGCATCGTTTTTTTCCTTATCTCCTGTTAATAGGCCCATCAACGCCTTTCCAGATGCCTCAGAGATAACTCCCTTAGGGATCCATTTCTGTTTAACGGGTAATCAAGGACCACTGCATGATGCAGAATGATACCAGCCCATTGTGAGATGCTCCACCCAGGGGGGAGGAGCTAAGCATCCCCACCTGGATGTAATCTGGGGTTTGGGACACAACAAGCTGCCCTTACCCACTGGTTTCCAGAGGACAAAAGCTACTAGATGGTTTCTATAGGATCACCACTTCAACAAGACCATTTCATCTGGACTGCTACCACGACCCTAACTAGCAGGGTGTCAGGTTGTATTCTGACTCTGTCAGTGGTTTATCTTTTGTATTATTGCATGTATTTTGGTTAGTTAGTTAGTTTGTTTTTTACCTTTTCCTAATAAATTATATTTCTGACTTGTAGTCTCTCACTGGTTTTGCTTTCAAACCAAAACAACAGGCTACAAATATTAAAACATGGCTGCACATTCTTTGCTGGAGGATCCTGGCAGGCTTATTGTGATGTTGCATAAGTTTGTAACTTGAATAGCAGATCCTTTCCTCCCTCAGCTCAAGTTACAAGGAAGGCATACTGAAATTCAGGCCCAAAGTTTGGCCCTTTCAGATGAGCCCCTGCTTTGCTTCTCAGCTTACTTGGATCATAAGAGGTTTAGCTAAGGAAAGATATAGAACTATAAAGTTAAAGGGGAAGAGGGAGAAGAGAACAGCTTGATTGATGGATCCTTCAAACACTTTGGCTATTCTTAATTCTCAACATAGCAAGAATTAATGAGTCAGAACTGTAATTCAACATTAAAATTACCCTAGAAGTGTCTCTATCACTGAACACTGCACAAGAAACACAAGGCACACTCTTGCACCCACCTTCAGACAGCCATAACTAACCAGTCTCCCTTTCAAATAGATCTGCTTGTGACAGAGCACATGAGTTACAGGCAGGTAGACCACAGGGAGCAGCAAGCCTAGCCAAGAGTGAATGGCAGTGCAGAGAAGGAGAGCAGAGGAAAGTTCTATGAGTTACTACCATGGACTTGGCTCTTCCATATCAAGTAGGAAAGGCCGTAAGAATGATATTTACCACCTTCTCATAGTTTCTCTCTGTCATGTAGAGTATCAACAAGTATGAATCACTTTGAAAGGGACAATGATGCTTCCAATCTAGACAGTTTCTGAAAGGACAAAAAACCAGGCCGCACAGTGTGGGAATCCATAAAATCAGAAGGTTTTAGGAAGGGGGTAAAAAAGACAGGCCTCAGACAGCAGATCTGTGAGCAGTGCTAAGGCAGCAGATAAGTTTTTTAAGGTGTAGCACAGACGTGAGAAATAGAACAATAGGCCTATGTCATTTGGCTTTCTAAGTTGCAAAAAGTATATTTAAGTATACATTTAGAAGGTTAAATGTGAATAGGGCTCTGTGCTTTGTCTCTTATAAATGAACCATTGTATGAGAGAATAGGCCGCTATTGTTTTAACCGCAGCTACATGTGCTTCATATGGTTGGATAGAATTACTGTAAATATACTTTTGCCCTATGTGATTGGCTGAAACTTGGACTGAGATTGTCTTATGCTATGTTGTAATATTAAGTTCCCTTGGCATGCTGTTTGAATCAATGAGCTGGTCACATCTTCTGTCTCCATTGTCATAACAATGTAATGAGACCAATGTTTGAAATAAACCACTCACGACACTGATTCCAGTTGTCCCATCTTCTTCAGGTCTGTATATAAACTGCTGGCAAACAGCACAGTGGTAGCTTTCAGGCTGCTCTCATGAGCCTCAACACTCCTGGGTCTGGTTTGGGGCTCTCCTAGCTAAGCAGCAAACAAACAACTCAATTTAAACAATTTTCCAACAGAGGAAAGATATTTGTGTATCTGTCTTTAAAACAATCCATACAATGTATTTGGAAAAGAGAAAAACCCAAAACAAACCCAAGTATTACAATTCTAAGTTCTGTATAATTGCATGTAATGAATTCTTATGAAAGCCAGCCTAACGCATATATGCGCCTAAAGACCATCACCTTCATCGTCTTCCTGATCTGAGGAGCAACTGAAGATCATCCTTGTAAGGGAAGAAGGGTGTGTTATCTTCATTCTTTTTTCTCCTAAATCTCATCCTGGTTAGTAGATTTATTCAAAGCACTCCTCACTAGGATCCAGCATGGCAACCTTCGGCACCAGTGAAAATGGTAGATAACGGTGCTACCGGTTTCAGTTTTAAGTCAATTGCCTCCTAACCATGGTCAGATCTGTAAGTAATAGGACCATGAGGCATTTCCAGGGTCACTGAATCCAGGCCTGCACACATGCAGACTAGAAGCTCTATGGAGAAAATATCTGATCAGATCACCTACAAGGGACAAAATTCAGTGTCTAAACATGGATGTACAATTTGCACCAGAAGACCTTAACAGCTATGATATTTAGACCCAGACCCCCTTGAGTCCAGGGAAAATGAATTTTGGACTGAGACAACACAACTCTATTTCCAGTTACATCTGCCCAATTCACTTACTTTGAGCTGGATTAGAGAAGTTGTAATGTTTTGTTTGTTTGAGCATTGTGATGCTCAATGCTTGATCATCATTGAGCACCATGATCCTGACACCAATGACACATATCAGCACAGTCCCAAGGAAATAAGCAAGAAAGACAACAGATACAATCTGTAGAAGTATGAATGCTAAAGACTGTCCCCAACATATATGGTGACATTTTAAATGTCTGATTCACTTGGATAATTTTCTTTAGGTTCTAGAGCTGTAAATGGAAGTGAGGCAGAGAGAAGCTGAGGAAGAAAAGAAGCTCTTACCATGGGTGGCTCATGTCCTTGATTTGCAAAATCAGCCAGAACTCGTCACCTTTGCAATCCAGTTGAGGTAGTACTCAGCATCAAAGACGGGTTTTCACATGTGCCACTATTCTGGATTTATCACCGCAGAGGAAATGAAAATACAATAATGAGCAACATACCTTGTAGGCTGAGACCTAATTATGCACCTTTCTCCACAAAGTAAGTGAGAAACACACAAGCTTGGAAAGATATCCATGGAGCAATTAAACATGCACTTGTCAACATGTCACAAATACTGTGGTTTTACAGTTGAAATGAAAACACAAAATGCTATCTGATTGAACTTCAGACTAATTAGCACATCACAGCACACAGCCACGACAAGTACCTGTCAACAGCTATCAGCACAGCAATAACATTTTCCACTGCAAATAATGATATTATTTTCCACTTTGGAGAAGTAATGCTATTTTTTGTCTTTTCAAAAAGCGACATTGTTTATAACAGATACAAATATAGTCTCCATAAAACAAGATTTCCTTCTGCAATGTTAACGCTCAAACAGAATTATTTTGCAACCAAGCTTTAATTCCACATGCAAAAGTTAATGAACCTCTAATTCCACATCGTAGCTGGAGGAAGAGGAGGATGCAGCTTCTGCAACACTGCCTTTATTAGCCAATGGCTATTTACTCCCAGAACACTCTCTCTGTAAGCCTAGATTCATAACCAGCAGTGCTCTGGACTTGTACTAAACAGGGAAACTGTTTCTTCTGGGAAAAACACCAATTTAAGAAAAATATCCCACAGTCAGGTACTGTGGGTGGTTTTCAGAAGTTTGCAAGCAAGCTAATAACGTCAGCTTTGATGTGCTCCAAGAGTAACTCGTTAAGAGAAATGTAAGGAAAAGTAAAAAAAAAGTTTCTGTAAATTTTTATTAAACTTTTAAACTGCTCTACTGGTCTGTTTTCTGTAAACAAGTTGGTTATTAATAGATGTGATTTAAAATGCAAGTCGAATTGCACAGACTGGCACACTCACCCTTTTTGGGTGGCTGTGTACAATTTTATGCTTATTGACTATGACTTTAATTAACAAGTCATATGAGCTTAGACTCATACTGTTTTATGTCTTTACAGTCCATTAAAAAATACAGTTTCTTACTAGGAACAGCAGACTGAAAAAGCCTACAAGGACAAGTTTTGAAAGAAAATCTGTAATAGAGTGACAGCCTTGAGTACCCACAGTAGGGCAGAACTGGGAGGAGTAAGATCCCTTATCTGATGCAGCGAGAGTGAAATCACTGTGTTGATTTGCCTGATGGAGGATACAGTTTTCCAACTTGCAGCACACTAGGCTTTCTTCTTCCACCCTGCCTGTGCTCTGAAAGATCACAGCACAGGGAAGCACCATGTGAGGTAAATCAATTCCTGTAGCTATTCCTAACTTGACTTGTCTGTCCACCAGAATGACAGCTTTTAAAGGCAGCTGGAATAAGATTGGTGCCATCACAACAAAAACTCTCAATTTATATTAATAGGATTAAGTAACTGATCGGTGGATATGTCTCATCTCCATTCAAAGCACAGAAACCCTCCTCCATAGAAATATGTATCGTTATATCACAGTCCAGAGCAGTCAGTTCTGTCAAGGCTTCATGTTCCCTAGAGCGGGATTTGGCTCTTCATGATTTTAGCCATTAAAAAGGCAGGTTTTCATCTTAAGTGGTAGTGTTGGCTTCTGGCTTTGTTTTTTTTTGATGGGTTTATCCTCTCTCAGGAAGGAAGGGGAGAAGGTCTGAAAAGAAAACCCTCCAAGCTGAAAAATAGATGAATGCAGGGCCAGCTGGGGAGAGCTCCCTTCTCTATGTAAGCAGTGAACTCAGAAGGTAACTGAGTTTGCAGTCTCCAGTACAAATCATCCTTCATAAACAATTATTGTAATTCTTCTGTATCCACAGGGTTTGGTGTCATCAACCAGGGTAGACACATGGGGGACTCCACAGCAGCTGTGCATGAGAGAATTCACATACAGGACCAGTGTTAACAACTCTCTCAACTGAAGTATCTTAGACTGGTGATAATGCCATTTTTATATACCAGAGACTTTGATTCAGCTCATGGCACCACTGGAAGAGAGCTGAATGTTCTTCAAACAGCAGTATGGACACATCTTGCAATAACTGCATAGTGCTAGAACCACTCCAAAATGGAGACAAAACGCCTTCATGTAAACTGCAGGTCTAACCACTTCACTAAAAAATGATTAGTTAAAGGTTATATAAGAAAACCCGTAATGAATATACAGTGATGTTTCCTGTAGGATTCCTGCCCAAGCTTCCACCACTTCCTGCACCATAAACTACAGTCAGATTTCACTAACCCCCACTCTGTATGCATACAATTAATCTCTTTTTCAACATAGGTGTATTTTTAGAATATAACATACCATGACAATGACTTACACTTAGTTATGTGTAGTGCAGAAAACCCCAGCCTTCTTTGACTGCTTCAGCCATAGCTGTTCTATGGTAAGAAATGGTGAATCCTTTTTCCTTGTTTGTCTTCTAAAAGCATGCTGAGAGAACACCACAAGACAAGTCTAAACCAATTAAAAAGTGGTAAAGAAACAAAGGGAGAAGAAAGACGAGCAGATTAAAGCAAAAGTAAATATGTATCAACTCAGAGTATTAAAGCTCTACAGCATTTAAATAGGTGTGGGTACCATGCCTCTTTTTCTAAGAAAATCAGTAGCACCTCACATTTCCTGAGTGCATTGCTTTTCTTCTGTCTTATTTGTAGGAGGCAGCATGTCTAAATCAGGCACTACTTTGAGGTACTTTATGGCAACTTTCCCACTGGTTTTATTTTCAGGCTGCTTTGATTTCCACCATGACTTCACCTGCAAAGGTACTTCGCAGTGTACACAGCTGATGGTTCATGTATACATCCTCAGACTAGTCAAGAGTCTAACTCTTGCTTTCACACATATTTTTCATTTTTATCTTCCTAAATTGAAAGGCACCCATGCACACACCCCAACATACTTCCCATCGAGTGTCCCAGCCTAACAACTGTGCTTAAATTTGCCTCAGGCATTAAAAAGAGCCCAAGAGCTGTCTGAGCACTGAACTGTGGCTCCCATACATTTTCCATTGTTTTCTTTTAACATTGTACCTCAGATAGCAGAGAAATAAACATAGGCTCGGTACCCATCTGTCAGACTCATTAAAATAACACATTCAAAGGGGTTAGCAGCATCACTGCTTTGCTTCCTCTTCTGGCCTTGCAGTAAGAGCTGCTCATAGTGTTCATGGTGTGTGTGTGGGGGGGGTGATCTGCAGAAATAGCCTTGACATGCTGCCTTCACCTATCCCAGCCCTGTGACAAGTTCTGCTCATCAAATATCCTCCAGAAATAACCCACAAGTCCATTGTTGAAGCCCTCAGGGAGACTACTCACCACAGACATGGGCACCTTTCTACCTTCCCTGGATTGTAGCTGACCCTCCTCCAAGAAATCACTGCTCCAAGAAAAAGCAAACACCTCCACAATGAGGATTACCTATCCAACTTCAGCTACCAAAAAGAACCTGGAGGACATAAGCTTTAAATGTGCAATAAGCAGTCCTTTTGGCATGCCATGTTGGAGTGACCAGTGCAACTTCAACAGCTTAATGTGAGTGTAAGCCATTAATTTAGCATGGTTATTTTTAGCAGCTGTAGAGGTAAGGAAGAAATGGTGCTTGCAGAGCCAAGAAAAACATAAATAAGGGTGGTGTGGTCTCTCTGTATCCTCTCTTGTACTGGCACCATGGTGCCAACCTGCCGTGCTCTCTTCCACATACAGCTCCACTGTGGCCCCCCACACCCCAGAGGAAGTTAAAACAAGTCATGAGCTTTTATTTTCAGATACACTTGTGGTGTTGGGTCTACGAGACATCTCACGTCATGCAGTTTCTCTCTCTGTATTGTCCCTCCCTTCCATGATGTAGCAACCTCAAAGTGTCACCCAAGAGAAAATATGGCTGCAAAGACCTTGAGTTGCCCCATTCCACAGTTCATGTATATACATATAGAATGTACATATATATACATTCACAGTTGTGTATATATATATAGATATATGTAATTGCGCAGAAGCTCCAAAGTGTGAAAAGCTACTCTGGGTCAAACCCAAAAGCAAGTCACCTACATGGCATATACACACTTCTCATCGTGGTGGTCAATTTACACTGACATTAAGAGGGAAAGAAGATCTTCAGGCTAAATGTGTTACCATTTTTTTTGAAAGCAGGTGAAAAGGCAGAGCTCAATTTATTCTGTGCCCAACCTAGGATAAACCCTATTTTCATGGGAAGAATCACTTGATAAGACAAGTATATACAGAGGAAGGAAGGATCTGGGATTTAGTGGCAGATTTGTCACTATAGGCCTAAGCTAGCTTCTGTTGCAGTCTAGAGAAGAGGATACGTACTTGTTTGGGCTCATGATGGCCACTTGCAACAGGGAATGGGCTCACACAAGGAGTCTGGCCACAGCATGGCCTTCTTGGCAGAAAAACATCCCTTGCTGGCACCTGATGGTCAGCCAACTTGATGGGGCAGGGCAGGAGTCACAGGTGCTGAGCAAGGCCAGTCACAGAGGTTTGCAAAGGGAAAGGAAAGCCTGCCCTCTCTGTCCTGATATACACCCCACTTGGTGCATCTTATTTCATGATGATAAGATGCAGAAGTGCACTGGGAAAACTGCCTCAGAAAAGTCTGTAACTAGGAAGATTTCTAGCTTCTAGAAAAGATACATAAGAAGAACAATTGAATGATAAAGAAATCATATGTGTAAAGTCAAATTCTGCACAACAGAATTTGTCAGGAGCATTTGGCAAATAAAAGGAAAACAAACATATTTAGATCTGCAAGTTCCCACAGGACCCTGTAGAATGGGTCCAGCTGAAGGACAGTCCCTCACTGTAGAGGCCCTCCTGCGTTTCCCAAGCTCCATGGAATCTTGGGAGCGCTCTCAGCCATACCACAGCACCCCCCCTCCCCAAGCCCTCTGATACCCATCACTGCATGTGACTTGCACTGCGCCTTTGCCTTTCCACACTGGCAACCCTTCTTGATGGATTCCAAAGCCCTTGCTCTACTCCCACCCCCCAACCAGCCGCACCTAAACCAAAATCCCGGAGGCACAAATGGTTGCTTCCAGGATGGAAATATTTCAGGAGCATTTTGCCATTTTGTGAATGAAGAAGGGAGGCCAGTGGTCTGGCAGATCCCCTAGTGCCTTCTTTCTAGGTTTTTTCTTTGTACTTTTCAGGTTTAATTTCTCTCTGGAGGCCAAGCAGGCCTTGGCAAGAACAGTCTCACACCATCCCACACTGAGGACAACTGAGCAATCAGAAAAGCCAATCATCAAAGAGAAAGGCCTTCTGAAACGTCACTTGTGATGTTACATTTTAGTTAAATGGTATGCTCTGTCTCACCCCTCGAAAATGTACAGTTTGTTCCAAGCCTGTGATCCTCCCCTGATCTGTAATCCCATTGGGCTAAATCTTATTCCTCGCCCACTTTGAATCTCCCTGTTAAGCTGTGCGAGCTGTCCCTCTTAGCCCGTTGCTCTTTCTTGGCCCCTTTTCTCCCTAGGATCTCCCTCTCTCCCCCTTTCCCCCTTCTCCCTCAGAAACCATGCTGCTCCCAGGGGTGGGACTCCCAATATACCCTCACCTAATTTGCACCCTCAGAAGCTGCGTGAAGCCTCCTTGCCTGCCTGCTGCTATCAGGGAATTTACAGCTTAGGCGGGCCCCCGGGGACTCCCTGGGGAGCCTCCCCCCAAATGAACGGCAGCAGTCACTCTTGGCAGGGCTGACAGTTTCCACAAACATTTGTACCCTATTTTGACCTGAAAGGTGTCTATTAAGTCTTGTGTAAAAGACTCAGCTATCAGGTTCCTTCTGGCACAGCCAGAGACAGGATCAGTAACAGGCTTTATGAGTGCAAGGTCATCCCACACGGCACAGCAAGACCCTGACATGAAATCTCCAGCATTCATGGCATGTCCAGAAAATCCACCATGTCTGGCATGGGTCCTGCCCAGCCTACAGCTCCACAGCAAGGGAGCCTTCTGCACTGGTGTTCTGGACAGGCAGCAGGGCTCAAAGGAGGTAAAGTGGGATGCAAGTTGGAATACAAAACTTACAGAAAAGTTAGGATTGCTCAGATGACTCACACCAAGGGGAGAGGGGTAAAAAAGAAAAAATTCTGGGAGCTGTCAGTGAAACTCTATCAAATTCCCTACTCAAATCTGTGAAATTTCCTGTCAACATTTGTATCTGTAGTATCTGAGGATGATTTTAACCCTCATGTAAGAGCATCCGAAAATGTTAATTACAAATCAATACAAGCAGAACATAAATACTGATTAGCTTAGTAAATTTTCTAGTATGTGCTTCCAAAGCATGCATTACCCCAAGTATACTGAATTTGATAAAAAACACTGAATTCTTAGCTTTGGTGTTTAATAAATCCTTATGTGATAATATATTATATATCTGTATCATCATGCACAGATGACATAAATACACACCTGAAAATGTCTTCCTTATGGAGGATTAATGGAAAAAACTCTACCAAAAAAAGTCTCACAATTTTAAATTTTAAGTAAAAATAGAAGTAATAAGCCCAACACCTACTGAACTATGAGCAATTAGTGTAGAAACATGCATCATAAATGATGACACAACCCAAGAATAGATATGTGTAGGTCTAGCCTTGCAAAGCCAAGCTCATACATATCTTTATTCCCTCAGGAAATAAAGGATCCTGATCTCCAGAACCTCTCTTAGACACCTGCCTGAAAATGCTGATATCCATGTGCTTAAATATGAGCAGCTACACTGCCCAGCATCTCAGGAACCGGCACTCCTGGGTTTTCAGAAGTTACATGGATGGCAGCTGGTGCAAATAGTGTAAGATTTGTTTCCTAATTATCTTTTATTTTCAAGTATTTCCTTCTGAAATACTTAACATGCAAAACAAATGTTCATGAAAAAGTCTCAAACCCTGTTTTTAAGGGAAATATTTACCCTCAAAGTGCAAAAGACAAAGGCAAATCAGGCTGGGTTTATCATGGTGCCCTCTTCTGGCCCTTGAAAAAACAGTCGCCTTGCTGTCACCTGGTGTTTGCTTGGAAGAGGCATCACAAGGAGCATCTGATTGTGCAAATGGATTTATTTATTAAACTGGCCAGAAAAATACCATCACAGACCCTTCCAAATACCATACAAAACACGTTTAAAAATTCTTAGTTATGTACGGGTTTATAAAAATAACTAACAACACTGTTATAGAAATCTCAGTAGAAATACAAGAATTTGTTACCAGGTAGGAATTTAGGAATGAGGCATTCTGCCCACAGGGCTGGGGAATTCACCCCCTGTTTACACTGCACTACTGAACTCCCAAGAACCATTTAATAAAAGTAATCCAAATCTTTCTGCTAATAGAGAGGGAAATGGAAAAACAGATCAAAAAACCACATTCATCTCCATTACAAAGAACCACTTTTGCCATTTCTTGACAAGTAAATATGCAGCTTATCCAACACAGGAGGGATATTCAAGAATCTGGTATTTTCACTGAAACCTCTGTTTTAAAAGTATTGTTTTTTCTTAATTAAATATAAAACATAGCACACATCGAACTAAATAGATCTTTTAGACCCTATTTACACATAACAGATTTTTCACTACTGGTTTTTGGAGTTTGGCTGGAGGGTTTGTTTGGATAGTTGTTTTGCAGGGGGGTATTGTTTGGTTGCGTAATTTTTTTATCCTAAGGGTTCACTTATCTCCAGGAAATCTCAATACTTTTGTGTTCAAAGTGGCCAGTTGAGACCTGAAACAGTGCAGTTTATAACAGCTCACCTGGAAATAAAGAAATTTACTCAAATTTAAGGAAGTTGCACAGAGTTCTTGGAAGGACAATTCATTCAACATTGGAATTCTGTCAGCTCCAGATCAGATTCATTATAACCACATAAGCTTCAGAAAGAGCTAAGATCATCACATCTGCATTATATGCATGATTTCAGGGAAGAAACACAACAACTTTCTGTATCAAAAGGCCTTCGTAAATTATTTTCCTTTCTCATTGAGAAGAATATTTTCACAAATTAGGCTCTCTAAATAAAAAGTCACAACATAGTCAGTTTGGAAGGCAAGAAATATGTTATTTTAGGTGGTACTAAACTTTTCTCCAAGGCTATTTTCTTCCTCATGATCAAACAAGTAGAACTTGCCCTCTATAAGCATGTGAGCTGGTAAAATGTATGCTCATGAGGACGCCTTGCATTTGTGTGTCATGATCCAGAACACAGGAGCTATTTTATCTGGTACAACTACCTGAACTTGGGAGGAATTTTTCTGAGGTGGGAAGTTCTTTGCTCTGGAAAGAACTAGAAAGGAATGTTCATGAAAGAACTAGAGAGGAATAAAGCCAAACCAAAACAGTTGTTTTCCAGCTGTGCTAGCAGTTCTTCCATCACTGCCCACCAGACAATGCAGGCTTCAGGCTATGACTTCATGAAGGCATTTATTAAATGCCCTGCTAATCAGCAACTCAACAGTCCAGATTCCCATTGCATTGCTAATTGCCAGCCAGGCACCACAAGTGACCAACTCCCACAGAGCTCTTCTCATTAGGATGATGGAATGTCCAGGTTAAGCTCTATACATTTCTGCAGGTGTCCAAGGGCAACTTCTCCCAAAATCTTCTGAATTGCAGGAGTCAGACACTGTGATGAAAGTCAGTCTCTGGCAATAGCAATGATGGGGGAATTTAACCTCAGCATCCACTCACAGCGGTGTTTTCACCAGAACGCTTAGTCACAGACAGGGTGGTGAATACCTTGAGATAAAGAAGAAAGAAGATTCTCAGCATGGCTAAATTTACTTTTTTTTCCCCTGGAAGATTAAATTTGGCATGATGCTCAATATTGGAGCCACTTCTTAAAGTAAGTAAATAATGAAAATCCTACTTTTAAAATCCTTATCATTAAACAACACACACAAATTACTTCTGTTCTCTTAATTTAATTTATGTTCTTCCTTTTACAATGGAAAAGAAAGAATTAAGGAAGTCACATGGCTTTATACCACCTCTCATCTTAATGCTCCTAAGTTTTTACAGTGGGAACAAGCTCAGCAATAATAGACTCCAGTACACCTAATGAATAAGTGTCTTTATGGCTCAAAGAAAACTTCTTTGTTGGGGAAAGTAAAGATAACTCAAGGCCTGGGCATTTGAAGAAAATTTTGCCTTTATGCCTTTCTAACCATTATAGAAACATGGAAGTGATCCCTGATAAAGACATTATGTCTGGTATCTATGTCCTCTTGACAACAGCTATGGGAACACTGAGTAAAACTAGTTTGAAAAATTCCAGTCATTACTGCTTTCAAGTCATATTAAATAAAAAAAAAATATATATATATATATAATTCCTAAATAATTATTTTAAAATTAACAGATTAAAATTTGGGAAGGAAAATTCTGCAAACATTTCCTCAATACTGGTACTTTACTGTGCAAATAGTTGCATTGTTTTGCATACATACAATATAGAAAGGAAAAATGGAAATCAAAACCACTGCTATCTAAATTTTCCAAGGTTGCAATAATTAGTTATCATCAGAGCCATCTCTCAGGAAGAGTAAACTTCACACAGAATATAGTACATACACGTTTCAGCTATGCAAATAACACTGAAGCATCTAAAGATAATGGGGACCAGAAAGACTTATATTTCTTTAAGTAGAAGTTTTGCTGCATTAAGATTGTTAGCCGCTCTTCAGAGGACAACAACAATAAATGATAAACCTCTTCCACTTTCTACAAGCACATAAAGCATTATCCACAAATCAGGAAGACAAATGCATGTCTAATATATATGGCATAAGAACAGTGACTTATATAAAATATAGTGCATGTTTTGAGAGAGGGGTTTGTAGACTTCATTTCTGATCCACAGCCTGACAACATATGGGAGTCTTCATTTTTTGTTATTTCATTTCAAAAGACCAAGATTAAAAAGCACAAAATTTATCTGCTTTCCTCCTGGCCAGACTGCAAGCTCCAGGTGTGGGAGGGGACCACACTGGTCCCTAGTAAGCCAGCTGGAGTAATTTGGTAATTATTGGAAACAAGTATTTTAGATAGAATTTGTTTTTTACTTAAGGGAAGACAAAACCTTAGATCCAATGGTTGGAAAGCCATCATTAGCTACCTGGAAGAATCACCCCAGATGTCAGGACACAATTTCTCTTCATCACAGATGATCAATAGTACCCCCCTGAATTTCAGGCAGCACAGTGCAGTTGAGGCTGAGATGTAACTGTAGGGCTGAGGTCCTACCGGTTCTGTGCTTACAGTTACTTGCACTCAACCTTGCAAGAAATTCCATTTTGAGCTCCTGTTTTCTGCAGAATAAAATGCTGCTTCAAGAAGAGAAGGAAAATCTGGCTCTAATTCGTAGACAGGACCCTCAATCTTAAGGTTTTCTTCAAGTGGAATAAAACGATGTTTCACAAGAGACTTAGCAATCAATTAGTACTAATGCCAGTGAAGATGTCAGCACTTGACCCTGTAACACTGGCCCTTCATGTTCAAATAGACTTCATTTTCTTTAACTTTTACAGGGATGTAACAAAGATAACAGTGATATTATCCATCATTCTATTCATCCAATATGCTCATTTCTCACAAATCTCAGTTTTCAAGCATTTTTCTAATCAAAGAATGCCATCTTGCACTTTGATTCTTATTTACTGCTCAAGAGATTAAAAGCATAAAAAACCCTTTTGAAGACTGTCACTAAAAATGATCAGTGTTTCCTGGAGCTTTTAAATAGCATATTTCTTCTGAGCCAATTTCTTCCTCCTCCACTCAAACAAATCTGATTATCTGAAATTACCTCCCTGAATTATGTCTAATCATCATTCTATTCAGTTTCAGTTTTAGCAGCTCAGATGTCCAGAATAAATTATGACTCTCATCCTCTCTTCACACTGCATATGCTAATACCTCACTTGAGTTCACAGGTTTGAATGCTGCCCTCAGAGATCCCCCTCCACAGGCCCCCTGGGAAGACAAGGGCCTGCTAGCCCTCTTCAAGGGCCTCCAAAAATACCATTACATGATACTACAAAGAACAGAATATATTGTAGATGCTTTGTAGAGGATTTAGATTGCTAGCAGTCCATTACTGGAGTCCTTATTGCGTTGCTTTTACTAAACCACCTAGAAAGTAGGAAAGAAGAGAGGTGGATGTCACTTCTGCAGAGGAGCATTCTGGTGCTCCCTTGTACTGCTTTACTTCTAACGCAACCAGAGACTGTATATGAAGACTTACACAGGTCATAAAAAAGCTTTCAGGGATCCTCAGCTAATGTAAACTGGTCCTGAAGCTACTAAAATCAATCTCTGATTTACATCTGGGAGGAGCTGTTCCACACCTGCTAGAGAAAATTGAGCTCTTCATTCAAGAGGAACAGCAAGATAAAAAGTAGAAATATTTGTGTGGCTTCATGAATTGAAAGCCTACAGGATAAAGAAGAAATCTTTAAAAGGAGAGAGTTTAATAGGAAAATTGTCATGTAACTGGTCCCCTTTCCCAGCACTAGTTTGTAAGCCTATTTTGGGTGCACTAATCTAGCTTTAGCAGAAATAGTATTTGAAGCCTTCATAATCTTGAGTAGGATAAAAATTCTATACTTCCCAGTATACTGGATTAACGGAAGGCATAAACTTTTCACAAATGAACACAATTTTAAAAAAGCAATTTAAAAAATCCCAGACTAAGCCTAAGTGTTAGAATTCTAAATATAAAACCAGATAATTTCCTCTCCTTTCCTCCCCCCACCTTCCTGCAAATTTGGACCTCTTTAATAGAGCTCTGTTATTCATATTTCTAACACTTTACCCCAGAATGCCATGAAAGCTGGGCTTTGAGGTGACTTTGTATACAAACCTCTGCACAGACAGGATGAATTCCTATGGTGCTGTCCAACTGTTCTTTTGTCAACCCACATTTAATAGCAGCTGCAAACCCTTGGGTGACCTCTCCAGCGTTTGGACCAAGGACATGGAAGCCAATGACTCTCTCCTAAATGCCAAAGACAATCAAATGCAAGCACAATCATGAATTCAGCTCTCTTTAGACAACATGTAAAGCTTTCTTATTCAGAGTATATAATTTAACCAGCTCACAAAATGTATTACAAATTAATGTAACCACTAAAATGTGAATTATAATTAGCACCAACAGATGTGCAGCCGTGTAATTTAGTTCTCTCTCCCCAAAGATTCAACTAGGAACTCAGGAGATTTTATTCAAGTGAGTTATTCCTCTCATGCCAACAGAACATTTGCCTAACTAAAGGTGAGCACCCTGCATTAAAGTTTTCAGTATGAGGGCCTGTGGTAGGTGGCTACAGGGTCTGTATCTGTTGAAGATTTTCAGTTTGATAGTTGCTCACAGAAAAGGACCACAAGCTGAAGCTGCGCCCAACCAGACATGGCAAGAAGTCTATTCTAACTGAAATGTCAATGACTCTTGTGGCAGTGTTGGCTTTCAGTGGGAGATAATACACTTAGAGACTGGCAAAAAAACCCATCCAGTTACAAGGAAGGTACCATTCACACTCTTCCTCTCTATACTCCTGTTCAATTGCAGAACACATCACACTGCACATACATCCTCAGAAATCATCCAGCAGAACAAGCTGCACTGACTTGACCTGTGTTTCTTAATGAGAGAAACATGCAAATTTAGTGCATCACCTGCTGTGAGCTTTAGTGGCCTTCAGGGAATTCATCCGTTTTTGGAGAGCATAGATATAGCTCAGCTGGGTATCAAAAGTTATCTGCTTTTCCTGCTAAATATCACATATATTGGGTATAGTGAATACTACTGAAAGATTATTATTCTCTCAGTAAATCTGAGGACTGAGATTTACTACAGGGTTTATTTAAATAAGAAAAGCTATAATCGAGTAATAAGTAAAATGGAATTATCTTAATTTTCCTTTAGAAATATTGACATATGTCAAAATAAAACCATAGCAATGAAACCAAGGCAATGAGAGTTTTAAATAGTTACTGAACTATTATTTTTTTCCAGGGTAACTTTCAACACTACACCTAGATGTTTAAACACGTGTCAACTTTTCAAGACAAGAAGTGAAAATAAATTTATGAAACACTTTAAATCACCATTAATCTTTGCATTTTCTTAAGTCACTCTGGATTAGAGCATAACTAAAGGCTCTAAAATATCTTCCACACTACTGCAAACTCCTCCAGAAAGAGGAGATGGACAGGTTTGCAAATTTTACAAAATGTTGATAAGATGCTTAGAAAGACTGCAGGAAGAAAAATCTGTATCTAAGAAAGATGAATATGGGTTACGTAAATTTTGTTTTTTCTCATAGGGCAGATATGCCACCATCTTAACAGGAATATATTTTAATAGAATATTACTCCTAATAATAATTTATATTAATAAAATCAACTACATTTTATTGAACAGATGATGATCATTCTGAGATGGCCACATCAATTCTTCTAACCAATTACTAGTTTTGCTTTTGCTTCAGTGTGTATTGTACATTTCCACGGCCAGGAAATTTGATCCTACTCCAAGGATAATCCTGGTATTATCATCCTAAATGGGATTTGTGCAGGGAAGATACATTATCCTGTTAGAACAAGCTCAAGAATTTTATGAACACATGTGAATTTAGAGTGGTTACAAGTTGTGATAGTTTCTGAGAGACCTCAATTTCAAAGAGAAGAGTCTCCCAGAAGAGAATGTCCAAGTCTGGGGCAGAGAGAATAAATCAATAAAATTCCTAACCCTTTTTACATGCATTGATTTGCTCACTTCTCAAAGGTCATCAATAGTCTTAAAGATCTCTACTTCTTATTTTACATATATGGAAGAAGTATCCTATACAAATAACAATGGCAGAATTTTGTATTTTACTGGGAGTTGTATACACAGAAATATGCATCACTATAAATATTTATTACACTTCAAAAGGTAGGCAAATTTAAATTTATTTTAATTTGTTAAAAACAACCTATTTATAGCTCTTGTGTCATCAATAGTTTTATGATAAACATTTAGATATTGTTTTCCGAGGAAGGAAATAACTTATGTTAAGGATAACTTACATTATCTTGAGTATTGCAAATTATCTTTGCGTAGCATTTGTTGTTATCTCTGGATGGCACAGTCCACTCCAGTGGCCAGAAATTACTATGGTACACCTGGAAATAAAACACAGGTTAAAAAAGAGTCGTAAAATTTCCAAGCAGAGAACATGATCTTCCAAAAGCTGCTCGATTATCCTAAATAATGAGCTATGTACACAGCATTTAGAACATCTGAAATCATGATGATACTCTTTTCCCTCAATGAATGCCAAAGACAGAAGTCTCTATAAACCAAGTACTAGTGACATCCAATAACTTAAAAATGAGAAGCCATAAGAATATTACACTTCCAGAATATTACACAGTTCACCATGTTCTTATTAAATTACAAAATCACAAGTGACTCAATAATCTTATTGAGGCTTGCAAAAACAAAAGCCAATAAGGCAACACAATAAAGAGGTCAGAATATATTAAATGAGGACTGAGCAGAGCACAAATGCTTCTGGGTGCATATTTTAAAAAATAAAATGCTTTCAAAATCAAAAGGGCATTTTCCAGAATAAAGGGTCCAGTGTTTCACATATAACATCAAGAATTTCACTCAATAACAAAAATTTGCCTGGGTATATACAAACTTAGCAGGGAGAAAAGAATTTACACCTTTGCCTTGTGGTCAGGTTGACAGTATTTTTCACATTGCCCTTTTGAGTTTTATTTACTTATTTTCCTCCACAGTTCAAATCAGAAAAAGTCAGCTAAGAGGGGGACAAGTTCTCAACTTCATGCACTACCACTTACCTGCTTATTTCTGTAAATAATGCTCCTCAGGTGATATTTGCAAGACATAAAATTCAGTTTATTGTGAGATTTCCTCCCCTCATGCGTTCTGTAATGTGGTCAGTACAGCATTTTGGAAGAACAGCCTCAGACACTAAGTCCTTATATTTGTCTAATTTCACTCCTGACCAGCAAACCCAGGGAATGAAAAGGGATTACTCACATGAGTGTAATTAAGCACATACCTCTTTGTACAGTCAAAGGAAATAGGAAAATGAGCTAACATTTGGCTTTATAATGTAAAAATCACTATGGTAAGAAATTTGCCATGCTGTAGGTACAAAAGCTCCACTTTGTCATTAAAACCAGTGCATTGCTTCCAGCATATACCCAGTTTAAAATTATTCTGAAGTATTTTCAGACACATAGAAACCCTTTTTCTAATTTTTTTAAACCAAACATTCCCCATTTAAGCGCCTCTTTGCCAAAAATAGAACATACCTGCAATAAGAGCTATTGGAATTGAGGTTTAATTTTATAACATGTCTAGGAACAGCCAAGGAAGACAAAAAGTGTACCTAGTCACCTCCTGTCCTTAAGTTTAATCTACTCTTAATATTATTTTAAAATACAAATTGGAAAACTAAAACCCAGGTGAAATTAAGGCATTTACCTCAATGTTTTCCTCCCCAAATTTCTCCACTGCGGTCTCTTCAGAGTACCCACAGGCTCCATACTCCAAAGGAGTAAATACAGTAGTTGGAACATTCACATAGTCACACTGTATGGCATTCAAAACAAAACGAAAACCCACACAACATCAGTAACAGAACCAGCATACAGCAGTCTGAAACACAGCAAGAAAATCTTGATTATTCACAATTCTGAAAGCACTTTTGTTTTTTTTTAAATTGTCTTAAATTAAGGTACAGTTTTTTTGTTTGTTCATTCCAGAGGTGCTAGTTAGAGCAAGAAAAAAAAAAAAAAAAAAAAGACAGCTTAAAGCCACTCAAACATTAGTAGGCATTGATTAAAAGGAAAAGGAAATTCAGTGCCCTATTTAACAAATGTACCAGATCACAGGCCAAACTGGACATAAAAGTTGCCTGTTCAACCACTTCTAGGAAGCATACTATTTTTAGTTGGGGATGCTGCAAGGGCACCACTGCCATTCAAAACTCATTTTTCATCAGCTATGGCCTAGGTGATGCCGAAGAACCAATGACATGTAGTACAACCATCTGGGGGGATGGTGAAAACTTGTCACTTCTCCCAGTTTTGTATCATCTCCAAACTTTCTGAGGGTGCACTTGTTCTCAGCATCCAGATCCATCAGTTTAGCTGTTAAACAGCACTGGAACCAAGCCCATGCCTGTGGCACACCACCAGTGACTGGCCTTCAGCTGGTCTCTGGAATGCTGAGCCTTTAAGCTTGTCTGTTCAGCCAGTTTTCAACCCACCTCACTGCCCACTTACCCAGCCTGCAATTCTTCCCTTTGTCCATGACAATGTTATGGAGGCAGTGTCAAAAGCTTTCACTAGACTCAAAATTAGCAAACATACACTGCTCTTCCCATATACACCGAATGAGTCATTCTGCTGTAGCAGACTAGCAGACCGGTCAGCTCTATTTCATGTCTAGCAATTTTATTTTCTACATATTTCAACTCTAATTAATTTCCTTTGTGACTGGGGATCAACTAAGGGGCTGACTACTGTTCTTGCCCCACCTATCCATAACACCTCATTACATTTCAATCACCTTCTCCAGATTTGTTACAAAGGCAATATGAGCCACACTCTCATTTTTTTAAAGTCGTTACTTGTTTCTTGGATTTGCTGAATAAGAATGCTTCCTTTGGCAGCATAGCAATTTTTGTACCTTGACAGACTTATCTGGCATAAAATGTAAATTAAGACATATCCATAGCATTGCAGCAATAAAAAAATTTGGCTTCTGCTACAGTTTCTTAAATCTTGCCTGGCTATTTCAATGACATTATGTGCACTGATTCAGGGTTCTGTTACTGCAGTATCTGCCAATATAAAACAAACAACTCGATCATGCTCTGAATCTGGCTGATAGCTGAACTTGCTATGAATACAGCAGGCTCTGAAAGGGATAAAGCTTTATGGTCATGCCATATGGTTACGAAGGTGAGACAAGCACCCATATCAGGGTAACAGTTCTTTAAAGGCACTCTCCTTCTGGTTTAAACATAAGGTGTAAATGAGTGCCCACATTATTCCCATTTGAATAACCATAACCTGGCTAAAACCCAGAACTGCGCTAGTACGAAACATGAACACTGAATCCATTAATTCAACTACTCAGGTATAAACATGTGCTGAGTTACTGGTACATCTCATCTTCCTTTGTGTCCACATTCAACTACAATTAGGACTGCATATTACATTGAAAACATACAGATGAGAAATGAAAAAAAAATCATTAAAATAAGACTGAAAATTAAGATCACAAACTCCTATTCCACTCTATTTAGGGACCATAGGTAGGTTCAGCAAACTGCCTTTGAATTGGTATTAAAGCACTTAACAGGATGGGAAAGATTGATGACTTTTAAGGAAGGCAGTAAAATTGAAAACAAGTTAAACTATCTCTGTTAATTTCATTATCATTATACTTTGAGAGAAAACTAAACCCTCTTAATAGGGAAAAAAAAGACTACTGCTTCATCCACAAGGTATTAATTTCATCCTACACAATTAGCCAAACACTTTTGCACACCATCAGCCGGGGGAAAATTAAAATGATGATCAAAGCTAATCCTTAAAATTCTAATGGGTTTTCCACAAGCAAGCAGACTTGCACTCTGCACTTAGAAGCAGAGCAGTGACAGTGTTTCATGGTAACTGGTTCCTTACCTTAGTGGTTGTCCCAGCATAAAGCCTCCGAACTAACAATCTTCCTGCCTGGATTGCCACCGGTGTGAGTTCCAGCTTGTCCTGCAGGATATCTCCAACAGCATAGATGTATGGAACATTTGTCTGCTCCTCATCATTGACAGGAATTTTTCCCGTTCTGCAATTGGAATTAACAAGAAAAAAGATCCAAATCTTCTGCTGTGAAGGATGGAGGTGTAAATAACCTTGCAGGCCCCTTAGCTTTAAGAGAAAGACTTGTATGTGAAGTATGAAGGAAAGAATTTATATTCATAAACTTACAGTCTCAGGCAGGAATATAAAATAGGGAAAATTTGACCAAAACTACAGGAATTCACACACTGGACAAGGAGGTAGCTTCAGAAGCTGCAATTCATCTCCTGAATCACTGAGGTGAAGCATAAACCTCTTTCTGAAACACCTTCTACTACCACCTGAGCTGTGTACTGGCAACTTTCAGGAATGACAGGAAGAGACATTTTCCCATTCCTTTTGTAGGACAAAACAATTTTTCCACTACTGAAATTTCAGTCCAGTGGCTGAAGCTGTTTACAGAAACTTATTCTTCAGGCTTCTACACAGAGACAGGTCAAGCTGTTACACACCCTACCTAATGAACAGCCAGCAAGCTTTTTAGCTGTAAGTGCACTGAGCTAGTGGAAGTTTTTAATTATTAATATTTCCTACTTCATCAATAAATGAGATAGTGCAGTAATCACCACAGAAAACACATGTAACAGGGAAACAGACAGACACAGAAACACAGTTACTTGAGAAACCAGTAGCAATTCCCATATTAAAAATACAACTTCCTCAATTTTGCACTCACTAAAAATTATACAGTTTATGCTAATATCTTTATAGTTCATTCTATTAAGCTAGTAATAGGTGTTCTGATATCAGAAAGATGTGTACTGTTCTACAAACCAACATGGATCTGCCAATTTTGAGTGGACCAAAATTTCCACTTATTTGAAATATCACGTTGTGCCCCTTGACAACATCAGTTACTGCATTCATATATAAATACTCTGCATTGGTCAGGGTCATGGTCCCTTGTTTTCTCTCCAAACGGAAGATCTCTGAGGACCCACATGCCTGCAAGATGTTTTAGTTACCAATATTGAAAACGCTACTAATAGCTCCACTCCCTGGTACAACAACCTCACTACATTTAACATCAAATACTCTTCTACAGAAGACACAGATTGTATCCAAGGGTTGCTTAAAGGCAAAAAATAAAACCCTCCAAAACCTAAAACACATCAAGAATTTCACATGGGAGTTTAAGGAATGCTACTTGAACCTTATCTTTCAAAATAACATATAGTGGCTTTTACATTAAAATATGTACAAAACTCACTGCTCTAAAAACCTGTATGAACAAACAGATTTTTGTTCCAAGAGGTGATAAAAGCAAGGAGATGAGAAAAAGAGAGTACAAGGAACAACTGACAGATCCTAGAAAACCCTGTGGCTGGAAGAAGCTAAGATGGATCTGTAAATATAGAAAGAATGAAATAGACACTTTTTTCTCCCAGGAATTAGAAATTTACTTTTCAGCAACAAAAAAGCAAATGTAGTAGTACCATGGGAGAAAATGCAGCTGTCTGCTACATGGTCTCCCATCCAAGTGTACAGAAACAAGAGACAAATTTTTCCTCAAAGATTTGGGTGTCTCTGCACCACTACCATTGTAACAGCACATGACACAAACTCAGCAGTGAGTGGTACACAGACATCTGTCCTTACCTTTCATTGATATTCACTCCGACTTTGTCCAAACCAATTTTTCTTGTGCATGGATCTCGTCCAATTGCCAGCAGCACCTGCAAAACAGCAATGCACATGACTGATTTTTTAAAAACTCAAAAGTGCATTTCCTTTGGCTATTATCTTCTATATATACTAGAGATTAGTATCTAAAGCTTGGTCACAGTAAGTAATACATTTGTTATCCATTGTACATTCATAGAGTTTAAGACAAGCCATGTTACCACCATGACTTAACAATACCAGGTTTTAATGCTAAGATTAAAACCAGAAAAAATAGCTTTCCCTTGAGGAATATTCCAAGAATATTCTAAACCAATCAGTTAGGGACAGATTCTTTATTTCCTTACAGTTTTACACCAAGATATCCCGAATCCTTACCCGAGCAAGTGACCTCAAAATGCTCCATAAGGAAAGGGCTCTTTAAGAAGGAAACTCAGATGCTTAAGCAAATAAAAATATCATAAAATAGTATTTTTTATCTGAAAATATAATTTACTTATATAGGCTCTCAGTCAACCACTGTCAAAGAATATTATTTTTTTAATATTATTTTTTTGAACATTTGTCAAGGCCGAAATCCCATCCTATCAACTCTGCTAACTTAACAAATCGTGTTCCAACTTCTGCTATCACAAGGAAAATTGCTACATGCTTTGTAGTCTTGGACAACTGCCCAGATAACTAACAATGCTTTTCATATGACAACTAAGAACTGTCCTGAAGGAATCCCAAGATCTCCTTCAAGTCTTACAGATGATCAAACACACGACATCTTTAGAGCTGAAGGTCTTAAAATGCAGCACACCCAGCTCTCAGCTTCTATGAAGAGTGACAGCATTTCAGTGACAATGTAGCAACAAGAAACCAAAAGATTCATTAATAAAAGAATGGAATTGATTTCCTTGCTAATAAGCTTTCACTATTATGGACTAGAAAAACCCCAGTATTACAATCCTGTGGAACAGCTCTGCTGTCATTGTTAAACTTTCTCACAGTATTGGCTCCCAGATGCACTGTGTGTCCTTTTTAGGGCATGACTGATGCACTGTACAGGTAAACAAGGTCACTGGCACACAGTATTTGCAGTCTGAAGTCCCAGGCTGGCAAAGGCCTGTCTTTATGCATTCTGTGTAGTTCCAAATACTCTATTCACAATTTTTTTTATTCCTTTCAGCATCAAGGCCGATGAAAATTAGTAGAGTGAGGTGTGATGGAAACAGTCAATCAATACCATGCCTGCACACTACAATTTTACTGTCTTAAGTGCGTAACGAAGTTTCCTGACTGACTTGCCACAGGGCATTAGCTGTGTTTGTGAAGATGTGTCAAGAACAGGTCTTGAAATGGCATGTCATGCATTTGTTTAACTCCTGTACTGACCATTGTTTTGTGCTAACTATGAAACATGCCCTAATTACTATGAAAGCTATTATAAATCATTACTTATAATTTATTACAATATCCGACAGGGAAAAAATCCTGCAACTGATTCCACAGGACCAAGCTCATCTACACCCCTAAGCTAAGACATAAGTTTCAAAAGCATGCAAACTGATTTGGTAAGGCAAAATAACCATTGATTTGGGGACTTTTATTTCCAGATTAATTACCTGCTGAGTGTGTGCAATTAGCATATTGTAATGACTAAAATAATTTTTAAAAATCTAATGTGTGGATAAAAACACCCCATAAAATATCACCATTTAATGGAAGGCTATTTCACATTCTTCATGCATATAGACAGGACTCACAGTATTGTATTCCACTTCAATTATTTGATCCCCTGTTGTGGATTTGGCTGTAACTTTCAGTATTCCAGGAGTTCCTTCCTCAACCCGCTCAACCTACAACAATTTGGGGATTGGATGGGGTAAAAAAAAAGTTTCAAATAAAAATATACCAATGTATGTTTTCCCACCAAATATCATTGAGAGAGTTTTAACCATGATCTAAAATAAGGCACTTAATCTAAAGATTCTTTACATTTCTACTTGCATATTTTAATGTGGTTTTTTTATGTCCCTGCATTTATTTTTATGACCAACAAAACAAAATCTCATTTCTGTTTTTAAAAATGGTCTCATGGTTAAGTTCTTGTCCAAGCCCATCACATGACCCGGGGACATATGCCCTCATTCCTCTGGGGACAGAGGAAGCAAGTAGGAAGGAAACACCATCAGACATTTTCTCTAAGTGCTGCCATCATTCCCTCCACCCATGGGAAGCTACTGTCATAGAAAAGCCTCATCAGTACATACAAAAGACATGTAAGTGTGCAACACTTAACATAGTTCTGGGAAATTTTAGTGTTCATTCTACAGATGAAGAGGTACTTTTCAACAACACCCTTGTTCCTGCTTCTTGTTCAATATTTAGAGGCAGAAAGAACAAAGTTTCTAATAAAGATTTTATTTCTGTCCATTTTTTATATTTAGAAAAGCCAACTGTGCCATCCTACCAACCTTAAAGGATCACTGTGCTAAACTACTTCTATTCAAAGGCAACATTATTTATAATAATTCATCTTCTACCTTCAAAAGTCCCAACAAAGGGTTTTAATAAGCACAACATGCGTAACTTCAAACACAGTGTCTGAAAGAGATGAGAAAACCTGCTAAAAACCTACCAAGCAACTTAAGCTGAAGGATATTCTCAATCAGAAACAGGGTCAAATATTTTATTCCCATTGAAATCAAAGACATATAGTGACAGGACAGGGCAAAATACACAGAACTGCATTTTCTGATGGTGGCGATGGACTGTTTATCACAGGATGCGTCTGGAAGAGCCTGTTTGCCATTTAGTTGAAATTATCTGCTTCTAAACACAGCTTCCTTCTTTCTCATTCCCCATTAGGGCTTACAAAAGGCCATGTCTGCAACAAAACCTAGATAATCATCCCTACTTTTCATACAGCATGGGATTTATGCAACAAAAACCTGCATAAAAACTAAGTTTCTGTAAAGATCCATTTTGTCTTCTTACAGCAGCTCTCATTCTATGAGAGATGCTCAGACCCACAGTAGGAACTGGCAAGAGCGTTTTTAAAGCTGCTCTTGATACTGCTAAGAATAGAAATGAACAGTCTTCACTGAATTTTAACCCCCAAAGTGTTAAACTCAGCAGCACACTGGTTTAACACCAAATTGAAATTGCTTAACATGTGATTTGCTATTTCAAAATAAGTAAGGACTATTGTGAAAAAACCATTAAAAATACTGTTAGCACCCTCTGAAGTCTTTGATAGGGCAATTTTCCATTAGAAAAGCTCCAGAACTTCTAATTTGATTTAAATTTGACCTGAATTTACCTACACATGTGCCTATAAATATATGTAAGTAGCTGCATGAGTACTCTTACTGAATTCAACAAAAATTTAGCAAGTATTTAAGGACTCTGCCAAGTAAATTATACAGATGATACTTCTAAAGACCATTTACTTTTCTGGATAGTCCACTAATCCTCAGCACATAAACAGAATTTGCTGGCTGAAAATTTGAAAATTTGCAATGAAAAACGGAATTGTTTTTGATGCACTGGGCCCTGATCTTAGAGGAAATTATGTAACTGCTTAATTATGGGCCTGCAAAAAGAGCCAGGATAAGCAGGTGTAACATTTTCTGTGTAACATAAACTAACCCAACTAATTCTGATAAAAACAGTAAACTTCATAATCTAACAAAATTTTCATATTAAGATTAATTAGTTCAATTAATTAAGCTTCATGGAGTTGGTTTAAAACAAAAATTAACCCATTCTATGTCACAGCAGATATTGTAATGAAAGTTCAACTTTTGTATTAACTAAAATAATTTGCATCTTAAAACATT
Source organism: Setophaga petechia (assembly GCA_024362935.1). Classification (NCBI taxonomy): domain Eukaryota; kingdom Metazoa; phylum Chordata; class Aves; order Passeriformes; family Parulidae; genus Setophaga; species Setophaga petechia. The sequence goes on along the minus strand of JANCRA010000108.1, from coordinate 1,462,823 downwards.
ATGATAGGTACATCCCAATCAATTGTAGTCACTTTGAGCTTACCTTGATTGGCACAAACTCCCTAATGAAGTTGACTCCATGTTCATTCATATATTCACCAATTCTGTTTGCCATGTCCTGGTCAAATCCTCTTAAGAGAATGGATCTCACCATTACAGTGACATCTAATCCAAGGCCTGCAAGAAATCCTGCACACTCCAAGGCAACATAGGAAGCTCCAACCACCAGGGTTCTCCCTGGACAGTAAGGCAGAGAGAAAAGGTCGTCACTGGAAAAAAAAAAAAAAGAAAAAGGAAATTAGAGGCAGTCAGAAAAATGTAGTGTGCTTTATATTTTTTTTTTCTGCAAGACTAGAACTTTATTCCTTTTCCTGTTCACAAAAAAACACCCTGCTTAATTTTTGGAAGTTCATCTGGAATACAAAATCAGTGTATGACAGATGAAAAAGTTATATTTAGGAGTACGCATACAAAAAAAGGAGTATGAAAATTCTGAATCACCACAAAAATGTGGAGAGTTATTTTTAACAGAAATTTAGGACAAATTGTTGAAACAAGTAGTGGTCTATTTCCCCTCTAAATCTTGCTTTAAATATTTTGTTGCAAATTTAACTCCTGAGAACGAAAAGTGGAAGGAGTTCAGCTTTAAGATAAAATACCATCATCACTTTGAAGACTTATCCTTTTGCTGAAGCATTATACACAGTGCCAGATATACACACAACAACAGTAATAGGCAAAGATAGAAGTATGAAATTATGGAAAACATGCTCCTTTGTCTGCTTCTCATTTCTTTCAATTGCTTCATCAAGCTGCATCAGTTCTACCACACTTTGGACATAGGCTATAAAACTAGGGCTTCTCCACAGAGCCAGGACTCATGGAGGCACCACATTTACACACTTAGAGTCTGACAGTACAATTCTGTGAATATTTCACTCTAAAATAAATGTCCCTTTTCTCAGCGTGATGCAATAAATGTGATTGTGCAATTAAAGGCTGTAGCATAGCTCCTATACCACAAGGAACTCAATGAAGATTACACAGATAGCCTCAATCTGATAGTCTAACTCTGGGATTTCTGAGTTCTCCATGTTGAAGCTACTTTAAAACACCACTTTACAGGCTGTATTATCTGTCATCTTTAATTTCATTACCACTTATTAAAAGGGAAGCACACCACTTGGTGTTTTGGTTTCAGAGGAATTGCACCAATTATTTATTTCATTGCTATAGGTTTGCCAGCCTGTAATTCCAACCTCTGTTTCTACAGCAAGTAACTTAAAAGATATTCTGATATGAAAACACATTTTATCTTCATATAACATTTTTGCTTGGCATTAGCAATTAACCAGACACTCAAAACCAGTTTTTTCCAAAACTGAATTACCTTCGCTGAGTAGCTGGGAAAAAAATTGTGCTGAGTTTCAAGACTGCCCCAATGCATAAAGACAGATTCCTACCGACTTCATAACATCAGCAGCTATGCTATTCCCACTTTCCCTAATTGAGCAGAGTTTTCTTTCAAGTAGACTGTGCTCCTGCTCCTCAGTATGGGAAAGTATTTACACACAAGGAAGGACTTTGTATTTCTTCCCTGTTTTTACCTGCTAATGCAATATTCCTTGTCTCCAGGTATACCGAGGTAGCGTGGTCGTTCACCGGTGGCAATGATAAATGTCTCAGCTGTGTAGAGCTTCTCAACTCCCTTTTTGTTCATTGCCTGCATACAAAGTATTAGTGCAAAGTGAGCGTTTTACAGTCCAACCACAGGAAAAATGATTCTATTTCAGAAGTATCTCTATTCAGACAGCACTACAGGAAGACACAGCAAAGAATGGCTATGATGTACCTTAATTGTGTGTGGCCCGACAAATTCTCCATATGCATTCTCATACGTGACCTTCTTGTCTCTCAGGGCAACCCGATAGCCCCAGTTCAGTGAACCAATGTAATTCTGAACAGATTCTGTCATGGTCATCCAGTTGTGTTTGACTGTCAGCAACAAAAGAGGAAGGTTCACCTTTTAGTCTGAGTTTTTCTTTTTCCACAGCAAAATTGCTATTCTCAAAGAGATTATTTTCATGACTCAGTCTTCCTGGGTTTGTCTTACTTCTGTTTTATTTCAGGGTAAAGCTACTGAAATTCAAAGAATTACATCAGCACAGATAACACGAGAGGTCACAGTGCAATAGGTATGAATTAGAACATTGAAAATTAAGACTTACTGAATTATTGATATATACAGATATATATTGACAGCTGTAAGAAGTGACATTGCTCAACAAATTTAGACAATGCATGTCTGAGAGGTGCCTCTTCATGCTTCCAAATACAGGATTGCAGACTAAATAAATCATAATCCCATAACCATGCACATCAGAGATAATAAAAAGTAAAATCCATCTTCTTACACAGTAGTGATAGACACTTAGGGAAAGGAAATCCTTGCTTGTAACTATAAGAAGTTTTTGTCAGTCAGCATTCTGGTGTATTCCCTTAGATATTGTGGTACATTCAGAAATGGAGGATCACCTTATTTTTTTTTTCATATAACAGTCTCATCAATTACTTACACGATCAGGAGCTATTAACAAACAGATAAAACATGGAGGCAATAAGCCCCATGGCTTTAGACTTGAAAAACACTTCAATTTATGTGCAAGCTCTCCAAAGTTACCTCATATTGTCAAAGCCAGCATATGCTGCAATGCAACATGCACCTGATTATGAAGAACCTCAGGATTTTCAGTGCAAATGACAAAAGTGGAAAAAGCGTCCCTCTTTACCTTCTTCTGTAAACTGCCACCCAAATTTGCGTGAATCTTGCAAGGCTTGTCCCAGTAAAGCTGCCTGGTGCATCAATTTTTTAGGTATACAGCCGACATTTACACATGTTCCTCCAAGACCTAAGAGAAAGGAACAGAATGTGGTTTTCACATCAGTGTAGCAGATTTCAAACATGACAATAAGAGTCTCTGAGCAAAGCTCCTTTATAACAGGATTACAATGAAGAGAAATTTACCCCACGAGCTTCCCTGAGGTGTAGGCATGACAAAGTCCAGCACCATCACTTTCTTTTCATATTTGGCAGCCTCCTGCAAAACAAATTAAATAAGACACATTTCTAAATATGAGAAGTTAAACTTGACACAGACAAGAACATCATGCATTGCTGAAATGCTTTGTGACTTTTAATTAAGTAAAAGTGAATGATTTGCAAGGGAGCAGACAGTCATTAATCTTCTGATTTCACCTGTGCATTCAGTAGGAAAAAGAAGCTGAAAGGCAAAAAAAGGCATTCATCCTACTACAAAACAACATGGCACCAGCTGATACACAGGAGACTCTGTGAGTCCAACCTCCTCTCCACTTGTCACTTTGTTCAGACTATTTCCCAACATACCCATTTACTTTTAACCTACTTTACAAACTCCTGATTAATCCAGTTTTCTCTTCAAAGATGGTTTCTCCAGCATTTGTTTGAAAACACATCAGAAAATGACACAACCAGTCACATGGCCAAGCATGACAACCTTAATGACTCTATGATCCTATATTCCCCCTAAGTTTCACTAGAATTAATGCCTGTAAATGATACTGAGAACTATCCCATGAGATGAAGCAAAATAATTTTGCTACTTGGAGTAACCACAACTATGCTGGCATCATATGATGAATTCTTAGACATGTGAGCAGCAACAACTATATGAGCAGGCCTTGGGTTTGGTTTGGGAGGAGCTGGACAGCCTTCAGCATTCTGTTACTGGTAATACTTGTTAATCCAAATATTTGACAATCAGAATTTCAATTTTAAATGAATCTTACTTCATGAAAAATGCAAATCACACTACAAATAACACAGGCTATAGACACCTTCAGAAAATACTGCTGTACTGGATTTCCACTTCCAATAAAGATCTAGTCGGGCCAAGAAGCTAATTCCTATCCATTAGCAGCACCTCTGAGAAAGCTCCTCAGAAAGGCACTTAGGGATTGAGATGCGTCATTAAAGCTCCTTTATGATGACAACTCTTAAGCACTGCTCCAAAGAGCCTTAACCAGGGCTAGCTAAGCAGAATGCATGGATTCCCAAGCTTCCCTTTAGCTACATGCTTACATAACACAACACAGCATGGAATCGCCACCTTGGCAGAGATCGTACACAGACATAACCATTTCTGAGTGGGCTGAGTGATCTGCCCACAGCCACAAACCCCTGTAGGCTCTCAAACCTTTCAGGGCTCAGTGCAGTGCTGCGGGAATGCAGCAAGGCTGCTTAGGGAGCTGTTCTTTGTGAGCTGAGAGCAGGGGCCTAGTGCCATTCTGAGTCTGTAGCTGAGTTGTACCAAGTCAGCCTGACAGTGTTTGCACTCCCTGTGGAGAATGGCCTCCAAAGGAACAAGCTCTGGGCACAATGTAGAGAGGAAGATGTGCACACAAAGGTGCAGGTTTCAGAGTGAAAAGCACACATCTAACCAGTCTGGGTAAACTGCTACAAACATGAGTGCAGGTATCTGGAACTTCGTATAAGAGCTGTGTAGCTGGTTTTTTTCTGTTTTGGTTTGGTTATTTTAAAGCACTGTTAGGGAATTATTTTTAAAAAATTGAACAATTTAAGTAAAAGTCAGAAGTTTATGTGTGTAAAACAGTTTCACTTCAATTTTATTAAACTCATCATAAATACACATATTACTACTGATAGGGATGTTGACTTTATTGATCTACCATCTTCTGTTCTACTAAACAACCAGGTGAGAACACTAAGAATCAATATACTTCACATACTGAGTTGAAGGAATTAGGCAGTTTATTTTCCTACTGCAGATTTTTTCTATTCTACAACTGAAAAATGATGCAATAAACATCACTGTGTCAGTTAGTCTTCTTATAGAAATTTCAACTGCTGGCTTCTTATTATTGCAAACTCTTTTTGGATTACTGCAAACTCTATTTAACTCTTGTTAATCTCTCCTGACCCAGAACATCTCCATCCTCTGAAAACCTGGACTTGCTTCTCTTTGTGGTTATCAGAACTTTCATAGATCTTTCCTTCAGTCCTCAATCCTACACCATGACAACAGTGCCCCTATCGATAGGAAAGCAGTAAACTACGAAAATAGATGGATCTACAATCCATCACTCAGCCCTGCACATTTCCATGATAACAGAAGTAGTTCTAAGGGGTCAGAGCTCACTGTGAATCCAACACTATTCTGAAATATTTTCTCCTATTTTCTTTCACTGCGCATGACCTCCTCCACTTCTCGAGAACAAAAGAAATGCTCCCAAATGGAGGAATGATCCAGCTCCAGGTCTTGAACAACAAAATAATTTTATTCACAGGAATGCTCAATTCACTTTTAAATAGCTAATCTTACCATAGATAGAAGAAATACAATGTGCCTGACTACTGATGTAAAGGAGATCTACTAACTTACACTAAATTTCTTCAAGTTTAAAATATTTGAGATTATGACAGCTCTAACAGCTGATGTATTTTGTACCAGCTTTTAAAAATTTTATTTAATTCTAGATATGCTTCTAATAGCAATATCCTAACAAAACTCCATAATTCATCTGGCTACAGGCAGGAAACACCAGACCCTGGAAAGGAAGGGTGAGACCATAGCTTCAGTATAGGCAAAATCTCCATTCATGCAACTATGTAAGCTCAAAAATCACAGAATCTCCCCCATTGCCAAGAATTAAAACAAGATACACAACTATGTCTGAGAAGATACTTCTATACAAAAGTAGATACCTCCTGATGTTAATTTTGAATAGAACCTTTTCATTGATGAGTTGAGTTTAAATTCAACTACTAAAACACCATTAAGATATCTACCTGCTGTTTTCCAGCAGCATCATCTCCCATAAATGGGGACCAAGTTTCATTCTAGTAAGGAGTTTTAGGGATTATTAGGGAGTATATCATGTTTTCCTTCTTCAGAACATAAAGAAAAGAATATTGAATAATTTGCACTAACCACAATGGTGAAAAAGTGAAATAGTGAAAGACATTTCACCGATCAGACAAAAGCGTTATGCCCCTACAGTGTTAAAGATACCAAATCCAAGACACTTACAAGGAAAGTATAAGTGTGTGTTTTCCTCCTCATACCTTGGCAGCAGCCAGACCTCCTGAGCCTCCACCGATGACAATGAGATCATAGTCATAGGAATCTGGCACCGGCATAAACCCATTCACTTCCATTGTCTTCTGAGGATTTTCTTCTTCCTTATGTGCCTGAACAGAAAATCAAAAAAGTATTATGGAATATTGAAACATTACCTATAGTATTCATAAATTAGTATTTTCAGTTGCAAATATTGTGATAAGAGAACATAATTGCATCAGAATTTTCTGAGCTCTGCTTTTAAATTTATCTTTCTAATCCATCTATGAATAGCTCTATACCTGTCAGATGCTTTACCTTCTATGTATTTTCTTGTTCATTGGAGCACTTGGGCTTCCTTGCAGAACTTAGTTTCCCACAATAATGCAACTCTAGAGCCTCCTCATACTGTACACCAGGATACATAAGTGCTGACACAAACATTCCATTAATTTATTTTATCCTTTTAATCTGCCCTGGACTTCGCTAATTAGTGTTTTTCCCCTCCTCCTGCGTATGTTTGTAGGAAAATACAACAATCCTATGCAGCGCTGTACTAATCCTCAATAATTACCAGCCTTACTAACAGAATGAACAGAACTGAATGAAGAAAACCATGTCTGAATTCTGTGTTTTTGTAATATGCCAGTGTTTATCATCTCTTTGGTTTAGCACAACTTTGGCATTAAATGGATCAAGTGTGGCCACTATGGTTTCACAAAAGATTAATTTTTTTGATCACAGAAATCACTACCACAGAAAAACTACCCATTAGTCCTAAAATGCATTTTGGCAGTTTATACCACGAACATGGCACTCTCTTCAAATACACTTTCTAAAATAAGCCTCCGTACTTAATTTGTGAAACTCCAATTTATTAGGGCTTCAGACTTTCAAGCCTTTGGAGTTGTGGCAAAATTCTCAATGCTCTCAAATTGCAGGACAAGACCTGGAATGAGTAAAAATCAGATTCCTTAGCTGACCTAAATCAGTGAGCATCAACTAAAGTAATAAAAAAACTTTTAAGACCCAACCCATCAACTAAGAAACCCATACTTTGACACTTTACAATATGTGTTTCTGTCTGTCTAGATTGGTAGAACTTGATTCGGTACTACTGGAATAGTTGTGGCAAATCAAAGGAAAGAGAAGAGCCCAAAGAAGTTTCCATTGTCTTTTCATCCTGATTTTGTTTTGCATTAAACAGCTCTTTGTACTCAACCCATTCTACTGTTGCCTTCCTCTGAGGTTATTCCCTCTCCATCGCCCTTCTCTGAGGTTTGATTAGTCCCTCTCTATAACTATGTCTACTCTACTGACTGCTGCCAGTGCAGCCATCTCACTGACAAAAATCCCTGCTTGCTTAGATGAATTACACAGCAATGCCAGGAGAAATTCAGGCTGTGTATCTGTCTGCACAAAGTTAAGATTGTAGTAATATTTCATAACCCCAGGCAGCATGTTAACAGTAGACACAAAACCTAGAAAACACCTGAGGCCGCTGTGAAGACATCCAAAAATACCTCATTGTCCTTCCTCTTCTCCTCCTGCTCCACCACCCCTGCCACTGAACCTATTTTGTGCTTGATTCCCTTTTTTCTATTTTGCTAACACTGCCATTAGCCAGGATCAAACTTCCTACCACAATAAGAGCAGAGGGGCATGTATTGTACTGTGATATGCAGCTTCACTTCATTTGTATTTAGAGATATAAAATCAGAGAAAGGGTGCCTTTTCAAAGCACACCTTGCTAGCTTAGTAGAAACAGGACAGTGTGAAGCATAAGGGGAGACTAACTCCCAACCACAGTCATCAGACCCAGCTACCAAGAATGGTATCTTGATGATGAGCAGAAGGAAACCACACCAACTACTCATTTGCTTAGATCACTACTTTTATCATGCTACTTTTTTTCTCTCCTTTTAAAAATGCTTTGTTTCCACATGGATTATGAAACTTCATTTTTTATTTCATTAATTATTTATTTTTTTATTTAAATATTTAATTTACCTACTGTTTGGTTCATTTCTCATTAATTCTTCATAATAGCTCTTCATGAAAACACATTAAAAGCTTAGATTAGACAAAGTAGATTACAAGCTTCCTCTATTCCTCCCAAAACCTGCTCCAAAGCAGCCACTCTTGACAAGCTCCACATCCCATTTACTGGGGGAACTTCTTCATGACCATGATCCCATCCTGAGAACAGATCATCTCTACTCTTCACCCATGAACTAAGATTTCACAATAAATTCTACACACTGATTATTTTTCAATGTCATAAATTACAGACTTTGAAATGTACCTCCCCCCCTACCTTTAAAGTTCTCTCATAATCTCTTCTTTGCTTCTCCCGTGCCAAAACAACTGGTTGGGAAGTTTCTGCTGCTGCTTCGCACTGCCCTTCTTGCAGCTTCAGGACTCCCCCTGTGAAATCAAGGATAAAATAACGTAGTGTCTGGAGAGATGTCCTTTATGAAGGCTGTGCTCCTCGAGAGAAATTGTCTGGGGGAGTGGCCTGGCAGCTTCATCGCCTCCTCACCTGTGGCATGTCTGTCCCAGGGGAGAGATTCCTAAGGCGACTCATGACTCATTTGCAACGTTAGGATGACTTGCAATATTTTCCCGCTGAATAAAATCCCAAACAAGAGTTGGCTGAGATTTCAGTACTTTTGGCAAATCTAACAACATGATTGCATCAAAGCAAGGAAATCATATTTCCTGTGGCTAAGCCTGAAACTTCAGTCTTAAAAGAATATGATAATTTTTATCTTTCTTGCCGAGAAAGTGACATGTAAAGTCTCATACTTTTTAAACTTAATTAAAAGTTTTTAGTTTTCTCCTGCACTTAATTGCCTGGAAACTTCTTTCAGTTCAATGTATTGATAAAAAGGCTGGGAAAGATCAGTGTTCCCACTGGTCATAACAGAGTGCTTATATATATATATGTATACCCAATATAGAAGTTTAAGCATATTAGTGAAAAGAAAAAAAACATATTTACACACAGTGAAACTTTATTTGATGTGGCATTGGGAAAAAAAATTGATTGGAATGAATTATCAGCTCTGCCTTCCTCCACATAACCCTGAATTATGTTATGCCTAATTTCTAATAAATGGGTTAGTACACAGTTGTTTGTACTTAATCACATACATACTTTGCACTGTACAACCAGCACTAATTAGCAAACCCTGACATGTGCCCATACTTAGAGAAACAGCCATACTGAATGCTATGTATACATTCCTTGGGCATTGAGCCCACAAACCTGAAAAACATTCACATACACACAAATGAAAAAAGGCAGTCATTGAAAACTGGTCTGTAATCTTGTAATTTCTGACTTTTTCTCTGGAACTTGTTGCTAAAATTCCTTTATCTCACAAAGACATTGGGAAGAGTACTTTGGTGATGTTGGCAAAGGGATTTAAAGATCAGAACTCCTAACAGTAATATTAGTGATGGATACTACTTTTCCTGTTCTAGTTGGGGAATACACACATGTAAAAAAAGAAAAGTGAGAACACAGGTTTTGAACAGCCTTCACAAAAGATAACTTTTTGCTTGCTATATTATATTAAAGCTACAGTTCTGTGTGTATCCAAAGCAATAGAAGGAATATTTTATTCCTGCAAGTCTGAACAATCTCAGGAATGTTCACCTAAAACAGTAGCTTCAGTGAGATAAAATCTAGACATTAGCCAGTACGGGCACTTGTATAAATATCTCTAATTATTTTCAGGTAGATCTGTGCCAGAGGTACCAAGTTTTAGCAAGAGCCTCAAAACCCAAAGGCAACCTAGCCCCTGGCAAGGACTTGAAAGAGTTTGTATGTTGGCTGGCTCTGCTTCTGGGGGCCTCTCCCTTGTTGGTTTGGGCAACCTGCCACAGGCAACATGACAAAGCAGAAAGTGCTCTGTGTGTCAGCAGCTTGCTCTCCATAAAATTCCACCTGTTAACAGCAGTTGTGATAACCCAAAGTCCTAGTGAATAATCGATATTTTCCAAAAACGCGTCAGCTGACACATTTTTTTCAGAGTGAGACAGCTAAAGAGAACCTGAACCATGGATCTACTCTGGATAACCCTCCGAGATGCGGTGGTGAGGATGACTCTCTACCTGGTACGTATCAGCATTATTTAACAAGTCTGTAGCAGGGAAGCCCAGTGAGGCTCTTGCCTTGCATAACCACCAACTTTTGGTTTTGTTTATCACAATCTAGGAGGTGGTGGCTGGTGAGGTGGCACCTTCCATATGACCTGCCAAGTGCTCCTTGGTATGGGGTGAATCAATATAATCAACCAATACTAAAAAAAGGGGGACAAGTCTATTCTCTTTCACCACACTGCTTTTTCCTTCTTTGTGTCTGCATACTTGACACCAGTTCTTGCAGACTTCAGACCCGTGCATGAGCTAAATGAACTCATTAACCTAGGAGAAAACTAACCCAGGAGAAGAAAAGTTGTGGACAGTTTCCCACCAGTCTAACAAGCTCAGCCATCTCAGGGAACAAGCCTGTGATCACTGCTGCTGGTGCCAGGACAGAGGCATGACCAGACTAGTAGAGAGTAAGAGGAGGCAGCTACACCTCTTGCTGGTAGTGGCAAAACTGCCAGGTTTGCTCAGAACTTGTTAAACCAGAAAAAACCTTACCTGGGGAGATAAAAAAAATGCAGTGAAACAACTGTGGTGTTTTCAACACACATCCTTCCTTACTGGGAGGGAGCTTCCTCACAAACCAAAGTCCTCCCCAGCACTGAGGCCTCTGAACTTGTGTCTGTTTGTTGTGTAACTTCTGGCTAGAAAGAAAAAAGGCATGATTGGTTCCAGAAGACTTTGGTCAGGTGGGAACAGCACCAGCTGAACCCAACAGCCTGGACGAGCTTGGTAAGCAAAACCGCTCCAGGATAAGAATTGCCTTACCCTGAAAAAGTGATCCAGGGATCCCACCAGCTGCAGAGGCAGGACATGGGCACCCATGGAAAGCACTTGCCTTTCAACAACTCACTTTGGAGGTCTAGAGGTGGTGTTCAAGGCAAAAGTCTCCACTGATTTACCTAGAGGTTCTGTATCACAGAAAAGAACATTACCGACAAGAACAAACTTCACATTTTAACAGACAATAATTTTAAAAAATAGTTGTCTCTACTACAGGAGTTCAGAAGACACCTCTAAATTTGAAATGTTTCTGAGCAAGCACATAAATTGCTTTATAGCCATATCTTCAGGGATTTGGGAAGTACAGGCTATTTCATATGACAATGAGTATTTACCTTATGTTCAAGTTATCTTTGTAGTTTGAGAAATTTTCAAGTTTTCCTTCTTCTAGATACGCTCATTTCTGCACTATCCTCACAGGTCACTACCTCCCCTATTGAGCAAACAAACATTTGGTAGTGACGAAATGAGCCATTATATCATTCAGATTACCAGGGAAAATCCCTGAGCCCTTAAAAGATACACCTTGAGCCTGGATCATATCAAAATGCACACTGAGAGGCTGCCTTGCAATCAGCTGAACTGACAAAACTGAGAGGAAATGGAAACCTGCAGCCTTGCTGGCATGGTGTCATTTGGTTTACCTACTACATTTTCCCAGTTATGAGTTTTCTCACCTTCACTCTTCCAATTTTCTCCCCATCCCACCAGGAACGGATGAGTGGGGCTGAGCTGTCTGCTGAGCTCTCAAATCTAAAACCCATCAAGCTTTAACATTTGACAAGCAAAAGAGTAAAGTGCATTTTCCTAAGAAATGAGAAATTCTCTGAGCTATGTTATTGCTTAAATTAATCCAAAGCCCTTGAATTTTAATTCTATTTTTGTTCATGCCCTTTTCATTTCTAAGAGCTTAAAACTCCTTCCATTTAAATAAGGGACTGCTTGACTTGGATCAACATCAAGGCATAATGTGGAATAACTGAACTTTGCAACTAGTTGAAGCTCTATGAAGAAGGACTCTACTTGGTCAAATCTGTGTTAGCAGAGTCCTGACAGTGGTACATAGCACTACTCCAAAACACCTATTTCCTTCATGAAAATATAAATTCTTTGTTTTTACCACAACTATTTGAGTACAAAAAGCATTTAAAGTAAATTCCACAAGTGGGAAAACATTTAGATACAAACTTTCTTCAGGGAACTTTCCAACCTAAGTGTCGAGTGTTCGAAGCCAGAAGAGAAAAACTGCTCATCATTCTCAGCCAAACAAATGCAGTTAATAGATGAAAAAGGCAGAAAACAGCAGAAAGCCCCAGAGCACAGTATTCTCAAAGGACAGTAAAAATCTACAGATAACTGTTAATCTAACTTCTGCATAGGCATAACGGGACAGGAATGACAAAACCAAGACCAACCAAAGAAGAGACAGGAATGATGAACGCCAGATCAAAGGAAAGACAAATTTTCAAGTGACATCAATTGGAGAACCTGAATCAAAGCTCTCTATACCCAGCAGAAAGCTTCCCACTCAAAAATGGGATTAAGTGACAAAATTCACCCTTTCAGGTTAATTTTCCAATTAACATCTGGGGATTGACTTAACAACATCCTCCAATCAGTTTTCCACTCAAGATAGGTCAGCACTGTGTTTGGAGGGCTGCAATCCACCACCTTTCCATCCAAGAACCTCGGACAAAACACTCAACACTCAAACATCCCCTTCTCTAACAATCATCCACTCAAATTTATAATCTGTCTCATCCAGTTAGTCTGAAAACAGGGCTCCTAAAACTGGTCTCAGTTTCTAGTTCCTAGCAAAAGAAGTAATTCCTACTTCCAGGCTTTTGTTTTCCTTTTGCTTTTCTGAATATTCATGCAGCTATCACAAAGTCCAACTGCTTTATGAAAAAGTATATTACTTTAGGGATTTTAACAGGGACATCATTATATTTCTTGGTTTGCTATGAAGTCCTGCAAGACATGTTTCTGCCATAATAATTATGGAACTTAAAATCCCACTCCAACAAGACCTGGGCTTTCTTACAGACTTTCCTACTAGTGCTCTCACCCACAGAAGTTTCTCAGCAGTATCAGGCAGTGGGTACTTACCCTTGAAAGTCTTCAGCCATTCCTCATTCCTTATGTCATTGTTTACAGTAAACCATACAGGAATTAGCCAAGTTGCTCTAATTACCTCTAATAGGAATGTTTTTGATGAGAATAGCATCACATGCTGACCTCAAGTATTTCCAGAACATCTACAATACAAACTCTGTTGGCTTTAACAGAACAAGCTGTACAAATTTAACAAAAGTAAGTTTCAGATTCTCAGCTCCTCAGTAAAAGGCAACCAATCTTACATTAATTATATATCTTGGACCACTTTCATCTTTAATTTTATTTCATTGTGAACTAAACTAAGTAGGAGATGAAAATCTTAATACAAAACTTGTCTGCCTCTGGAGCTGTGGTAAAAGCTACAATATGTCATATAACAATTTATATGCCATTTTAATGGAAAATATCACCTTACAGTATCGGTAATTTTAGCATAGATTTTTGTCTATTTCCTTCAAAAGTCACAGTTGCTTTGAGATTCACTCATATTAGTTAATGCTTTATCTAATCAAAGGAAGCTGGGTTCTGATATAACTACCTGTAAAGTGTATCAGGCTCACAGTGCCATTCATACTGGCTCACCCTTTATTTGGGATGACCTGAAAGGGCTGAGCTTCCTGCCTTTTCTTTTTGAAATTCCTGGGCCAACACAAACCTGTGGTTCCCACAAACTGTGATTAATATTCTCATGCTACCTTTTTTTCATTCCTGGTCAGTAAATAAATAACTCTCTGACACAAGGAGGAAGCATCACCAGCCTCACTTGAATAAGTGTGGCACCTGAGGCCAGAGAGGTAAAACAGTACTCAGCAGGGATGGAGCAGGATCTCCTGGTGCTGGTGCCATTCATTAGTCCCTACTGCCACTGGCCATGCCTTTATTGTTTCTACCACAACTAAAGCCATTTATTTATTCACACATTCATTTCTTTGAAATCAGGCTTGCATTTGAGTCATAGAGAACATAAAAAATGGTGGAAAACAACTCACACACAATCAGGCCTTTTTGTCTAACAAACCAGTTATTAAAATTGAACACAATTAAAGGAAAACAAGCTCTTTGCAGGTAATCTTACAGTAAGGGCATGAAGTTTAAGGCAGGTACAACATCATGAAAAGTACCTGGGTACTTGGCTCAGAAACTTATGATTTATTTCCCCCCACAAGTGGGACTTTTTTAAGAGGTGAGGAAAAAAACCAGATATTTGAATCCAGAGTAATCAAATTTTTTATCTTTGAAAAAAAAAGGATTTGAGTGGAACCATTTAATCCTGTTTGTAGCAGCTCAGCAAACAATGACACAGAATTTCTGTGAGGAGAGGGAAGCAGCACAGCCTAACAGGTCACTCACTGCCCTCTGAACTCTCCTGCCACCAAAGCAAACCGGCAAACCAATGCTATGCACACGGCCCTGACAAAGGTCTGGCTGGGAATGGTTGTGAAGGAAAACAAGGCTGGAAAACAAGAAATACCTTATACCTGTGAGCCAGAGCTACCGAGAAGTGCTTGCTTTGTGTCAGGCTGTGCAAACAGCAGGGGAGATAAGGAAGTTAGGAGTTTCCTTCCCATGCTGGGGATGCAATGCCAGGACACAAGAGACGTGACCATGTCAAACAGCTCTTTCCTCCTTGAGCGTCTGACTCAACAAGCAAAACAGGCAACTTTGCTAGAAGAGAAGATAAAATGAGATGGTATCTCCACTCAGTAAAACCAGTCCATTAGCAGCTTCTTAAGAAAAGCTAGGACTACACTAGGCTACATCACTGCTATTTTCTATGGAAATAAAAGTATTTGCATGCTCTGCTTACTTCCACTCTTTGCATGTGTATCTCTTTTATGCAAAAGACCGTGCTGGCTCAGATAGGGTTGTGGGAATCACACAATTCCATGGAGTTTATCATAAAAGAATCCCTTTACATACTCAATACTACATGGCACAAAGAGTATATATAGGAAAGGCAATATGGTATGGAAAGCAACAGCTGTGAACTTGTGAACTTTTTGGAGGAAAAACAGAAGGTAAAACCAAAATGAAGATAAGGAAAAAGACAGGGCATCAGATATAACCAAGCAAGTTAAGGGATGGTTATGCAAGGAAGACCTAAAATGTGACAGCACATTCAATAAGGAAGTTATTTAAAAGTATGAATGGGGAGAAAATGAACAAGCAATGGAAAAAAACACCAGGAAATACATGAGTTGAGCTATAAACTGGAAGGCAGCTGCATGACAACAGGCAGGTATAAAAAACTAGGTATCAAAAACAAGGGAGTCGCTGTAGATAAGATATCCTCTGGAGATAGCAGCGGTAAAGAAAAAGGAGAATAGTTTAGAAATTCAGTATACTAAGTAAGCCCCAGTGCACAATTTTATCTGTTATTTGGTTTGTTTTCTATAAGCATAATCAAAACAGAAACAAGACACCCTACCAAAGGGTAACTGAGATGGGCTTAATGGAGGAACAACCTTCAGACAGGAGCAAGTAATGGAGTTCTACCTCCAAAGTTTTGAAAATAGAGAAACCATAAAAAAAGAACTGGAAAAAGGAGGTGAATACAATACATTGTTGAAGGCCAAGCATTGTTTCTGTTCACAGCAGAAATCAAGGGGATGGCATAATTATTAACAAGGGTAGAGGAAATACATGGGCATCCAATAAGCCACATCCAGGATTTGAGTTCACTCTACTTTTTTGCACAAAGAGTGCTATGATACATCTGTTGTTGTCACCTGAGCAATGCACATGTAATTATATGGTCAACACATTTCCAGGAAATACTGCAAAAGTAAAAATATTTGGGGCCTCATTACTGTGACGCTCACCGCATGTAAATGTCAACATAACCTAATTACCACTGGTGTTTGTACTACAGCACAGAACTAGGACCACCAAAGTGGGTCCCCTGTTACTCCATCTCACAGTTATGCTGCATTCAGAGGCTCTCATATTAGCACTAAAAATTAGGAACAATTATGCTAAAACTACCTTTTAAACTGACTTTAAAGAATCCAGCCCAAATTTCATTCCCAGTCCACTTTCCAGGCCAACCAGTGAGTGTGTCCTGAGTGCCCAGTCCTGAAAGAAGCTGAGCAGCTTCAACATACAACAAAGTCGAACCAAACTAAAACACAGCCCCTCATAATATTCAACTATGACAGTCTGGGATGCAAAAAAAAGCAGCACTTGACATTATAACAGGTTAGAGTCCCACAGAAACAAACAATATGTCTTATAAAGCAAAAGCTGCAACCCAGGCTATCTTAATTCTGAGATGTGTAAGTTTAGTCCCTTATTGTACAGCCTTGAATTTTGTCCTTAATCCTTTCTGCAATAAAGTGGCTGTTTATAATACAGAAAATTAAGTAAGTGTGGAGATAATTTAACAAATGTATCAGGAAAAGCACTGTCTTCTCAGTTACTTCTAATTTTCATACCTTTACGCTCACAAAATGTCATAAATACTGCACCTGTAAAATGCAATTGTTGAAGTATACTGAAAGGTATTTGAAGATTGAGAATAACCTTTTTGAAAGCACAAGGTAAGGACAAGGGAATGTATTTAAGATCTTTGTTATGCAAGCTATATATAAGCACATCATCTTAACATTTTTACTTTTCCTGTGCTAGGCACTATTTTTTTTTGCCAGTTGTGCTTATTGCCAGCTTGCTACTGTTTATTCTTTAAACATTTTTAGATCTTACAGTGAATTAATAACTGAATCTAATATTGACATTGATAAAAGATGGAAAGGTGAGAAAAAATCCAGAGAACAAAGAAGAAATTATTACAGCTACCAACAAGCCAATTTCTTTCTCCTACTACACATATAAGTTTAAATGTACTTTGTCCAAGGGAAGGGAACAACTCTCCTACATGGTATGACCAACTATAGAAAGGGGTTAATTTTAGATTGTTCATGTTTCAGAGTCAGTTAAACAAACAGTAATTAGTATATTTGGATTATATTTCCGGTTTCATGTAAATTAGTATCTCTGTTCAAATTTCTGTAAATTATTTTGCTTTAGTTTTCTGTGTAAGTTCTTCAACAGCACCCAAAGCTCTTCTCATCTCTTGTCCTAAAAATGAAAAACTTTGGACACTAAAAACTTTGATGTGTTCCTTTAGGAAGTGGACATTCAGTTTCAGATAATAATTTACTCATAAACAACTATCCCAGAAGCAAATCTGCCTTGATGCTGATATATAAATTTTGTCTCACAGTTTAAACCAACCTTCCTGGAGAATTACTTTAAGATGCTGCCAGAGTTGTAGAATAGGCAACAGGCAGTAGTAACGTCTTAAATTGAAAAACCAAAGATACAGCAGAGCATATAAACCAAAGTCCAAACAACATGTTCTTTTAAGTCATTTAGCCTAAATGAGTCAGCTTCACAATGCTGAAAATGCTCACTGAGATGCAAGTTTCATTTCTGAGTTTATGCCAGCAGATAGAGTGTTGGCCAGAGAAACCAGGTCTGGGTATAACTCCAGAGCATCTCACTCTGCCCCAGACTCCACATTACCAGATCTGCAGAGATTCCAGTATCAGATTTAAAACTAAATTAGGCACTTCTAAAATCATAACATGGTAGTGGCAGCATTAGGTAAGGGAACTGCTCACAGCTGTGCCCTGAAAGTACAAGGACACTGTCTCTAGACAGTGCTTTGAGAAGTTTTCTTTGTTTGCCTTTTTTTTCCCTTCCCCATTCCTCCTCTTAGAATCAAGGAACATCTAGTGCTTCCAGTGTTCACACTGGAGGATTTTATGTTGGTATAATTGAAAGATCTAAGCAATATGGAGCCATAACAATAAGCCTATTTCAAGAGTTTTAACTGTTACAAACGTCATCTTTGTATTTGCCAGCTTCTGCTGTGCCTTATGCAAATTCTTAGTGCACAGGCATCTTTGCTTTTTGTTTGCCAAGGTTTTGACAATTTCCATCCTGCATAATAAGATTTAAAATATCGTGTAACACCTTAAAGCTCCTAAGGTGGTTTTGTGTCCATGTCCTCAAATTATTGCAAGTGTAAGAGCATGTTTAAAAACAGTTCCATCTCTCAGGGATGCGGTAGAGATGAAAACGCTTCTATAGTAACACAAGCTCATTTAGGCAGAACTGCTGCTCAGCTCCAGATGTAAGCATAGGCTCATTTTAAGGTGTTCACTACTTCAAGCCCATTATTTAGCTTCTTTCATCGGGTTTTATTGACCCGATGAGAGCACAGTTAATGCTATGCCCATGGAGGATCTCAGCCTGAAGCTCTGACTCTGACGAGGTGCACAGCAGTCAGCTGAAACACAAATTTCCCCATTCTATCGTGCTAAGATGCCTCAGTCCTGGTAGGCAAATGGTGTTCCTAACTCCAAATCTCGTTCCCTTCTCAGCACAGACATCCTTCAAGCCACACTGTGGCAGTTCCTGGGAACGGGGTCCCACACCCAGAATAGTTCTGATCTGCCGTGAGAGGGACGATGCGCATAGCCCGCCCGATAAAGTCACTCAGGGGACAGCCAGGCGGCAGAAGCCGTTTTCGGGAACAGCTCCCCAGCACCCGCCAGGGACCCGCGGTCACCCTGCTGAAGGCGGAGCAAAGTTGTTCTGCAGCGTGGTACCCCCGCGGGGCGCCCGGTCGCCACCAAGGGAGGGAGCCCCAACTCCGCCTTGCCGGATATTTCACAGGGAAACCGGAGCCGGTCCCTCCGGCCGCCCTCCCGCCCCACTGCGCTGGGAGCCCGCCAGGTGCGAAGCGCTGCCGGGCGGGCGCTGTCCGCCGGCAGCCGCCTGCTACCTACCTGCCGGGTGCCGCCGCTCCGGGGGCGCGCCGCCAGGCGCCTGCCGCACGGCCTGGCTCTTCCGCAAGGTGCTGCCCATGGCGCGGCCTGACAAGAGGGGACGGGACGGGATGGGACGGGCTGGGATGGGATGGGATGGGATGGGATGGGATGGGCCCGGATCGCCGCCCCGTCCGCGGCGGCGCCCCCTGGCGGCCGCGGCCCCTCCTTCAGCCCCAGCGCCCCAGCGCGGCCCGGTCGCGATGGAGACGGACGCTGGCGGGCACCGCCAGAGGTTGGTGCGGCTCGTGGCGGGGTCTGGGTGGGCCCAGGCCCTGCGCTCCCGAGCAAGCCCTCCTTCCTGCAGGCTAGGGGGTGTTGGCGAGAGAAGGGCGTTCAGGAGACGTTCTGGGAGAGGGTTTCCCCTCAGAATGAATGGCTCGTGCCGAGAAATGCATAGATAGAAGAGATGCTATAACTGGAAGGTTACCTGCGTGAGGCTGGTCACAGTGCTCCTGTCTGGGCTTGGGGCATTATTTGCCACCATTACCTTACCGTGCTGCCAAGACTGTGGCCCCATTCTGGTGGCTTACACTCAAATATGTGGCAAGAGGAACATCTGCCAAGGACTGCTGGAATCAGCTGAGAAGCCAAAGCAAGATGAAAGCCTTAACCCTTTAAAGTACTATCAAGCCTGTACACAATTGTCAGCTGTTGTTGTCGGTCAATATGAACTTTCTTCACTCTCCTAGTGGTTTGACCCCGGCTGGATACCAGGCACCCACCAAAGCCCTTCTATCCCTCTCTTCCACAAGTGGACAGGGGAGAAAAAAATATAACAGAAGGTTCATGGGTTGAGATAGAGTCTGGGAGAGATCACTCACCAAATAACATCACAGGCAAAACAGACTTGAATTTGGGATATTAACTGAATGTATTACTAACAAACCCAGAGCAGGACAGTAAGAAGTAAAATGAGTCTTAAAAACACCTCCTTCCCAGCTCTACCTCCTCTCCCCCAGCAGCGCAAGGAGACAGGGAGTGGAGGTTATGATCAGTTCATCCCAGGTTGTTTCTGCTGCTGCTCAGGGAGAAATGTCGTTTCCCTGCTCCAGGATGGGGTCCCTCCCACAGGAGATGGTTGTCCATCCCACATGAACTTGTCCAACATGAGTTCATCCCATGGACAGCGGTTGTCCATGAATTGCTGCAATGTGAGTCACTCTTCCACAGGATGCAGTTCTTCGGGCACAGCTTGCTGCAGTCTGGGCTCCTCACAGGGTCACAACTCCTACCAGAAACCTGTTCCAGTATGGAGTCCTCTCTCCACAGATTTGCAGGTCCTGCCTGGACCCTTCTCCAGCTGGGGTTTTCCAAGTGTTCACAGCCCTGCCTGGGGCACCTGCTCCAGCATGGGTCTCCTCCATGGGCTGCAAGTGGATCCTTGCATCCCCGAGGACCCCATGTTGCAGGGGGACAGCCTGTTTCACCATGGGCTGCACCACAGCCTGCCAGGGAATCTCAGCTCCAGCTCCTGGAGCATGTCGTCCCCCTCCTTGTCTACTGACCTTACCATCTCCAGAGTTGCTCCTCTCACATATTCTTACTCATCTTTTCTCTGTCTGCAGAGGAAATTACATCTATACAATAACTTTTCTCCCTTCTTAGAGGGAAAGCTTCTGGCATCTCACAGAGATCATCCTTGTAACCTCCCACTACCAAAACCCAGCCACACAAACCAAACAAAACACTTCATATGGAAAGAAACGTGTGACATTACATCAAACAAGGCAATTTACCTGGTCAGTATTCTTGCTTACAGCAGACACTTGCACTTGTTCAAAAGGTTTTAAAATTATGCAAACCTAACCATTGATGATTTTGCTGGATGAGTCTTCTTTTCAGTTGCACTGGTTGAATGCTGGGATCTGTGGCTGAGCGAGCATGAAGCATGCTGTGCCACCAACACATGACAATGAAATAAATGTTGTAGACCAAGGAACTCTTAGTCTTAGTGGCCACTGGGTTGCTCTGTGGCTCTGTATAAGTCCTCAGTATTCCCCAGTGTACAGTGTGTCATGTCTACTTCAGTACTCTGCCACAAAAGGAATAATGAGCAGCCACAAAGGATCAAAAGGAAGGGAAGCAAGAGAAGAGGATAATAACTTTGAGTCTTCATGTTTGAGGCACTGCCTCCCTGTCCCCAGTTTTTTGTTTAGAGGACTTCAGCAATGACTATTTGTGTTTCTGTATTACTCTTTTACTCTGCAATGATATCTCCAGTGTCAGTTGGGGTTTCAAACACAGAAAAAAACCCCCTAAACTTAAGACTATTAAGTAGAAAAAACTCTCTGAACTTATGAGAATGACCACTGTAATTTTAGAAGTTATGTCTTCAATATAGCTATCTGTAGAAGCAAAAATTATTATAATAATGAGGATAATAATTGTTGCAGGCATTCATGGATTATTATGGCTTCAGAAATACAGTTATGAAACTAATTTGCTGAACAAGCTTAGGGAAGGAACTCTATTCTAACAAACCCATCTCAATATTTTCATTACATGAGGACTACCAGCTGACAATTCAGACAATTTGAGAAAAATCAAATTAAAAAAACCTCTTGCAGTTCTGTTAATCATTCACAGTGCTTTGTTTTCCTTATTCTTTTGCAATTATGTTTTAATCATATTTCCTTTCATTAATGAAATGGTCTTACATTGCTGTGGTGAAGATCCACTGAAGTAATGGAAAAAATTCAATTCTACTTTTTAGATGTTTCGTAAAACCAGTGCATACAAAAATCAGAATTACCCAGTGTCACTTATAATCAAGAAGTCTCACTGTAGAACAGGGGTATGTTCACCACCTCTACAAATCACAAAGATTATGTTAAATTAATACCAATTCCTCTAACTTCTGGCAAACCTGCAATGTATCATCTCTTACAGTCAATCACTCAGCATGGTTCGCTTATGACTTTGTTCAAATACCTTGAGAATCAAATATTTTAAGGACATTACAAACACAAGGATGTGTCAGTATTAACCATATACCAAGATGTGACCTGTAAAACCTAAGACATGGGATGTTTCCTTTGATAATTTTGAATTAGTTTGGTAAATGGTAATTTCAAAAGCAGTTGTATACCTCACTAAACACAAAACCACTCCTATAGCTCTGGGCTGTGTTACACACTGGTATTCCCCACATGGCACTTTAAAATGTACTCTTTTCAGACATAAAAAGGGGGGATGCCTGGTGCTATCTATTCCCTAAATCACTTGACACAAGGATTATCACAAGGATTATATATATTTAAAGATATGAGGACTTGAAGATTTTATCTCTTTAAGGGTATGGACCACTGACCTGAAGTGAGACAGATTGTTTCTCCTATTTCTTGGTTTTCCCACGGCTCTAAAGTTGAAATGTTTCCTGTTTGTAGAATTATGTTGTAAGTTTGTAACTTCCAAGTAATAAACCCGCGGGCATGCCGTTTTGAGAACTTGTATCTTGGTAGTCCCGTCCGTCCCCCCCTCCCCGACAGCTCCTGGGAAAGAATGTTACAACTTCAACCATTTATGGTATGCATCACTGGCTGGGGGGGGGGCTGCGCATGTTGAATCGGGTGAAATCATTGGTGTCATCATGATGCCTTGTGAAAGCTGACCTAGAACAGAGCCTAGACAGAGTTAAAGAATAAATTAGGTTGTTGAGAGCTTTTTGCAGGACAATGGACATATGCAACATATGCACAATCCAGCCTTAATAGAAAATGAGTAAGGTCACCATGCCCTTAAAGGACATGAAAGGAGAACACGCCCAAAAGCAGACAGTTCAGGATGCAAAGGCAGATGAGAAAACCATAGCAAGACACATGAAGAAGAGAGACTAGCTAAAATTAACTGAAATATTAAAATGTGTGTGTAAAAAGGATTTAACCAATCACATATTAGCTTGAGGCGTGAACAATGGAGGACAGTATAAATATAGTTTGCTTTTTGTAATAAATCGGCTTCACATGATCATATTTATCATGGCGTGATGTCCTGTTACTGATCCTCCACATATATAGGTGCCTGAATGAGGGACGCGAAGACGGCTATTTCACTGCTGTGAGGGGTACAGTGACAGCCTTCGAGAGGTGGAGAAGCCAGTCAAAAGTATCCTCACTTCCCCAGCGAGAAGAAAAGGTGGGAAAAGGAGCTCCAATTGAAGAAGAATTGCTCTCACCCTGATCAGGCGAACATCCGGGGAGGAATGGGGTTGGACCATGAAAGAGATAGAGTCCGGAAATTCCTTCAACAT
This sequence comes from Setophaga petechia, assembly GCA_024362935.1. Taxonomy (NCBI): domain Eukaryota; kingdom Metazoa; phylum Chordata; class Aves; order Passeriformes; family Parulidae; genus Setophaga; species Setophaga petechia. The sequence goes on along the minus strand of JANCRA010000108.1, from coordinate 1,439,559 downwards.
ATCCTCTCTAGGAGAGGGCAGAAATATGATGCTTCCACTCTGAAGGGACTTATTTACTGGACATGGGAATGAAACTTCATACCAGGAGCACAAATCCCTTTTGAGGTATTGACATGGGAAGCCATGGGCAGCTTGTTGTGGGGCTAAAGAGGCATCTAAATATGCTAACCTGTGGAAAAACATCGTAGAGTTATTATGGGCAATGAAGGCGGAAAAGAAAGCTGCTGCAGCAGCTTGCATTGCTTTTTCCCCAAACTCTGATCCTGAGCCACAGGCATTTCCTGCTAGCAAGTTATTTTCAACTATGTTAGACATTCCTTTGCGCTACCCAGGACCCTGTAGCCTGGTTCCACTAACCAAAGAGGAACTCAAAACCTCAGGACTCTCAGATGAGGAACAGAGTCAGAAAGCAACCTCCCTTGGAGGTTCCAGCTGCCAACCCAAGAATAAAAGTATTCAGGAAAAGGGGGCAGCTGATGGTGAAGTTTTAGAAATAATGCACTCATCATCTGAAGATGAGGCTGAAGAAGAAAAGACAGATTCAGGATCTGCCTCAGTAGACAAGGAATTAAAATCTTTGGTAGACAATTCACAGAAGTTAGTAATTCAACAAAGCGATTGAGTTGCTCCCCAAGAGGACTATTCTTTTGAAAGGAGGGAGTTGCCAGCTATTTTGAGCTCTGAAAGGGCTCTTGAGGAGTGGAGGGGGAGGCAGATACCCGCCTCAGCCATGGAAGTTTGGGAGTTAGAGCTAAATCCCAAAATAGAAACAGCATCAAAAAGAAAGTGGAAAGGAGTTATTACTGAGGCAGTAATTGAGGGGACATTCTCCCCTAGTACTATAGAAGCCTTCCTTGTGCTAACCCGAGCCACAGGGCAAGGGTGAGAGCCATTTTATTGGAAGATATTAGAAAAATTGAAAAGCGCCATTACACAATATGGCTTAAAATCTCAATTAGCACAATTGTTATTACAATTCATTTTTACAGCAGATACCTTTATTCAAGCTGATGTTCAAACTTTGGTTAGGTTAATCATGCCTCCTCATCAGCAGATTCAGTCCTATAAGAATTGGGAAGGGGCATGTAAAAAAGAGGAAGCAAGACATCGGGCTCAGGGGGACACATTGTTAGGAATTACAGCACATCAGTTATTAGGAGAAGGTCCCTGGTCCACAGCAACTGGCCAAGCCCAAAGTATCGATGAAGTTTTGCATTTAAGCCAACGACTTGCATACAACTCGATCCTTGCATTGCCTGATGGGCTGCATACTCAGGCTTTTAGACAGATATGTCAAAGGGGAAATGAGGACTTCAATAAATTCACAGACTGCTTGCATAGAGCTATTTATGATCATCCCAACCTCGATCCAGAAAAATAGCAGAAGCTGTTTAAGATGCTTTCCTTAATGTCCTTAAACACTAATAACAAGACTCAGCAGATTTTAGATATGTTGCAAAAAGAGCTGCATTGGTAGCTCAAACCTCTGGAGGATTTTACTCACTCCGATCTGCAACTCCTGGAAGTGCCAGAATGAATGTGAAAACCACAGAAGCCATTACCATCACTGGCTCTGCAGTACATCTGGTAGAGACTAATGTAAAGGGACCTCTGGGAGGTGGGCTTAGTGCTTTCCTGTTAGGAAGGTCATCTGCCAGCAAAACGGGATTGGATATAATTCCCGGGGTTATTGATGCAGACTATCAAGGGGTTATCAAAATTATGGTTAGGACATTTTTCCCTCCTGTATCTATCCCAAAGGATCACAAACTTCTCAATTTGTTCATTTTAAGTCTTGTGTTCCCTGTACAGGATTGAAGGAGTGGGGAACAGGCAGTTTTGGTTCCACAGGTAACCCAGAAATTTATTGGGCAATGGACATTACGAGAGGTAAACCAGATAAGCAGGTAACCTTGACACATCCCAATGGTAATTCTATTACCGAGAGACTCACAATTGATACCAATCAATCAAGCATTATATGGCCCAAAAATTGGCCAGTAGTCAATCCTGTTTTGGGAATTGCAGGGATTGGTGGAACCCAAGCATCTCGATTAAGCAGGGAGGCAATTACCTTTACTTTCCCAGATGGAGTGAATGTAACAAGACCCTATGTCATGCAGACTCCCAGAAATTTGTTGGGTTTAATTGCTAGGGATATGTTGAGTCAACTAAAGGTTACAATTGTTACATAGCCTTTTTAGCAGCGGCTGGAGGACAGACCATGGCGATCTGAGTGTCTGGTACTAAGACTAACAATTTTTATTGATGCAGGCAAACAGTCTAAAAGGGCAGCTTGTTTGTGGCAGCAAAAGGGTTCATGGAATCAGCATATTCCTGGGGAAGTAGGAGATGCATTGCAAACCTTGGAGTTGAGGGCAGTTATTTGAGCCTTTGAGAATTGGAACGATCAGGCTATTAATATTGTTTCTGATTCACTTTACATGGTTGGCTGTGTACAATGCCTCAAAAGGGTGGTAGTTAAGGAAGTTAATAACAAACATCTGTATTCACTTTTAAGCTGACTACTGAGAAATTTGAACCAACGCCGACAAGAGTGTTTCATTACTCATGTTCACAGTCATCAAAATCTCCCTGGTCTGTCTGAAGGTAACACTTGAGCCGATCTGTTGGTAGCCACTTGTCTGGCCAATGCCAACTTCCAATAAATTTCAACAAGCAAAAAATTCTCATGCCTTTTTACATCAATCTGCAATGATGCTGGTTAAACAATTAGGTACCCCTCTTACTGATGCCACTGGCATTGTATGATCCTGCCCAGATTTTCAAAGGGGTGGCATTGGCTTATGCACCGGTGTTAACCCGAGAGGTACCCAGCCTTTGCAATTATGGCAAATAGATGTAACACATGTAGCAGAATTTGGCCAGAAGAAGTTCATGCATGTTTGTATTGATACTTTTGTGTTATATGGGCAACCCCTTTAACAGGTGAAACAGCATGTCATGTTGAGAAACATTTGTACAATTGCTTTGCAGTATTGGAAATCCCTATAGCCATCAAGATGAATAACGGCCCTGCTTATTGTTCTTTAAAGTTTCAACATTTCTGTATTTTGTGGGGTATCCAACATGATACCGGTACTCCACACAACCCTATAGGTCAGGGAATTATTGAGCATGCCCATCATATGTTCAAGGGCATGCTGCAAAAACAAAAAGGGAGAATGATAGATCCCTGTAAGAAAGGATAGCTAAGGCCATCTTTGTACTTAATTATCTCAGAACAACAGGAGATAGGGTGAACTACCTACTCTTGTGCATCATGCCCTCATATGTAGGCCAAGTGAGGAATTACCTGATGGTATTCAAGTCATGTTTAAAAGCCCAGAAACAGGGATGTGGGATGAGCCAGCAACAGTGAAATTAATGGGAAGAGGTTACATGTGCTTACTTACAGATAAGGGAATTTGCTGGATTCCAGCTAAGTGGGTGAAACCTTACCTAAAGTCAGACCTGCCAGCTAATGCTCTGTCCAGAAGCAGAACGTCGGTGACAACACTGACTTCAGACGCAACTGAACCCGATTTTCCAGCACCTGATGGTTGAACAACAGTTGAACATTTTTTCACAGCTATTAACAGATGCGACCAACTACCTGGACCTAGGGCTACAGTAACCAGTAATGACAGCTTACCACCACTTCCAATACAGGTCTTAAACCAAATTGAACAAGCTTGTTCTGTTGATGGCTATTTTTGCAAACCATGGATCAGGGTCCAGTGTATTAAATGCAAACTGAAGTGGTGGCAACAAGTCTGTCAGGAAAATAATCTCTTTATAACTCACAGGAAAAAGCAAAAATTTAGCTCTACTAATTTAGCTTGAAATAGATGTTTTAGTATATTTAATACACTTAATGTTGAGCGCACACTAGAAATATTTTTAGGGCCTAGTCATAGAAGACAACCTCCCCTTGAACTCCTTAGAGAGATATTTTTACAGCATTGGAATTTTAACCAGGATTTAGCCCTTATTGAAACACAGGATCAGCAAAGTTTGCTTTGGATTCAATTTCAATTGGCAAAACAGGGAACAGCAAATCAAATTGTATTGCAAAGTCAGATTACAGCTGCAGAGTATGGGAGAGGAATAGCAGTGACACAACAGCATCATATTTCTGACAGTGGAATGAGGACAAAGAATATTGGCTAAAGCATAGACATGGTCAGCGAAAGTGGCAACAGTGGCAACTGTCCTGCAAATAATATTGGTGATAATCATTAGGATAATAGGAAAAACACAGGGATTGCATAACACTGATCAGCAAAGAAACATGTGGGTTACATGGGCTAATCAAACAAGGCAGGAATCAATTTGCTTATCATTGGCTACACCTTCTGATCTATTTTGTACTTGTTTAATTGGAGTTCCATTAGATTCTATGGAAGAATTTGGACCTTCTACTAAAGCCACAGTGCACAAAAATTTAAATTAGGCTTGCTTAAGTTGGTGCATGGTCCAACGGTAGAATATCCAGGGTGGACCAACCTCTGCAAATTGGTGCGACACTTTTGGGATTTCAATGAACCCCCTGGGAGCACAAGCTTTTACAATTGCCCAGGGATTGAATATCACCAGCATGAAGCCATAGGAGCTAGACATCCTGGCTTCTATGCCAGGCAATTACTGTCTATTTTTTGGGTATTATTCTGTAGGCTCAGATTTGTTTAGCATAAAAGAGGGACGACCAAAAAAATTATAGCACTTGGATATCCCCTGGTTCCTACAATACCACAGATTATTGTAACAATTGGATAAGGCCTTTACCAACAGAGCACGGTGCAGCTAAAATGCTACCTCCTGGGGTTTTCCTCATTTGTGGCGATAGAGCCTGGCCTGCAGTGCCCCAGAAAGTGTTGGGAAGACCATGTTATTTCAGCAAACTAACATTATTTGCTCCTAACATCCACCAGATGCTTAACATCAGTTGCAAGTCCCAGCACTCAAGATGTAGTGTGCATCAGCTGGGCCCTGAATGTAGAGATGAGGTACAATTATGGGACTCACCGTCAGTTATATTGGCATAATTTTTCATGCCAGGAGTAGCCTCAGCACAGGCCCTCACACAATTAAACTGACTAGTGTGTTGGGTAGGGAAACAAATTAACATCACATCCACAGCATTAGATGAACTCACCACTGATGTTGATAGCATACGCCATGCTGTGTTGCAAAATAGGGCTACCATAGATTTTTTATTGCTAGCACAAGGGAATGGCTGCAACGATTTTGAAGGGATGTGTTGCATGAACCTCTCTGATCACTCTGAATCAATTCACAAAAAACTTTCGCAACTTAAAGAAAACACTAATAAACTTACAGTTGTTAATAACCCTTTTAATGAGTGGTTAAAATCTTGGGCATTACTGGGTGGCTTAAAGACTTAGTTTGCTTTGGCATTATGGTTTTTTGCATTATTTTAGTAATTTTGCTTATTGTACCCTGCCTATTACAGTGTGTGCAAAGAAAAACTGAATGTGCTATTAATTCGCTCTGGCTTGTGCAAAAAGACAGGGGAATTGTTGAGAGTTTTTTTTGCAGGACAACGGACATATGCAACATATGCACAATCCAGCCTTAATAGAAAATGAGTAAGGTCACCATGCCCTTAAAGGACATGAAAGGAGAACACGCCCAAAAGCAGACAGTTCAGGATGCAAAGGCAGACGAGATAACCATAGCAAGACACATGAAGAAGAAAGATTAATTAAAATTAACTGAAATATTAAAATGTGTGTGTAAAAAGGATTTAACCAATCACATATTAGCTTGAGGCGTGAACAATAGAGAACAGTATAATGTCTCTGAGAATGTCTCTGAATATATATATATAGTTTGCTTTTTGTAATAAATCGGCTTCACTTGATCATATTGATCATGGCATGATGTTCCGTTACTGATCCTCTGTAGTATGTATTAATTAGAAGGCCTCAATGGATACACCTTGGGTAGCACAAGAGTCCAGCCAGGGCTACACCCAAGACGAACCCAAAATGGTCACAAAATGGATGACTAGTCATGAGGTCTCTCTCACTTTTATAAGGTATGGTCCATTACCATATTTGAGTTAATTGTCCAATTATAGCTTTTGGTTATGAAGTCCCAGCCTTCTTGTTTTCTCTCTTCACTCCACCATTGTTTATGCTCTTGGGCCTGCAACTTGGATCGGTTGTCCTTGGTTCCAAGCTAGGAAAGGAATTTTTTTGTGCACCTACTCTGAGAAGAGAGTTTATAATCCCATAATTTGAAGCTCAGAACTACACACTAAAGCAGTAAAGGATCTCAAAAATATAAAAGCTAAAGCTGAAAGCATCAATCATGCTGTATTGTCATCCTGTCTGCAAGGCACCTGCAGAGGGATGACAAAGAACACTTTGCATTTTTTAAAACAGAAAGGGGGAAGTGTAACAGCTATAGCTGGTCTATAGCCTCCCAGATAATTTGGCATAACAGACACCAACTCGACCAGCCTGGTTTATCAGAGAGTGGAAGTAAACAAGCCCCTGTGTTGCAGTGTTACGCCATTTCCTGTCCCCAACCCCCTCTGGAATGTGAACCTATTTCCCATCCCATTTTGCCCTCCTGCCTAGCTGCCTATCAATCAATCTCCCCTGGGCCATCCCCTCCTCACACCTGGTTGGCCTTCACCTGTCCCTTCCCCGCCCCCTGGTTCCGGGCTTAAAAAGGGCAGGAGACCACGCGGAGGGGTCTTTTGTTGTATCCAGTTTCATCAGGGAGTTCTGCCCAGGGTTGGATCCTGGAGCTGTTACAGTGATCCACGATGCATCAATAAACCTCGGACTTACAACAGAACCCGCTCCTTTTCTCTTCACTGCCACTGGAACCTTTTCCACCAAAGGTAAACTGAGTTCCCTCCCTGCCTGGACTTTTCTAAGTGCCCAGCTGCTGCATTCAGCCAGCCAGAGGTATCTCTGTGGAAAAGGCCACAGCTGCCGCCTTTGGTTCAGCAGCAAGAGCCAGAAGAAGCCAAGCAGGACACATCCGGAGACATCGGGGTACAAATTCTATATCCCTGGACACAGTACTTTTAGGTAAGATTTCAATTCAAACAGGGGACCTCAGCCAAGCCCTCTGAACCGCAAATGGAATGCATCTATATCATCGGCCAGTGGAAATTTGAAGCCCCTATAAAAGGTGACCAACAATAAAATCTGGCTGTTGCTGCATGATCTCAGTGTGTTCTTGTCGCATTCCTATCTCCATCATCAGAGACAAATATTAATGTAATTGAAATGCCACAGGTCATTTTTGCAAGCTTAGATTCATTTTCTTACCTCCAGATCTCACCTCAAAGTTTGGCCTCTTGTATAAGCTCTGGATCTTAGATCCTTCTGCAGCCAACAAAGACAGGCATATCCAGGAGTTAACCCATCCTTCTGAAGAAAGGCACTTCAAAGAGTGACCCTATATCCAGTCCTTAGTCTGGACAAGTTCAAGAGAAAAGAATTTCAGCTTTCATGTTTAAGTTGACAGAAGTCATCTATGTCTTTGCCTACACTGCAAATGCAATGGTGTCAGTCAGTATGTTAGTGAGAGTTCAGGGCCATGGCTAAGATGTTCCCTGTGTGACCGAGCGTAAGAGAAGAGTTTTATTTTCATCATGCTGCTGACAGAATGGTAATGTACATAGGACTTTAAAGCAGTGCAGTTTAGGGACCCATATCTACAAGAAGGAAACTACAAATACTGACAAATGCCATAGCCTCTGGAAACCTCTGATACTTCTAGGAAAGTCCTAAATTCTTCCATTTATGCTGGGTTTGGCTGAGAATGAGTTAGTTTTTTTCCCTAGTAGCTGGCACAACGTTTGTTTTAGATTTAGTATTAGAATATTATTGATAATATATTGATGTTTTAGCTGTTACTAAATTGTGTTTTACTCTAAATCAAGGACTTTTTGTCTTCCCAAGCTGTGCCAGTTAGCAGGGGTACAAGGAGCTGGGGGAAGCATATAGTGAGGACAGCTGCCCCGGCCTTGCCAAAGGGATAATTCATACCACAGAATGCCATGTTTAGTTGTTGCAGTGTTGTGCCATTTCCTGTCTCTTCCCTAACCCCCTCTGGAATGTGAACCTATTTCCCATCTCCCTTTGCCCTCCTGCCTAGCTGCCTATCAATCAATCTCCCCTGGGCCATCCCCTCCTCACACCTGGTTGGCCTTCACCTGTCCCTTCCCCGCCCCCTGGTTCCGGGCTTAAAAAGGGCAGGAGACCACGCAGAGGGGTCTTTTGTTGTATCCGGTTTCATCAGGGAGTTCTGCCCAGGGTTGGATCCTGGAGCTGTTACAGTGATCCACGATGCATCAATAAACCTTGGACTTAACTTACAACAGAGCCCGCTCCTTTTCTCTTCACTGCCGCTGGAACCTTTTCCACCAAAGGTAAACTGAGTTCCCTCCCTGCCTGGACTTTTCTAAGTGCCCAGCTGCTGCATTCAGCCAGCCGGAGGTATCTCTGTGGAAGAAAGCCACAGCTGCTGCCTTTGGTTCAGCAGCAAGAGCCAGAAGAAGCCAAGCAGGACACACCCAGAGACATCGGGATACAAATTCAATATTTAGTAAATAACCTATGGGCAGTTATCCAGAAGCTGCTGATGACTGCTTGGGATCAGGCTAGGCACTGGTCAGTGGGTAGTGTGCAACTGTGTTGTGCATCACTTGTTTCTCTGGAGTTTTATTCCTCTCTCTCCTCTTCTTTACTACTACTACTACTAGTATCATAGCATTTTATTTTAATCATTAAATTGTTCTGATTTCCATCCATGAGGTTTACTTTTTTGTTCAGATTCTCCTCCCACTTGAGGTGAGGGGGACTGAGTGAACAACTGTGTGGAATTTGCTGACTGGGGTTAAACCATGGCACATGCCAAGAAAACCAAGTGCTCAAACCTGTGCAACTCAATCAACCACATAGACACAATGTGAAAACAGGCATTATGTAAGTAAATTTTCATGATCCAGAGAAAAGCTTAATTCTGTAGGCCAACCAGGGCTCCTGCTCTGTAAACCCACTATGTCAATGCTGACAGCCTCAGGGCTTTCATACCTGTAACTTTATCATCAGAACTGGACTGAGCAAAAGACCACACTTCTCATCTTCATCTGACACGCCTTCTGTGCTCCCTCTGCAGTACCCAAAACAGAGCTGTAATGGAACCCAGCTTCCCCATCCCTGGGAGATGTAGGATTTCACTGCATAGCCATTAAGCAGCTGCTTGTTCTCTTTTGAGTAGGATTAAATAAGACATCTTTCACCATACTTGTATCACTGAGAAATTTCAATCCCACATGTAATAGGGAGAAAATCTAAAACATAACCATAGAATGCAGCTGAATGCTAGTGATATCAAACAAATCCATGTGAATGACCTTGCAAATGTGTAATAAATATGGTTATGAAAAATTAATTTGCTGTTTTACCAGAGCTACTTAGCTTTTTCATTTTATACTTTATATTACTTGTCATAAGGTTTGAAAAGCTAAATTACTTCAACCTTTGCTATTTAAAATAAGCATTGATTTTTTTCTGTTCTGTGTTTTGAGAAGAGACAAAACCAATGCTAATGGTTTTATCCAGGAGGTTGTAATGGCACAGTTGAAAAGTGACCTCTTCTCAGACTGCATCACAAAATAGTGTCATTCCTTTCTTGAAAACAAAGAAGAGGAGATATTGTTATAGTTTCACCTCCACTTGTTGCTGTATTACTCATGGACAAGTTAAAAGCTTATGCCAAGATCTCTTCTAGTCCTTCAAGTGGTTCTGTCCTGCATGTGTACTTTGAAGTTCCTATTGCTTGTGTGGAATGTCTATACTTGATGTTTTAGACATGTCCTAACATATAAATTACCTGATTATAAGTCAGTGCTATTCCAGTTACCTTTCAAAGGATTGCCGCCAGCCACATTAAACCCCAGTGGGCTGAGATTAACTAGCGAACCTAAGCTAGTAGGTTGAAGCTGTATCTTTGCATCTATTTGCTTGACTACCCATTCCACTGGTGAAAACAGTAAGTTGGTTTTTCTTTTCTCTAAAGGAACAAGATTTAGGCATTACGTACAGCCTATCTGTCTTAGCTCCCCCAATAAATTTTGAAACGTTGGTCAATTTTAATAAAATTTACTTAGTGGAATATGTCTCAACAAACTACATTTCTGTGCATCCTATGAAGGAAAGACAGTTGAGTGGTAGTGACAAAAAGGCTCAAAAATGAGTTGAACTCTCCTTAGGGATTGGCATATAGCAGCTTGAGCTGAAGAAGCCTTCAGAAAATAGTTTCGCTTGTCATTTCTTACCTCTGGTACTCCAACCTCCCCTGCTTTCCCAGTATCTGAGCCATTCACAGTTCAGCTCAAGATAGGAAAATGATACTGCTACTAAATTAGCAGATGGGGAATTGAGGCACAATATTATTAAAATTCAGACTTTCACAGACATTTATGCACGTCTCAACTGAAAGCTGATGGCTTGGATTTACAGTAATTTCCCAGGGTCATACAAGAAGCATGCAATAGGCCTGGGAAATTGTGTCCAAGCTTGCGCTTTGCTCTTTGGACCATACTTCCTAAATGGGATGTAGTAATTTCAGAATTGCACCTTCCCAGCCCCCTCTTTGGTGGACACCAGTCTGCTGTGAATAAACACATCCTTTGGTCCTTGTGGCATGAGCATCAAAGCTAGCTACTCTTCTAGATCTGCTTCTCAGGTGCACCGGCACAGTGCAGATGCTGTGTATGTCTCCCCTTCAGAACCATGGGGATCACAAAGCACAAAGGCCACCTGAGCACACAGCTCCTTCCAAGTGTAGCAAAAATTTTACTGTTAAAGGGGGAACACAATCTAAAATGTCTAATTAGCAAAAGAACTTTTCAACACAACAGCAAGCTACTGATAATTAGAAAAATAAAAATGTCTTGAACTTTTTAAATTCCACCTGATCTCATCCCACTCTGACTTGGTTAATTACCTGTAGCTAATTTCTTCTGGATTTCCACATTTCATCTTTTCCAGATAGCATTGCTTAGCTCTGTAGCTTCAAGAATCTTTTATTTGGGATCGTTGAATACAAATGGGAATTCTCTGATCGACAAAAACAAAGAAGACAATGAACATTAGAATGATCACTATGAAGTAAGAATACTAGTTCCTGATGCCCTATGGAGCTCACAGTTTGATGACAGACCTATTTCCAGTCTATTACACTAAGAATTTCACAGTTTTGAGAACACTGGAGGAAGTTAGATGAACTACTCACCTACCCTACGTCTAATGCTATTTCTACAAAAATCAGAATTTCTTATTTCAAGCACTTCTTTTTCCAAATGACAGTCGACAACACAAGTAAGGCACATTCTGGAACAAGCCGATATGTCTGTTCTGGTAAAGAAGCATACTTGCTCACCTTAGCTAACAGAAAATATCTGAAGATTTCAATTTCCTCACTGAAAATTTTAGGCACAGAATGACAATTTCAGGAAGTAGCTCACTCACCAAATATGGAGCTTGAGAATATACTTAGCGTAGGAATAAAATAACAAACTGATTGAAGACTGAGTTACAAGTGTGTGATAGAAACTGAGTGCTGTTCTGTCACCAGCAACAGTGAACACTTGTTCCCATTATGCTGTCCTAAAGAAAAGTGCTGAGTAGAAGAGGTTAAGTAGTTTTTCTATCAACACAACATTGATAAATATCAGTACAAAAACCACAGAATAAATAATATTTTCATTTCAGATTTGAAAAATTGCAGTAGAAAAATTTGAGGGCTGTGTTTTCAAGAAGATTCAAAACCAGCAACTAGCAGCTCAAAAAAAGGGCACTCTCTACTCTGTGCCCTGAAATCCTGCACACTGGTCAGCATTCATCTTTCTAATCACTTGTGAAATTCTGGGCTGACATGACAAAATCCACCCAAAGATCTTAAGAGTGCACAGATTAATAGTGTATTTTCACAGCATTGTACTTAGTGAACACAAGCTATAAATTAGATAAAGGGGAAAATGCATCCCCTAAGGTCCCAAACTTAGTGAATATCCTTGCATTACTTAACATCTTCTGGGCTTTTAAAAAGAAAAAAATTATTAATTACTGCTCACAGTACCCATGAGGCAGCATTAAGCTGCATATAGCATTTGCAGTAAAAACTCATAGCCACACAAAATTCTTCTTGCTTGATGTTTCAATTTAAACTCAAAACAATCCAAACACATGGACATTTGGAGTGGATCGAAATATTTATGATATATCAAAGCACATGAAACTAATGTCATTATGTGAAACCATGTGGAAATGAGTTCTACTTTGTGTAAACCCCAGTACCAGAAGAGAGTTAGGAAAGGTGTGTACTGTATTTATCAGATATTAACCAGAAAAGGATGCTAGTAGAAGCTACTGTGAAATGTGAGTTCCATACTAGTTTAGTAAAAATACTTAAGACTTTCAAATTATGAAGGTTATTAAGAATTGCACAAACCAAAAATATTCTTATTACCTCCATTGAGAGATTGCACACACACGTGTTGGTGGCAGATGTGTGGAATGTCTTTGGCTGCTTTTTGGCCCTTTCTGATTCTAATTAATGGAGGGACTGGTGGATTATGAAGTGTTTCATACAAATGCTTCACAAGAGAGGCTTATAAATCTCAGTGAAGAAGTCAGTCCAACTAATATCTTCACTCAGCAGCGCGTATTTCTTCAAAACAAAGCCTAAAAGTGGAAGAAAAATGTTCTCTTTAAGCCCTGTATCACCAGGGGGAAAGGATCCTTTTTGGTTTCCAGTGAAATTTTACTTTTTTCAGGGAAAGGGGAAAGTAATACACGCCCACAGATTCCCTCACCCAAGGTTCTATTCCACCAAATGGTTGGTTGGACCTGGGTTCCATGAGCCATCCTCCTCTTTTCCAGGCTGCGCAAAATGTAGGAAGTCACTGGGGAGATAACCTGTTTTTCTCTCAGTTGGTAAATCTTGATGCAGGCGGAACACAGAATAGATCTAAGGAATTCTCATAACAATGGTGCCTGCCTTGCTGACAACAGGCACCAGGCTGGTGAGGCAACAGGGGCGTGAGGCCAGGGACAAGGCCAGTGGGACACAGCTGGCCACTCTCCCCCAGCCCCCATCTCCCAGGACAACAAGGCTGACTGAGGGACTGGAGCATCTCTTTTATGAGGAAAGGCTGGAGGAGCTGGGCCTGTTCAGCCTCAAGAAGAGATGACTGAGAGGGGACCTCATCAATGTCCATCAGTATCTGGAGGAGGGGGTCATAGGATGTAGCCAGGCATTTATGATGGTAACAAGCAAGTAGAACAAGCAACAATGGGCAGAAACTGATGCACAGGAAGCTCCACCTGAACATAAGGAAGACATTCTTTACTGTATGGTGACTACACACTGGAAGAGGTAGCCCAGGGAGACTGCAGTCTCCCTCACTGCAGATATTTCAGAACTGCCTGGATGCAATTCTGTGCTTGTGCTCCAGGATGACCCTGCTTGAGCAGGGAGGTTGGACCAGCTGTCACACTGTGGTCCCTTCCAACCTGACCCATTTGTGATTCTGTGAGACCGACGCCGCAGGACGAGCTGCCCCTGGTAAGAGGCCCCTCTATACAATCGCCAGCACCAGCCCTGTGGGACCGAGCCCTGTGGCAGGGACAGCCCTCGGTGGCAGCCACGGCCGCCGTTGTGCCTCAGCCCCGCGCGGGGTGGGGCGGGATCGGCGCCCCTCAGCCCAGAGGCTCCATAAAGGAGGCGGGCAGAGTCGGCCCGGCGGGAGGGGGCGCGTTGAGGGAAGAGCCGACACGAGTGGAGGGGAGGCGGCGCGGAGGGAGGGCAGCCCGGCTGCGGGAAGCGAGGCTCCGCGCTGGGACTGGTTCCTTCGCAGCCATTTTCCGTCCAACCAAACAGCCGATTTGCGGAGGGAGCCAACCAGGGCCGCACTGGAGGTTTGTGCCTGGCTCCGGCCAATGATTGGTAACCGGTTGCACTGCAGGCTCGAATGAAATGTCCGTCTCCCTCCCCGGGCCCCGGCGCTGCCGCCACGCCGCCGCCGCGGGCACCAGGAAGTGCGGGGCTGCCGCCCCGGGCCCCGCACCGGCCGCGCGTCGCTTTATGCGCCGGAGCCGCATGGGCCGCGCGGCCGGGGAGCCGAGCAGGGTGGGCGGGCGGGGAGGGGAGCGGAACGGGCGGGCAAGCAGGGAGGGGGGTGTCGGCAGGGGCGGCGGGGCGGCTGCCCCCGCCGCTGTCCCCGCCGCTGTCCCGCTCTTTCCGCGGGGCCCTCCCCGCTACAGCTCCATTTTGCGGCCTAGGGCAGGGGTGGAGGCAGCAGGCGGAGCTGCCCCGCGGCCGGCCGACACCCCTCACCGCTGGCTGAGAAGCGGCGGGCACTCGCGGGGCGTGCGGCCTCCCGCCATCCCTCCGTCTCCGCGCCAGCCGCGCTCGCTGCGCCCCGGGGCCGCAGCTTTGTGGCGACCGCGCCGGGTGGAGTGGGCTCGGCGCTCTTTTGTGTCCGCCCACCGGGCCCCCTCCCCTCGCCGCCGGAGAGGGGCCGTGACCCCCACCACGCCCACGGTCCCTAGCCGGGCCGTGAGCCGGGTAGCGGTGCCACAGCGGCCCGGGCTCTCCTCCCTTTACCCTCCGCGCCGTTGTCGGGACCGAAATTTCCTGAAAGGTTTGGCGGTATTTGCAGGGATGATGAGCGTAGGTGAGGCTTCGAGATGTGGTGCCAGTACCCGGCTGGCAGTGCGGGCGGGAATGCGAGGCCTTGGGGGGCTGTACGGGGGCCCGGCGGAGGCGCTCGGCCACCCCCGGGCAGGTGCGGGCAGCGCGGAAATCACAGCCAGGGTGATCAACAATAAAGTTGCTGATTAACTGAGGACTCGTCGTCTTGTGCCATTTGTAAACAAGGGGTCACGATAGACGAGTTACCTCTCGAACAGATGTGAGCTGGGTGCCAGGAAGGCTCAGAGGCTGTTGGTGTAAGTAGGAAGGTGTCGTCGTCGTTCCCGTCCCTCCCCGCGCCCCAGCGCTAACTGCATTTGCATCATTGAAGGGCATGAAATCAGGAAATGGGATCGATCCGCTTGCAGTGGCGCAGAGGCAGCTGGGTGGCTGCCTGGGTGGCTGTCCTGTGACACACATGACAGTTGGGAGAGAGACGGGACCCTGCCATTATCTATGTCTACATAACTTTTCGGTGTGTCGGAGGTGTTCTTGGACAGACCTATGTGTGTTAGCCACTGTGCTGCCTCCAGAAATGACGCAGTTGGTGATCCTGAAGAGTACTGTCGATGTATTGACAACAATAGACAATCCTATAGACAATCATACTGGAAAACCACAAAAATTCATGCGTTCTAGTAATATTTCTGCAGCTATGATATATATTTGGCAGTACAACAGCAGTAGAAAATCAGTTTTAGCTTTACCAATTTCTTTGAGGCTTAACCAAAAAGATTTGTTCTGAAAAGACCTGTCAGGTAAAAGCTACCTAGTGTTGTTGGGTTGCATTTGGGATGGCAAAATTAATGATAACAATGATCTGGACATTTTTAGGCAATGAGGAACACAGAAATCTGTGTTTCATCCCATTCATCGACTCTATTACATGAAAATAACTTTTCCTTGGCATCTTGGTAGATGGCAGTTATTGTCAATGAAAGAAAAAAATTCAGCTTTCTCAAAAGCAGCTCTGGCAGAATGGTTGGAAAAAGGAAAATGGCAAGTGCCACCTCGGGCAGTATTCAGTGTCTGGCTTTAATTGGCTTGCAGGAATGGAGAAATGGTATCTATATATAATCATTAGCATACTGCTCCTAAATAATAAGCTAGTCATTACTTTCCTTTTTTCTTTGCTTATGTGGCCTGTGGCATGACAGTTGCAATGTAAAGGCAAGATCCATCTGCAGTTCTCTAGGACACCCAAGATGGCTCAATCTGAACCTTTCTGAGGCCTGTGTGAGTTGCTTTTGCGCTATGCATTGAGCAGGTGGTTATACATGGTCTTGGCTGCTGGGATTTACAGCTATGGCATTATATTGGGGGAAGTTAGAAGCACTGGCTATTACTCTTTAGACTTCAGGATTTGACCGCCATGCAGTTCAAAGCTTAACTCTTATTTGTGGTAATAATTAGATGAAGGGAGGCAATGTTCAGAAATTGAATGAAAAATAATGTTTAAGATAATGTCAAGATATGAAACATTAAACACTGAAACTTTGAAAGTCTGATACCTTGTTTTGTCAACATTTAAAAAAGGTTTGCAAGGTTCTTCATTTAGTACTGTCAAATATAAGTCTAACGGTGCTCCACCTTTAAAATTTTACTTAGAAAGAAATTTGACTTAGTACAGAGTTTTGCAGTAGTGTTTTGAAGAAACTTAGTATTTGGAAATTGGTGTTTTAGTGGCAGGATGCTTATAAAAAGAGCAAAACATTACTACATATATGCATACTAAACAATATGGGTAAATAACATTGGTAAAATAAAAGCAAGTGTCAGCAAATTCAGCAGTTTTGGCCGAAAATAGTCTGCTCTGGAGCTAGTTCAGTCGGGTCTGAACTAGTTTTGTAAAACTCTTACTTGCCCTGTTGCTTTAGAGGAAAAAAGCTGCTTGGCATACTTGAGTTACTACCTCAACAAAGGAAAAATTACCTACTTAAAAATGTTATCAAATGTCTAAAAGGAAAAAGACAGGATTTATGGCTTACTGCTTTGATAAACAGATAAGCTTAGTTTTTTACAAAAAATACTAGAAGAGTATCAAAAACTTACTATTGAAAGGTAATACGGGAATTTCAGTCAGGTTGCTGAAGGAAGGAGGTGCTGGTGCAGTGTGTTCAGCAGTGCTTTCCTTTTCCAGCTTCTGCAAAAGCAATTAAACTGCCTCCATTTCTCTGCTCATCTTTTTTATTTTCTCCTCCAGCTTCTCTCTTCTACTGCCAAAAAAGAGAAAGTGTGGAAACTCAATTTCTCCTGCTTGCTCTGTATCACTGACCCTCTCCTTCTTGGTGTGAAAATGCATGAGGTTTTAGTCCAGCCATATATATTGGAGCTAACAGTGCTTGTGGATATTAGCCAGCCTGGGAAAGAGTCACCAGCTGCTCTAGCAGAGCTGGATCCACATGAAGGGGGCCTGTGGTCAGTGTTACTGGGACTTTTAAGATAAGACATAAAGTTGATAGACTGTTACATGGAGTGGGAAGGTGTAAAGATGGCAATGCTGTCTTTGGATTTCATGAGAGAAAGTTTCCTCCCCATGGGCCAGGAGAAGGATTCTGGTAAAGCCCAGATGCTAATGAGCCTTGGTGACACTGTAGTCCTCTCAGCATCAATCTGCTTTTCTCAGTGTTACTCTGCTATGGGGGGAAACACTGAATGTAAGGGATTAGAGAAGTCTGAGATGGAGAGAGAGTGCAGCATCTGGTTTTGTTCTGTGTGCAAAGGCATTTAGCATTATATTTTTATGTATCTCCTGAAACAATGTCCTGTGAATGCATCCACCAGTTGGTATTTCTTAAGTACCTGCAGGTAGGAATTCAGTGGGAAATTAGGATCCCCAGAAGTCACTGAAAAATAAAAGGAGATTAAAGGTGTATTTTTAATGGAAAAATCTTTCTGCTTAACAGGCAAGGGTGCAGAAAGCTCAAATAAAACTTGGTGTTTCTGCTGTTATGTACTGATTCACAGCTTTACATCTCTTGTGACAAAGTGTGACAAAATGAATGATGTGGTTACTACCTGCGGCTTTAGTTATTGTTTCTGTCCTGCTTCTTTGGCAGACATGACTGCATGGAATGTGTACCAAGTGCTTCAGTTCATTGCATATCATTCTCCACTGCCCCTCTCATAGGGTAGCAATTTTGGGAGACAGGGTGGATAAATACCACGTGAAATACTTAAATCACAAGAGGCCTTTGGTTCCCCTTCAAGAGGGCACTTTGTAAGTCATTGCCATATAACTTCCTCGTTCTGAAAACAAAAATCATCTTTCTTCAAATTTCTTTTTTCTTCTTTGTTTTTCTTTTTATACTGATCTAAGTTTTAGTCCCTTCTTCTCAGTACTAGCAGGCTTAGGCTTGTATTCTTCTTTAGTTATAATTTAGCTGAGCCACTGATATTGACTGCACTCTTAAGGGAGCTTATAAGATTAATCAGGATGCAAGATTTACTTTGAGATACTGATGTTTTATTAGTTTAGTACAGACATATTATAGGAACAGTCTGATTTGTGAGCAGCTGACAGGAGCAAATTTTTTTTAAGCATCCTCAAGAATATTTATACCAAATGTCAGCGTAAACCTGTGTGTTCATTCATGTGCATCTTATCACTGAACCTTCTTTGATGCTCTTGAACTGTTTCTCTTAGAACATATTTCTTTGGTTAATTTCCATGCATCAAGTAGTTTGTATATCCCTAGTAATATTCTTTTATTATTAGAGAGAGAAAAACCAAACAGAAAACCACTAACAGAAAGCATTGTGCTGCTGCTCTGTATTCAGATTTTAATTTTGCGGTGTAGCGCTGAACGTTTATGCCCTGTACTTGTTTACTCACTCTGGTTGTTGATAAAATCAGATAGTGGCATGGTTATTTTAGAGACTGACATGTCACTTCTGATGTTCTTAGCTCTCAGTCTTTATTCAGTCCATGTGTATCCATGGAGGAGCTTCAGTGTCTTCTTAGCACTGAAAGCTGAGGATAATGTACAACATGTAGTAATTGCTTCCTGCAGTTATGCACTGCACTTGCTGCTGGAGGACTGAGGTGTTGGAAGCCCTCCCTCGTGCAATTTGGCAGCCACACAGAGGTAGTATTAAAAAGCACTGCAATGTTCTTGTATTAAAAAGCACTGCAATGTTCGCAGGCTGAAACTGCCATGCAAATATGATGTATAATCTGCAAATGGCTACTTCTCCTTAAAGCAGGTTGTAACAATTTGGCAATCTAAAGCAAAATCTGAAAGTTCTTGCCCACCTGAACCTTTTAGGATTAGATCTCCCAGGATTTTGCCTGTTCTAGCGTCTACTTCCATCTAAAGTAGCAGATTTTCCTACTAAATGGGCCAATATAAGAACTGTTGGCCTTTTTAGTCTCCTAGTGACTGCAGTTAGTGTAGGCGAGGTGTTGTTTCTGTGCTATATTGCACTGCTGCCTTTTCCAGAGCAACTTCACAGACACAGAATTTAGTTTGTGTCATGGTTTTGGAGGTGTTTTATTGGTTGTTTGGGGTTTTTGTTTGTTTCTTTAAAGGAGGGGGATTAATTAGCAACAGTGTAGTGAGAAGAGTGTTTTCTCATTTTCTGAACATTGTTGTATGTGTTACAGAACTTGTGCTGAGCTTGACAATCAGATAATGTGGGTATTTACTGGAGTTTTGAACATCTGAAATTAAAACTGTAATGTGTGAGCATATAACTTTGTTATGAGATGGCTGGGATAGCCGTGGCCTCATTTTCCTGCAAGGTCGTGTTTGTCATCCATTGGGCTCAAAGAAATACTAGTAGGGTAACTTGAATGGCACATTAATTACAGTTGCTATATTCAGATGCCTGGATCTAGATTTGAATTGAATGACAACTATGGCTGAAAGTTTTCCATCAACTTACTTGGCTTGAAGTAGTGTGCTGAGATGGAGGAGGCATGTAGGGCAGCTGGGCCAACTCTGTCTGTGGTGGCCTTCAAGATGTGGCTGGAGAAAACCTTGAGTGCTCTGCTCTGAGCTCGGAGCTGACCCTGCTTTTAGCAGGGGCTGGAGTAGAGACCTCCCATAGCCAGTTCCAACATGAATTATTCTTTGGGCCTGGATGAGAACCTGGTTATTCTGAGCATTATGCAGAAGGATGTTAGTGCTGTCCCTAATCTCCTGTCCCAAGGTTGTCCTGGCAGCTAAAAATCTTTCTTCAAGTAATACCAACAGAAGTAATTTCAGTTGATGTTAAGCTGTCTGTACCTTTTTTCTTTATCTGAGTCAGATCTATCTTTTTCTGTTGCAAGCCTTTTCCTGTCAATTTTGCTAATCACTATTTTAGATTCATAGTTTTGATAAATGTCCACACAAATGCCCAATAATGCATCCTGTAAGTAGATCTGGAAATATGCGCACAGGAAAAAATAGAAGCAAAGGTATTACCTTGAGGATGCGTTAGTTTAATGTGACCAAAATGTCTGTAGATGCAGCACAGGTTTGAAAGAGATTCAAGCAGGAATTGTCTTTTGAAGGCAAACTGGGCTAATGAAAGTAAGATGATTTCTTAGTGTTGCTGGGTCTTGGAAATAAAGATTCAGATGGAGTAGCCTGCAGGAGAGGTGAGCTGAAACCAGTTAGTTATCACATCATGGCAGAAATTTGAAGAATATTGCAACCCTGGAGGAAGGAAATAATTTAGAAGAAATGTTTCACAAAAGATTGAATAAAGAGAGGGAAAGAAAGATCAAGGTATTAAAAATACCTTGTATTGGGGCTGGTGAAGATTGAGATCCTAAATTAAATTCCATCAGGGATCAGAGAGCCGAAACTGAGAAGACTACCAGAAAACTCTAACATAATTTTGGAGGTAGCTTTTGGGATTTACCAGATGCAATTTTAATTCTTTCAAAGTGCAGAAGGGAGAGGGAGGCACAATTCTCTAAATGATGTGTGATGTCAGTTTTGGTGATCATGACATGCAGGATTGTGATATCTTTTCATTGTCTTTAGAGTAAGCTGAGAAAGCAAACTACAGACCCTTTGGGAGATTGAAAAGCAAAGTTAAATCTCCCAACAAAGAATCTGCAAAATGTGGATAAAGTAAATTTATGTTAAGGTTGGTGCATGGAAGGTTAATGCCTAAAATGCTGCCCTTCCTTTAGAGTAGAGCTAATGTGTAAGAAGTGAAGCTGGTTTGCAAAAACCCAGCAAAAGAGACCTGAAATTCTTTATAGAAGTGTGTGTAATATTCTGTTCAATGAAGAAGAGCTGGAATAGTCTTTTTCTCTTGAGCAGCTCCTAAGGCTCTGTCCAGCTATTGTTGAAATGTCAGCAGTGCTCATGTTATTTGTGCATCTCTGGCCAAATGTAACACTGGTCATTGCTGGAAGGTTTCAAAGTGAAACTCAGCTCTGTTGCCACAAGCAAAGTGCAGATTAGTGAGAGGTTAAATGCTCATATTTCTGGGTAGATGTAAAAAAATCACAACATTGCTTCTCCCTCTCTCCCTCCCTCCTCTCTCTCTTCATGGATATGCAAAAAAGTGAGCTCTGTGGTCTCACTGACAGCAACCATGAGATCCTTCAAAGACACACAGTGGGTGTGGGGTCAATGAGTGAAGTCAGCTGGGCTCTGCCTCTCCAGGGGCCATGTGTGTAGCTTGTCAGTAAGAAGGAGGGAAGCACAGGCTCTTTTGGCTTCCCTTTTTTTCCTGGCATTTAAGTTACCTATTAAACTGTGACCACCCCCATCTCCAAACCCTCATGAAGAAGTCTTCTTGTTGGCTACCACATCAGAACCTTGAGAGAAGAGCACCAAAGGATGCCCAGAGAGTGAGGCAGGGCAGGACCAGGAAATGCTAAAATGTGACTCAGAAGGCACATAGGAGTAACTAGTGTCTCAGGGAGGATGAGGATGCAGAGCTGGTCCCACAGTCTGGCTAGAAGTTTGTCAGTGGGCTTGACAAACCAACACGAAGAGTAAAGGTGAGTGAAGGATGCATTCTGTGTAGGAACTAATAGGTAAAGCATTCAGTGAACAGGGGGCTGGTGTAGGTTGTGAGGGTTGTTCAAGACACCTTGCGCATTCTGGTCAGACTTACACAGAAGCTATGTGCTACATAAACCAAATGATTCTGTCACAGCCTGTGCCTCTGGCTGAGTTTTTTGAAAAGCCTCACAAAACAGTTGAACTATTTCCACTGTCAGTACAACTCATTAATGACAGTGGGGATGCTGTTCTCCAATAGCAAAATATTTATGTTTTGTATAAAGTGTTCTCATAGTTTGTGCTGGGTTTGAGTAATAGCTGCACTTAGTGACGTAACAATCACACCTGAAAGATTTCCTTCTTCTGGTTGTAGATGGATGGTGACAGCTCCACAACAGATGCTTCTCAGTTAGGAATTGCTGGAGATTACATTGGTGGCAGTCACTATGTCATACAGCCTCACGATGGTAAGAAGTGAGATAGCAAATGCTACTATTTCTCTGCATATGTGTGTATGCATAAATTTTCTTCCAGTTCTTATATCATTCTCTGCTATCTTCTCTCAGGCTAAGAATTTGCCATTGTTTTTGTAATGCCTCACTGTATAAAACTTTTTCTACAGTCTGAAGGGAGGAGTTGGATTTTTTGATGTTGGTACAGAGACTTTAGGGGGATGACAAAAAATGTATGTTATAGGAAGCAGTTTGTATTTTGGCATGGCATTAATAATGGTTGTTGATCAGCAGCCATGTACACTTCTGTGCATCATGTGATTAAATGCTATCTTTATAAAGGTACCCTGATGTTGCATCTGTTTTTAAAATTATTTCTATGATGATAACACATTGTGTTTTCAAAGGTCTTCATCCTTCAGTATAAGATTTTAAACTGAATTATTGCCTGTTGTCTATCAAATATAATTTCTGTTAACTTTTCTTCATTTCATTAGACACAGAAGACAGCATGAATGATCATGAAGATACAAACGGTTCAAAAGAGAGTTTCAGAGAACAAGATATATATCTTCCAATTGCAAATGTGGCAAGGATAATGAAAAATGCCATACCCCAAACAGGAAAGGTAATACTGTTGTCTGGTAAAGAAAGTGTGTTAATGAGTTTTATTCCTTCCTCTCAGTGAACTTGAGCTGATTAGAGCAACATATTTTTCCAAATGATGCTGCTTTATTGAAGAAAAGCGTTATAAAAGGAAAGGGAAAAAAGCCCCAGGAGCAGGAGGTGATTGAGACCATGCCAATCACAAAGAATATTTTCTATGCAATTCTCTTGAGAGATTTTGTCTGCTTTCATTGAGGTGCACAAAATTTGGAATAAGTGAATAATTTTGGCTGAAATAGAAATTCAGTACTCATCCTGAAAGGGAAGAGAATGGTTAGCCTTCCATCGCCCGAATATTTGCATACCCAAATGCCAAAGTGACATAAGAAGTCTGCTTTATATCATGGAGCAGATAAGGCTAGATATTGAGACCCTTGTTTATTTCTTACTTCTAAGAATAGACTTGTTAATCCATTCTGCTGAGCTGGTGATTGTATAAGTACTTCATCATTCTACAGGTTTATCTTAAATCTTTGCAGGGCTCCTATGATTTGCTGTTTCTCTATTGTATTCCAATACAATTCCAACCACAGTAACATTTCCTCCAGCTAAAACTGATCTCTTTGGAGATCACTCTAAATAGAAGCAAGACATAATTTACTCGCATCTGCTTGTATTTTCATAGTGTTCAGGGTTTTCTGGAGATCTGGATGTTACATTTATAACTTTGCTTTGAAAAACTGTACTCTAATTCATATTGTCATAATTTTTTAGTGATCAAGATGAGATTTTTCTTTAGCATTTAGCATATGGGATGTGGAGCTATCTTGAAAAATAAGGATTTTTTTTGTAAAAAACTGCAAGGGAAGCTGCTGACTGATGACTTCTGAAAATCTCGCCCTACATGTCTGAAAATATCAGAGGAACTAATGAAGACTGCACATAGTTACTGCTTCAATTTTTTATGTTCTTTCATGTGAAGAATAAGAATATTAATTATTATAATCTTCTTATTGATTCTTGTCAGCTTCCCAAGTAATCATGAGTAATACTTTCTGTAATTTTAAGTCAGGTAAATTACTTTTGTCCAGCTGAAAACTGTAATCAAATTTACTTACTTCATTCTTGCCAGGGGCATATGTTGCTTCATTTGAAATCTCATTTGGTAAATTTATACCAAATATATATATATTTGGTAAATTTATAATAAAGCATTAGAAAGACTTGCTGCTAGATGTATATTCTAGTCCTTGAATCTAGGCAGGTTAAAAATACTTGTCAGTGCTGAATTTGTGGGAATGTGATGGACTGAGGTTGGAGCTACCAGGTCTCTTAAAAAGAAGCTGTGGCATTGTGATGAACAGGTTTGAAGAGACCTAGGTAAGCAAAGCAAGAAGCATCTGGGTGTAAGAACTTGTATAGAACTTAGGACTTCAGGAGATCCTGGCAGTTGGCTGTGCTGCTTGAAATAGTAAAACATGGGTAAAATCACATTCCAGTTGGTCTTATGTAGAGGAGTGAGGACATCCAGTGGTTTGCTGTGCAGGTGTTGCCTAAATGGGTATTGTCATTGGGTTTTGGGACGTTTCCTTTATTATCTGGTGTACTCTTTGCGGGGTTAGTGGTGAGTTTTTTAAAGTCTTGTGTCTTTATTAATGATTTTATGATACTTTTTTTCTTACTAGATTGCCAAGGATGCAAAGGAATGCGTACAAGAGTGTGTAAGTGAATTCATCAGCTTTATAACATCAGAAGCAAGTGAGAGGTGTCACCAAGAGAAAAGAAAGACCATCAATGGAGAGGATATTCTCTTTGCCATGTCTACCTTGGGGTTTGATAGCTATGTTGAACCTTTGAAGTTATACCTCCAAAAATTCAGAGAGGTTGGTATATATGGGTATTTGCTCATTTATTTAACCTGGTTGCGTTTATCCTTAGCTCTCTGTTGTTGTAACTGTATAATAGCTAACTTGCACAGTATCTCACAGCTGTTGGTTAGGGAGTAATGTTATGTTTAAAAGCATTCCAGAGAACTCTTGACTTCCAGAGGATGTGAAGAGAAAAAGGAGAAGTAAGCATTTTGATTAGACTTGCTGATTCAGGGTAGTTAAAGCTTTCAACTGAATAAATTCTCTAATGTATTCGTGGTAGTAAATTGCTCTGCTCTTTAAGGTGCCTATTAAGAATGTTTAATTTGATCTTTGGGTTCAGTCAGTATGAACTGACTGCATCCTCTGAGGAACTGGCCTAATGCCTATTGTTTGTCTGGACTTCAGGTCTGCAAAAGAAAAAAGCTGTTTTTCTCATGTTGGGACATGGAAAACTATCTGCTTCAATGGGGTTTTTTAAATTACTATTTTAGCCTGTCCCTCGGTTTGCTTTTGATACATAGTACATGCTAGATATGTGATCCAAACATTTAATTTAATTTATCCCTTCTGTAGCAGAAAGTGACTTTATTCCTTTCAGCAGTTTAGACCTTTTCAAAAAAGGAAGTTGCTTCTGCTTGGGTTTTTTTTTTCTGGTCGGCCTCCTCCTGTCTAAATTGCCAGACAGTAGATAAGGATGCTCTTCTGAGTTTCTTTGTTTTGTAAACCTAAGATTTTTTTAGTTCAGACTTGCTAACCGTATTTGTTTTGCTGACAGCACTTGAAGCTTCCCCCTCCCAGAAGGTCATTTGCTGAATAACTGAGTAACAGGAGGTGTAATGTAAAGTTGGAGTAGTGCTGTGTGCTTTTTCCAGTTTTGTGTAGCAGTTGCACATGCTGTGATAGGGCTGTATGTGCTTTTAAAAAGGCAAGTGTTGCCTAACTAGTTCCAGTTCTTACCGAGTAAGTCTGAAGTGGGTCTGTGATACTTTCATTCTTAATTGATCATTTTTGCAGATTATGGATACTGTGGTAGCAGAGTAGTTGGATTGGGTTTTAATTGCATGGATGGGTTAAACAGCTTAGCTCATCAGTTCTAAATCTCCCTTCCAGCAAGGGTGTCTTCAGGGTGAAATACTTCAGTTTTGTAACTGAATATTTTGTCTGCAGCAAGCAGTTGCAGAGAATCTTTTTTTATGTCCACATTATTTTTCTAGACATTCTTATGTAGTAGCATACAGCATCAAACTTCAAACTTGTAGAACTTCATGCAGATGACTTGGGACCTTGGCTTTCTATGCTGATATCCTTTCTGGCTGTAGTCCTTGATGTGGGAGAAGAAATTCTACATCTTGGTTTTAAATGTCAGCTCTTAGTTTATGGTGATGGTGCTTGTGCGTGGTTGGTAAGCAAATGTTGCACATTCTTGGTAGGTGAGACTCTGTGATTTCTTGTAAATTTTCCTTCTGGATTACCACAGATTTTGAACTTACTGCAGAAGGTGAAAAGCCTTTCTTAGAACCACACAGTCCTAGTTTGACAAGTTTTTGTTTCAGGAGTATGGTTAAGATGAAAAACACTCACGTAATATGCACATTCTCAAATCCCATAGAGTTTTACAGTTCTTGGGATTTTAAGCTCCATCTGTTGCACTGTGACTCTGCAAGTTTCAAACCTTGGCTAGAATTCCTGGGGCTATGAAATAAATCTCAAGCTTTTTTTCTGCTTTTTTTTGTGCTCTCTCTTCTTAGGCAATGAAAGGAGAAAAGGGAATTGGGGGAACAGTTACAACTGCAGATGGTCTAAGTGAGGAGCTCACGGAAGAAGCATTTAGTGAGTAGTACTTTTTAATTTATAATGTTCTTACTACAGCTTTTGTAAATACAGCACTTCTGGCAGCATTCTTACTTGAGTAATATATCCTGGACTAGTAATAGCTCATGTCAATTGTGAAAAATTTATAAATGCATATATTAGTCCTTGTATACACTTAAACACAGGTTGTAATGAAAGGTGCAAACCTTTTTTTTTCCTTTTCCCCCAGTAGCTACATATCCATTCTACTTGCAAAACTCTTGGGGGAAAAAAGTAAAACTGACTTGAGGAGCTCATCTTTGAGAAATGAGGCAGAGAAGAAAATCATCTTTGTCTGATTCTAAAGACCTTAATATTTCTTACATTCAAAAGAATGCACAGATTGGCAGCTAGAAGGTGTAGGGTGTAGCATTCAGTGTAGTTTTCTTCCTTTTACTGTGGGTTAAAGCCTTACAGTTTTTTGGGATTTCCACTGATTTTGTTGGTGCTGATTCTTGTATGTAGTCTTCACCTTGGCTTTTAAATGTTATGGGCTGGTAATGTTGAACCTGATAGAAGACGAATTAGAAAGCACAGCTCTAGTCCTATCTACTGACAAGCTTTAGGTTTTTAAGTATGTGATAAAATCACTGGTAAACCACCAAACTAGCAAAAATTCAGAGGCTGAGGGCTAAAATGACCTATTCAGGATTGGAAATATACTTTGCTCTCAGTTTGACTTTGGCTGCATAAAACAATGCAGTCTTGTTGGGTCTCTTCTAGCCTGGAAGAGGAGTTTATAAAACTGGCTGGAAATTAAGAATCTAAATCTAAATATTGCAAGGGTCCCTTCTAATATTTAGATTTAGATTCTTCACTTCCAGACCTAGGAACCTCAGACTGCTCTATGAAAAAACTTTAGGCTGCTGTGACTTGAAAAGAGCAACTTAAGAAACGTCCTGGCAGGATTAAGGATGCAAAGGAGCTATTGCAGTATTAAAGGAAAAAAAAAAATTATGTTAAATAACTGATCATGTCAAGTGCTGCAGGTTTTTTTCTTCACAGGGGCAGCTATAGCTTTGTCTGGAATGAATGATGGTGTCACACAGCAGTGATAGCTGTGCTTCTGTGGCATAACCCTCAGCTCTTTGTGGTGGCCTCATGCCAGGGCTGGGTCGGGGTCTCTCCATTAAGCTGTGTTGGATGTGGAATGTGCACATTGAAGGGCAGTAAATTTTGGACCTGCCAGAGCCACTCTCACTAATCTTCATGCATCTCTCAGCCTGCAGCTGAAGCAATTGAAACTTTGTTCAATGAAGGAGGAAGGAAAAAAATAAAAACAACCCCAACTATGCAACCAACCAAAAATCTAATTACAAAACCCTCAAACATCAGCTTTCAAATGAAAACCGTTAGGATTACACTGTGCTTTTAGAATTTTTTATTGGTTATATATCTTGTTTATATTTAGTAACTACATGAACAAAACCTTATTATTTATGTCCTAGGGGAAAATGTGCTACAGTGACAACCTACAGTATAAATCATTGTGCTGCTTTGCTTTCAAATAGCAGTTGTAAGGCACCTACTCTGAGTGCGAGAGCTCAACATACATATTTGTGAAGGTCTACCTTGGAGCATCACTCCCTGTGTCTTCTCTTGGTATCTCAGAAGTACTTTTTACTCCTTTTGTTGGCCTCCTCTTTCCTCTGTGAAATCAGAGCTCTTCTGTGTGCCCTGAAGGACACACTGAAGTCGACCACTACAATGTCAGGCTCTAGCAGTGCTTTTTATGTTTTGTCATTGCCTGTTCCTGTTCCTCTCTTCTGCCTTCCATAGAGCTTCTGTATTACGGAGTCCCTGATGGATCACGATTTATAAAGCACACAATGATTTGAGTTCCTCCCCCATGGCTATGCTCAAGTGCTAACTTTGTGTTTAAACAAAGCCAACTGAATTCTTCAGGCTTGTTGGGATACTGAGCACTGGAGATGGCCTTTTCAGTGGTCAGGGTGGTGAGCTCCATTTGCCTGTGTGCAGGTTTGGACATTCTGCTTACTCTCAGAACAAAATCAAGTTGGACTTTATGTATTTCTTCTGAATGGGAATAAACTTGTTCACCTGTAACACTTGGTAACCAGTGTGAATTTACCAGAGTAGGATGGTAACTCAGGAGATTAATGGCTCTGTAGTCCTGGAGTGGACCACAATTATTTAATGGTGACAGACACATGAAACAAGGCTCTGTATATCAAACATTCCTGCCTAATGTTTTTAAAATGCTCTTTCTTTCAGCTAACCAGTTGCCAGCAGGCTTAATAACCACAGATGGCCAACAGCAGAATGTTATGGTCTACACAACATCATATCAACAGGTATGATCCTGTATCTTGGCCCCTACTCTCCCTTCTGCTGTTAAAATCCAAAGACTCGTTCAGCTGCTCTGTTCTGAAAGATGAGAATTAATTTTATATAGTCCTTTGGTGGTGGCTGTCATGCCATTCCAACACTGAGAATTCATGGCTGCTTGCTGTGAACTGCTCTGCAGCTTCAGAAAATGTGCAGTGGAATGTAAACTTGCATTTTCTTTCTCTAGATCTCTGGTGTTCAACAAATTCAGTTCTCTTGATTTTGAAGAAAATTTTCCATCTGGGAACATGAGGCGGAAAACCTGTGCAACTCTAACGAAGAGGCAGTTTTAATGACTGGTGAAGAGATTTATCTCTTTGTATATTAAATAGCTGTAATTTAGCTACCAGAAGCTTGACTAATTGAGGTGTGAGTTCTGACTCAAATCTTTTTCATGATGATTTTAAAGAAATAATTGGATTTTAAAGGTATTAAAGTATTTTTGTTTTGTACAAGAGTTTGTTGCTCTGTATAACTCCTGTATGCATTGTATATTGCAATTTATTACTGTCAGAGATTTGTAGACAGTTTCTTATTTTCATATTGAATCATGTTACTTTTGTAATTCAGGTAAACAGCTGGGTTAATTCATGCTTACCCTTTGAATAAAATTGTAAGGGTAAAAGTTCATTTTTGAATGCAAGTTGCCTTTATTATAAAGATTGAGTTAGTCTTGGTTATGTAACTTGTCTTGCATGACAACCTCAACTAACCTGACACGTTCAGCTTATTTATTGAGATTTTGAAAGGGACTTTTTCCTCATGAAACTAGCAGCTCAAAAGCATTGCTACAATTTTTTTTTCTAATGTAACTTCTGAATTAAAGGGTAATCAAAACCAATGAATGCTCTACTACATTTAGAGGTTTAGAGCTTATCAGCAGTGTTAATGAAAGCACTGACTGTGCAATGCAGGTTTTCTTTTTTTAAATTTTTTTCAGTTGCATAAATTCTTGTTCGACTTACTTTGATACTTTTAAGGTAGTCTTTCAGCTATTGAAATTACTCCTCCTTTTCATGTATGGCTTTTAGAATCCCAAACTTAGAAATCCAAGGGTAGGGGGAATTTTATAGTCCTTGTGGTAAAAGATCTCATTTTAACTTTTTACTGAAATGTTTTAACATTTCTTGTGAGCCTGTGGAAACTCAAAAGTGGTAGTGACTTTCTGTGTCTGGGCTGCATGTTGTGTGGGTGTGTATGGGCATGAGTGGCTGACAGCTGAATAAGTGATACAAATCTGAAATGGAAGAGAGACTTCAGGTTTGCTGTCTCTTTCTTGGTTTTGCAATAAACTCTACCTAGGTAATGTAGTTCTGTATATTAAGTGAGCTATTCTTGGTAACATTGCTGTTTCTTTAATAATTGGATGGGTAATTTTGTTGCCATGTCTTAGCCTATTGGGGTAGGGATGAGGGTTTTAGTAATAGCTTACTCAGACTGGATGTTGGGACCTTCCGTATTTTTGCTGTTTCCAGTGGACTGAAATGTAATATATTTATTATCCTTCGACAAACCTGTTATTAATTTAAGCAAACCACACCTTGATACTCTTGCCATATGATTTCTTGCTGGTTTTGTCTTTTCTTATAAAAAAAAAAAAGACATGTAATAGTTTAATATTGGGAAATTGGCATAACCTAAGATATCCCAGCTCTTTAGCTAAACAAAAACTGCATGTGCAGATTTGAGCAGTGTTTCCTACCAGTCAGCATCCTGCTGGCAGAGCCTCTGGAGGCGATCCAGTGTATTCAGGGCAGTCTGCAGGATGTTCTGGGCTTCGTGGCAGCCTCTTGTTCTTCAGCAGCTATAAACAAATGGAGTTTCTCATTAAATGTAAAACTGAATAACACAATCCCTGCAAGACCCCCTTCTGTCTCTATTCCATTTATTTCAGGCCAGCATAGCCTGTTCTTGCTATTCCCAGATTTGCAATGGAAAAAAGCTGTGATACCAACTAAGGAGAAGCTAGGAAAGATTTGGCATTTTGATATATAGAAAGTGGGTTGAGGTGATCCCACACAATTGAAACAGGCAACATTTTTCAGGCTCCCCTCTCTGCTGTGAGTTTAGGTTGGCATGTGTTAAGTTTGTGGTTTATACTCCATCATGTGAGCAATGAAGGTGATAGTTTTTCCTTTTTCTTTCTTCTTCCTTTGAGGACCAGGGACAAAACTGTGTAACTTCTCATTCCCTTCCTGAAACCACAGCAGTAAAAGTAATAGTACAACACTTTGTTCCATGTCTCTCTGAAACCTTTCTCCTAATAAAAGTTTGCAGGGTAGCCATGGTACGCCAAATAAAAAAAAATGTGGTCTGAAGAAATACTTGCTTAATTTTATTAGCAGCAGCACAACCAGGGCATTCTTTATATTTGTTCAACAAATCTGTGTTCTCATTTTGCTCTGTTTGGGTGTTTAAAATTTACAAGTAGCTAAGACCTGAACCAAGAATGACCATTCTTGCTGCATCTCACCTGCTTCTACAACACTCCTGTCTTTAATACTCTGAATGTTTTTTTGAACTAAGATACCCCCAAACTGAGCTTGAGTTCGAGACAGCTGTGGCAGCGTATGTTAAGACTTGGAGAAAGGCTGCTTGAAAAGCAGTGATGTTCAGAGATCTTTTTCCAAGAACAGTGACTTTTTAGGTGCCTTTTCACAAGACAAGCAGCTTTTACCTCAGTAATTTTTTGAAAAATGCATTTTTGTGTAACTTGATCCTTCTGGTGTAATTTGATCCTTCTGGTATTTCTTTATAGGGTGCTTTTGGTATCTTTAAAAGCACAGAAATGCTGTTATCTCTTGTCCAAATGCAGTTGTGAGAAAAGCTGATTTAGATGATGTTCTTCTATATCCAATTTTCATTACAGGCAGAATGGGAACTGAGGCTCTGTTTTTCCCAGTCTTGTTGATGTACATATGCACGGTTAACTGTTTTATTTATTCCTTCCTTCTGATCTCTACTGAATACTAAAATACGTGGCTGGATGGTGTAGCAAGAACACAGATGG
Organism: Setophaga petechia; assembly: GCA_024362935.1. Classification (NCBI taxonomy): domain Eukaryota; kingdom Metazoa; phylum Chordata; class Aves; order Passeriformes; family Parulidae; genus Setophaga; species Setophaga petechia. The sequence continues at coordinate 1,407,710 of JANCRA010000108.1, read as the reverse complement.
AGTTCTGGCATGAGGTGGTATGTCCTAAATACCTACTGCCCCATGTTTATATGCCTGTAGCTAAAAATCAGCCTGAATTATATGGGCTGTTCTTTAAAGAGCTATCTTCCTTGAACTGCACTGTGGGTCACTGTGAATGCTATGGGATGATTCCTATTGCAGAATTTGAGGATGATGCTCATGAACATGTTGTAGGCACGGAGAGGTGATTTCTCTCTAGCCTTTGGCAGGAGAGGAAGCATATGGGCAACTGCACACACAGAAGAGATTGCTCAGTGCAAAGCAAGGGGCAGAGCCAAGGGCTAGTGTTTTCCCCAGCACCTTGCTGTCATGATAAGGGTTGGCAGCAGCTTTGCTTATAGCTATAGTATTCCTCATTTTGCAGAGCTCTGAATGTGATTAATGGTCCAGGTAAATCACGGAGGCTTGCTGCCTCAGTTACATTTACAGCAGTAAGACAACTTGCCTTTAAGTCACTGTATTACCAAATGGTGCAGGGTTGATGTTTTTGGGGTTTGATTTATACCAAATAGAAGAAAGGAAGTTTTTCACTGAAACTAGTAGTGAATTTTCTTTTGTTTGTAGGTGAAAAAACCTCCAAAGCTGGATGTAGATTTTAAGACAAGTAATGCTATAAGGAAACTATATATTCAGTCCTATAGAAAGAAGTTTGATCTAATGGTTCCTCTTATTTTTCTCCTGTTGCTGATTTGGTGAAAAGAGCAGTTGTGGGAGGATGCCTTTTGGATGTGGTACACTCTAAGACATGGACCTAGTTGAAAATACCAACCAATTTTTCCTCTTTGAAAATCAGATACGCTGTTGTGGCAAAATAATTCTCACTTTCACCCTTTCAAAGGCTGAAAAATAAATTTGTTTACCTATTGATTTGTGAAATTGGCATGGTAATGGACTGCAATGTTACCTGTGACCTTCAGGATGTAAAAGTTGAATTGGAAGCTCCCTGGAAACTGCCAGTTCAGCTTGCAGTGACATTCAAGGCCACGTGCTCTTGGGAGGGAGGGCAGTTTGCTGCTATGCGCAGTAGCCTTCAAATTGGTGCCAGCTGCACTGAGTTTATTAAACCCAAGTTCCCAAGGATGGCTGTGGAGGCAGGGCCAGAGTGATGCAGTGCACAGCAGGTCTGAAGTAGTCAGCTACCCTGCTTTAAGAAATCTTCCAGGCAAATTTCTAGGCTCATTTCCTGGAATATTTTACTGCAGCATGCCAGGCTAGAAGGCCCATTTATCAGAGCAATGGCACCTGATTTGCTTATGTGTGAAAGAAAACAACTGAGGGTTAAATCTGCTGGGCAGAGGAACAGCCTTTGAGCTGCTAATTTAATGTGTGTGTGCCTGATACTTACCCTTACAGCAACATGAACAGCAAATAAAACCACATCCAACAGCAGAACCAAGACTCTTTATGTGCAAGGGCTGTGTCACTCAAAATGCAACTGCAGCCAAAATATTTGCAACAGTATATACTATTTCTGCTCTCTGCACCCTGGAGGAAGACAGTCCAGCACAGCAGAGCCCATGTCCCAACACTGTCCAGGGCAGCATGACACAGAAAAAGGATGCTGGGATGCACAAGTTTGTTTCTGCACTGTTCAACTCTTCCTTGGCCCTAGCCAGGAAATCCAAACCCACCAGACACCTGAGCTCCCTGTGCAGTGTAACATCTTCGGAAAAGCAACCTGGTGAACAGGCAGATGCCAGGAGCCAGCTGACAGGAAAAGCTAAGCACTGGGGGAGAAGGGGAAGGATCGGAAATCTCACCTCCAGCCAGCTGGAGTGCATTTCTGCTACAAGGAAACAGGCTCCAGCACTGTGAGATGAGAATGTGGAGACTGGAGCCTGGCAAGAGCTGCAGCAGAGGACGAGTCTGCTCTCACTCTATCCAAAACCACAAGTAACAGCCACATTTCACAAGCCAAGCAGCTGAAACTCATCCAAAATGTTTCTGGAGTAGATGCAGTGGGACCAAGTTTGTACACACAAGAAGAAGAAATATTGACAAAACCTGTCCATTTTGTGTCATCTGGCTTTACAGCTCTCATGTTGCATCAGATGGTTGAAATGTAAGTAGCAGAAACCTCAAGCTGTCAGATTGATATTTCAGGTTTTCTTTTTCAAGACAGTAATTTCAAAGAGTGGCTCCCAGACTCTAAACAGTTTCCTTCTGGAGCAGACAGCATTTAAAGTCAACATATAAAGTCTCTTTCCTACTCAGGCAAAATACAATGAAGAAATAATTAGGAAACTGCTGCTAAAAAGAAGAGTTTGGGATATTTGTTAATATTGCTCAAAGTTACAAGATAACTGCTTGTACCTAGTAACTTTTTGTTAAAAGAGAATTACCAGCACTGCGTGCAAGAGTGATGGTTACTCTAAAAGGCAATTAAACATTTAAATGAGTGAATGGAAACAAAAAAAAGAAGAGGATGCAAATAAACCAACATTTTGGACCTTCTAAAAGGTTTTAAACCTTCTAAAATGGCATAAAGCCAGTGTGCCTCTTTTAAGAATTGGTTTGAAATAACTGTATATTGATAACTTCCATGTGTGGACAACAGTATTTTATAATTTCAACTGATACAGAAATAACTCTGAATTCTAGAACACACTGAAATGCTTCAGCTCTTTTTCTCTTTGAAGATACCACATCCAAGCCTAAGTTTTCATTTTAAGGAGCTGCTGTACCAACTTAGCAATTACATCAGATATTAAAAGCAGATGCTTGTTAGAGGCAAGAATCCCCTCAAAAAAAAACCCCCAAACAACAACCACCAAAAACCAAACCAACCAAACAAAACACCAAAAACAAGCAAACAAAAAAAACATAAAAAAACCCAAAACCGCCAACCCCAAAACAATGACAGCAAACTATGCCCACTCCCAATCTGAGAGATACTTTTGTTGTTCCTGTCAGGACTGTAAACCCAAAAATACATTAAATACTTCAGGCTTTTGAAGGATGTACAGAACAGACCCAGTTGAAATTGACCGCATTTATAGACCGCATATGACCTCATCACATATACTTAGCATGAGGCACATATAAGGAGTGAGTAAGACCAAGGGGCCCAGTAGCTCGCATGGATCTCTTGGGCCTTCCTGCCATTCTAACTCCCCTTCCAAGGGCTGCAGGTGCTAGACATTCTCTGGCTGAGCCCCACCACCAATCATTCGTGCTGGGATTCAGCTGGATGCCCACCCTACCCCCACCTGCCCTACATCACAGGGATTTCCTCTCTGGGGAAAGTGCTGGAGGTGCAGTATCTTAAAGACTTTATGGATCAAGAGGAATTATTTTAAGCTCATCTTCCTGATAGTTTAAGCTGACTTGTTGAAATTCTAATAAAAGCGATCTCCACTTCCAGACCAATGGCAAACACCTCAAAATGAAGATTTCACTATGATGAACAGAAGGAGGAACCCATTGCCCATACAGTGCCAGCAGTCAGTGCTCCACCCCTGTCCTGAGAATCTGGAAATTCTTCTGTGTCAGAACTGGAAGCCACAGAATAAAAGTCCTGATGTTTAGCTCACTAGAAATATTATAAAAATATCCTAAGGACCAAATAATGCTACAAAGAAAAAATAAATAAATCGGAGTTGTTTTTAAGATAAATTTATACAGCAAATTCAAATTTGCCTTCAAGAGAAAATAACTCCTACTCTTAAAATCTTAGAAAGAGAACAGCACAAGAGGATTCTTCACTGATGTTTTAGGCCTTCCCATTTGTTTTCCACTAATGCAAGCATCATAAATAACAAGACAACAACCATTATTATAATAGCTAGGAACACAAGGAAGGAATCAATCTGGAGCAGACAGCTTTTAGCAGTATATCATGTGAAGTCTCTTAAGGAGATCTAGAAACAACCCAGTAGACCTTTCAGTTCATTTGCTCCTCTCTGCTCCCCCACTTCTTGTGGACACGAACACAATTCAAATCCTTAGTAGGAGCCTTCTGAGCAGACTTTGTGCTCACACATCTTTTTAACAAACTGCAACAAAGCAACACCAAACTCTTTGTCACTCATTGTCAGCAGCAGTGACCCCTGGCTAGACAGGGGAAATAATGTCAGAATTTCAGTTCAGAGGCCACAGCCTGCAAGGCACAAAGGCATGGAAGGAAGTAAAGTAATGTTGAGTGCACAGCAACTGAAGAAGGTGGGGCAGATACTGGAGAACCTCAGCTAGGGAAAAGCTCATGAGGTAACCAAGAATTAGCTTAGGAGACAATATTTATGGAAGAGTAATAGTACTATGACAGTGCTTATTCATTAAACCCTCTTCTCCAATTTGAGAAATTGACTCTGCATCAGAAATTCCAAGTTTGTACACATACACCTCTGAAAAAACAGACACACTTCAGTATTTACAATGTGTTTGATAGGACAACCACTTTATTACAAAGAACAAACAATGCTTCAAAATAAGACTAATCAACTTGTATTGTACAAAATGTCAATTTCCTTGTAGAGGTCATGAAGTAACAGGCTGTAAGATTAAGTTCACGTCAAATTCGCTATCCTGAAATAATCAGATAACAACAGTAATACTTACTACATCTTCAGAGTTTATGGCATGATCATGTGCTCTACTCCAAACTACATTCAAAAGATATTGCTATAATTACTTTGAAAACACAAAGTGTAAGTTATTGTTCACTTCATTTCCACTTTCACAAGAACATTCTGAAGATGAAGTTGTAGCAGTGCTTGCCATAGCTGGCACAACTGTTCTATGCTTACACAGTCACAACCTCCCTAAGAAGTTCAGTAAACCTAGACATTTCTACAATATGGATATAGTAATCTGCTAGATTTCAACTTCTGTTGCACGTCCTTTAGCAGTATCTGAAATAAATGGATAACATGGAGTCTCAAAGAGCTGGTGTCAACAGTCTTCTAAACTTTAAAATCAATCAATATTTCTCTGATATCTAGTTGATAGGCAAACAGGTGGGATTTAGACATTATAAATACAGTTCTAAAAACAGAGCAAAAAGTGTATTTTACAGTGTGTACCACAATTTCAGTTTAAAGTAAAACTGTAAGCAATTGAAGAGTTGCATATGATCACTATTCAACGTTACCCAACTTGGACAAAAAAGAAAAAGTGACATCTTATGTCAAGTCAGCTGAAGAAAGCACACTCACATGGAAATTATACTTTCATTGAAAACGCCACAATTTTACCCTTTGGTAGTCATGACACACCCACTGAAAAAAGAAATTGTGCAAATCATGTGAAACCAAGTGCAAAAAAACTCCACCCAGACACACCCAACAGGTTTTATTCTTAAATAACAACTCTACAATCACAGCTATCACCCAACAAAATCAAAGCCACAAGTATTTTCTCTAAAGGCTTCTTTCACAGTACTAATAAGAAAAACCAAGTTCTATTCTTCTAGTAGATAGTTCATTTGTATGGTACTTTTGTTATCAGACAGTATTGGTAGTGAGATCCGACCTGACGAAATGAGCCATTAAAACACAAATATCTTAAAGCCAGTTAACTTCAGGAAAAGTCCTATACATTCATACTATAAACACTGTTTAAAGTGAAACTGGGATATCCGTCATTGTCATAAAAACATGATTCTTCTCTGGAGTCAAACCATGTGTGTTACTCCTTGTGTCACAATTAACACTATTATAGCCATTTATGGTCCCCTAGCACTTTCTGGATGCTATTGGAGCATGTGATGCATTGCGATAATTAAGGCTGTACCAGCACTTCGTTATAACCCTGATTCTCAGGGCAGCCAACACTTGGCTGTTAAATCTGCTCTGGGAGACTTGAGCTGCTAATTCTCTACTATTTTAGTGATACTCCTCCCACCAAACCAGGCACATCATTGATTTTAGTTTATATATTTACAAATGTTCTTAAGACAAATTTTACTGGAAGAGGCAAGAAATTCTACCTTGATATATAATCTTTTGGCATTTGGGGCAAAATTAAAGTGCAAAGTATAAACTTCATTGCACAGTAAATAATTTAGATTTTTTTTTTAAAATAAATCTTATTTAGGTGCCTCAATCTATTCACCTAGTGACCTTGTTCAACTCAGCCTCTACACTTTGGTAAACATAGTTTTATATACAGATACATAAATATCATTTAAAATGTTTACCATTATTTTACTACTGTGAACTATTTTTCTCTTTCTCCATAGGAATGGATCGACCTATTCCTAGAAGTAATGCTTGTTGATTTTATCAGCTAGCTAGTTAATGTAAAATGATGCATAGTAAAAGGGAGATACTGAACTTGATTGGTAGAATATATTGGTAAAGCAAACAAGCACTTAAGATTAACTGGAATAAATATGTTGAAAGTTGCCATATAATGTGTGCAAAATTGCTTACCATGTATTCTAAACTTTGGTTAAAATTTTCAGATTGAAGTTTTACAGAAACATTATGGCAGCAACACAAGTGATTACTAACACAGGAATGAGGTAAGTTATTATTAGTGCAAAAAGTAAGCTTATGCTAAAAGCAAAGCATATGGATTAAAAAAAAAAAAAAGATAATAAATCTCATGGATGTTTTAATACAAGACCAGAAAGATCTCTTGTAAACCCTGGTATTTACAAGTTTAAGATTTGTACAACTACAAAATGATAATTTTAAGTAATAGTAGTGCATTTACAATGAATTTATGTTTTTTTGTAATAAGAGCAATGGATAAGTTTATCTTTTTCCTTTTAAATTTTCAGGGGATATTTTTCAAGATTAATATATTTGTTACAAATAGTAGAAAAAATCACTTCTTTACAAAAAAAGTATATATTAAAATATTTATACATTTTAAGTTACTATATAATAACTGGAAATTTTTGCCTTGTACTCAGGCACCAGAATGAAGAATGTGATATAGGGAATGGAAACCAAACAGAATTTGCTCATACCCCAAATCTTATGAATTATCTATGCAAGATCTGTAGCAATCCTGGGGACTCTACCTCAAACACTACTACTTGTGCCAATTCTTTTATTCATTTTTGATTTGAAACTCTGTGTTCTTTACATTTTAACTTATCGCTACCAAAAAGAGCTGCTGGACAGAGAGCAATCCTCCACCCCACCATCTTGGATATATTTTCTATATGATACTCATACCTGAGCAAGGCTCTACAACATCGATGTGTCAAACGTAAAAAAGGTTATATATTTTTAAGATAAAAACAATGCAAAAATAAAATATTTGTAGCATTTACAAATAGTACAAGAGTTACATTAAACACTACATTCGAAAATTGAGATTTATTAAGTAATTTCTACTTTGAGCCTGATGTTTTCATATCTGCAAAGCAAAGGAGACATTGTTAAATGTTTCATAATTTCACATGGTGTACATAGTCAAACATTTTCAAACAAACACTATGTCAGAGTTGTAGGATATAGATAATGGTCAAAACCTCTGCCAAATAAAGTGTTAAAACAGCACTGAAATACTGAACATCACAGAAGACAACTTCTTCATTGTTACTCCCCATCTTAGAAACACACATATTAGAAACCAAGCAGTGGGGCATTCAACAGGTGGGTCTCAGCCCAGCAGCTGAGATCAGCTACCTCCCCACCACAGTTCCTTGCTGCCCAAGAGGATGGGCACTCTGCCCTTCCTACCTTCCTCTGTGCCCACAGTACCTCTTGCTGAGCAAAGCCAGCTTCCAACAAAGCTAAGCCAGAAATGGGAAGGAGCAGGATGAGAAGCTGGCAAAACTTGAGCCCCCATATTGGCTTACTTATAAGGCAGGCCAAAACTGACCAGGCTAACACTAATTTTAGTTTCAGTGGATCCATTCCCATCCCCAAATCATCATGAACCTGTACAAATTCAAGCCCAGGGACAAGATGACAAAACCTTTTCTGGCTGTAACACAGATTTTAAAGTGCATATGCATCACAAAAATGCACCTGATATCACCTGATGGAATTTTTTTCCATTCAGGAAGGTGAAAAGACTGAAAAAAACCCTGATTACACTGTATGTCATCTACATGATGCACAAAACTGGATTGCTTCTTATTAGACTGAAAAACTTCTGAGCTGAAGTGAATTATACAGAATTATTCAGAAGCAACAACTAGAATTGCATAAAACTCCCATAAGGAACAAACCAACATTTCAAGCAGTTCACATGCAGTGCTGCATTGGTTCTGGAAGAAATGCACAGCTCCTGCTCCACTCAAATGCTGTGTGTGACAGTGACTTTACCTTGGAGCCACCGAACCTGCGTGGCTGGGCCATAGCCTCTCTCATTCTTGGCTGAAATCCTGAACACTATGGCAGGCCGGGAGGTGTAATCCACGTGGGCATTGGAAAGCTGGGCAGCAGTCACTATGCAAGATGTTTTAAGACCACAGTATATCCTCATAAATACAAGTTGATTTGGATTTTCCTGTAGTTGCGTGGAACGGATGGCTAAGTAGGCAGAATATTCTAAAATATTTCCAGAGGGTGAAGCAGGAGGCTCCCAAGAAAGATGAATACAGTCTACACTCTGAAGAAAGAGAGAAACATATGATAGTATGTAGCTAACCATAAATATCTAAACAATACAAAAAAACACCAAATTCTAAAGATTATTTGAAAATTCTAACCTATCATCACCACTCTGGAGGTAAGAATGTCTTTTAACTTTTAAGAAGTGTGGTAAACCCCTATAGATTTAATGATCCAAGACTAGAAAATCATGGGGAAACTATAATTAGCTCTTAAAAGAATTCTTTTTAGCAAATTTCTTAAAGAAATATTGAGCAGAGTTAACTAAGTAAGCTTTGGACACTATTTTGTATGACAATTTTAACTTAAAAATAAAACTGACTATAACTAAGAGCTCTGAGATTACACCAGTGACGAGAATTTCACACATCAGAACCAGAATCAGAATTACCTCTATTTCTCACCTTGGTGATTTTGACTGTTGAAGGAGCTCCAGGAAAACCTGGAATGCACGTCTTGAATTCACTGATTTTACTGAAAGGCCCAACACCACAGCCATTAATTGCAGCAACTCTGAATCTGTACACTGTGCCTGGAAACAGATCTTGTTTCTTAAGTAATCTGTAGTCGGGTACATCTTCACCTTCCATCTGAAAATAAAGCAACATTTGTGGTAATTTTTAAAATATTATAAACACAATTAGCCTAAAAAGTGTTAAGCTGAGATTAATAAAGTTTAATTGAAACGGAAATCTATTTAATACTGCTGTACTTACATCAGAATTTATGAAAAAGTTTTGACTGACACAGTATTTCACATCAAAACAGCTGATGTAATATGCAAAGTAAGACTATAAGTCTAGACCAAATAATATCCCATTTTTTCAGTCATTTAAATTAAACCGTGCCTTGCGGTTATTTTTGGTAAAATAACCAGGACATGCTACTTTGTTTTAACTCAGGAAAGTTAAAACAAAGTAGCATTTACAACTACATAAGTTATGATTTAGTTAACATAATCTTCTGTCCTAAAAAATATTTTTATTTCAAAAGCAGCTATTTCTAACTGGAGTTAGAAATAGCTGCAGTATGTACTGCAGCTAGTTAGGAGCTGCAGTACAATGTGTAGGCAATCAAAATGTTTTTAGGGAAACACCCAGTAAGTTAGTAACAAACAGCTTTCTGAAACATTATGTGCTACCATACTTCAATTATTAAAATATGCATTGATGAATCACTGATCCTCACAGTGGAACTATTTTCCTACTGAATAATGTAAAAGAACCACAATTAATGTAAACACTGTACAATGTACTGTGCTCTTTAAAACTAAGACAGAATATTTATAGTGAAGTGCTTGCAAAGGAAAGCTTCAGTTTTTTTGTTTCTGTCTCATGAAGACACAATTTTTGTTTCTAGTTAATGAGGACACCACTAATTTACACTTTGACTGTCAAAACTGTTACACTTTTGCTAGTTTCACACTCATAATTTTCATGTATCCCCTTACATGTACCAAATAGTAAGTTGGAAAGATCTAATAGAAAAGCCACTACAGTTCCAGATCTACTCTTTTTAAACAGTCTAGTCTATGTCTTACTAGTATCTTTAAAATTTTTATGCAAAGATTCTGGGAATAGAGAAGAAACTGAAACATTTCAATGCTGGACTGAAATAACATATTAAGAAATTGTGGGGGTTTTAGTTTTTAAGAATTTTACTGGCTTGAAAATTTATAACTTAAAAATTGTTTTCTAAGGCAAGAAATAAAAAAAGAATAAGCAATAGCAAAATAAGATATTTTGTATTATCATACATAAATAACAAAAGAAATTCATCTAGTTTAGGAAATAGTAAAAAAAGGTGAGAAAAATACATGAAGAAATACTGATCATAAAATACAACTCCTACAAGCACCAGATTCTGCTGCAGTATTAGAAAATCCCATATTTTGTTGTGAACTATATAAGCCACAAATTCTGAAATAGGTATATGCAAGTTATATCAGAGAAGCAACAGCTACCTTGCTATTGATGTTCAGTGTTTCCTCTGGCAGCAAGTAGAACTGGCTCACCACAGCACTGTTATTCTTAAAAATTCCCACATCATACCACCGGCGGTCCCTGGTTTTCACCGGTGCTGGGAGCCTCTGGGTAGCTCTCTAGTATTTGAAGAACACATCATGTAGATTACCCACACTTCAATGCCATGGAAAAAAATGTCAAGGCTCTAGTATATGTAAGAGACAACCCCCTTTTATACCAGTATTACTTTCTCATACTTCAAATGAATATGCATCTACTATCAAAATACTGTGCAAAACCAACTGGTTCTTATACATTTACTCAGACACAGTCTGTTATTTAAAAAGTAACAGCTGGGATGTCGCATCTGATATTCTGAATGGGGCAGGGAAGAAGCTTAAATATGTAGAACTAGGTGTCCGTAGCAGCATGTAGTTGAGAGAAGGTCTTGATTTTCTCTCAGAGGTCAAGAAGTTTCCGAAGGTGGTCCAACATCAGCAGCTCTCCCTAGGGCTCAGCTGTAGCTCAGCCCCACACGTGCTCTTTCTCAGGCACTGCGGAACTCGCCTGCAGCTGAGAACAGCCCTCTGCTGTGGGGCCATGGGGATGGAGGGCATGCAAACTGCTCCTGACTGACCCAGTAAGACAAACTGGCTTTCTTGCTGGTCTCCAGGCATCAGGGAGAGCACTTGCACAGTAAGGTGCCCAGCACAGACAGGCCATGATCCTTCTAGCATGGAAATGGGGCAGGAGCTGCAGCTGCTCTTGGCAAAAGCACCCCACCCTTTGGTAGCAGCTGCTTCTCCCCATCCTTAGTTCCTCGCTTTTGGTGGCAACAGTGGCACCTTGGGTTTGTGTATTAAGTTGTAAGCAGGTGAAATAGGAAGCATTTACTTTTTCAGGCAGTATTTACAGCTTGCATAGTCAGTCCCCATCTCCTCTAGGGAAAAACATCAAGATGTCAGTTCAGTTACGTTTCAAATCTATAGAATCAGCAGCTAACACTAGTCTGATTTAATAGATACTTCATTCTAGATTCAGTTGTGCATACAGGAAAAATTTTATATTTGCACATCATGCAGCAGAGACCATTCCACTGTGCCAGTTGATGAAAACGATTCAACAGCTGAAACATGAACTTGGATCTCCTCCCAACTACACAACTGCTACTTAGATTCACATCTAACCCACATAATGCAATTAGTTTTACAACAGAAATGTTTACCCCCGTATTATTCACTCCAAGCTCAAAATAAACACTGCTTTTCTTTCAAAAATATAATTAAAGGAAAACAGAAGAGCCCTTGCAACTAATCAGCAGAACAATAGGTAAAAGCAATTTGATAATACTTTTTCAGACTTACAGAAGAGTGTGAATCATTTGTCTGTCCAGTACTGACCCTTGTTGAAGGCGTGACATAAGCAGTTTCAGCAGCTAAAAACAAAACATGAAATCTTAAAAACATAAGCAATAGAAAAAATTTAATACAAAACCCACAAAGTATGAAAGTTGACCTCAATAGCCATTTACAAATATTTGTTGCACAAGAATGTCTCAGACTTCTTTTGCATGCAGTTCTATTTATAACACAAACTAATTTTGGCTTCTATCAAATTCACAGAACAATTCTGAAAGGCTGGCACTGGAGGCTGCTACAAACAGATAATACAAACAGAAGGCAGGACTCAGAAAATCCTAAAAAGTGACAGCATTATGAAATTGATATAAAATATTTGTGAACAAATAATCTAAATACCAGATTGAGGCACATACTGGGGACATTGTATGAATAGTCTAAGTGAATTCTTAATTTGATTGCATTTTTTCTGACATCGATACAGTTTGAATTCTGAACATAAGCAGTTAAACTGTAAACAACCTTAACAAATGGGAGCAGAGCAGTCATTAAATTTAAAATGGAATCTTTAAAAAAAAAAAAAAAAAGATTAAGCACATGAGTAACACATGGGAGTGTTAGTATTCTATACTTGTGTTCCTGGGTTCTGCTCTTAAAATACAATACTGCTTGGTAAAAATCACACAACATCAATATGAGAATACAGTTCTTTAGTTAACACTCAAAACAATAACAAGCACTCCCTGTGGATATTTGTCAAAAACAAAACTTGAAAAACTACCCATTTATGTTCTGCATTGCTGCTTATTTTGGTTATTTCCAGCAGACTGTGAAGAGGCCAGCACATTAGACCAGCAGTGAGCTGGCCACATTTATTACAGAGGTCAATTGCTTAAAGTCAAAATCATCCAAGGTTACCATTTTAGTCTTTTGCTGACTAAACAGACAAGGACTGAATGAAAATAAATGTGCAATGAGCAGCAAAACAGGCTACCACTGATATTTAGAAAATGGACCTCTGCATAAATGAAGATTTGTCACTTACAGGAAACAGGGTGATATACAAATGCATAGAAGGAAAATCCTGATTTTAAAAGATGTATAAATCCAGGCTGCACAAGGTCTTCAATGCCCAAAGCCCTATCTACATCCCAGGTACTACTCAAGACAGGAATCCCACCACACTATAGGAACTCTGATGGCCTTAGAAATATATGGCTACAAATACAGTATGTGAAACACATTTCAAACCTTCAGATTTTGAATTGAATGTTGTTAGTGAAGTTTCATCTTTAACAACTGCCCCATTTGTACTTGATGATTCAGTTTTAACAGCCTGCTGGGTTACCATAGTTTGTGTGCTGGAGACAGTACTGGACACAGAAGCATCAGGATTTACACTTTGTTTGTCCAAGTCATGTAATTCAGCTACATTTGCTGATGTCTGAGCACCTTAAAAAAGAAGAAAATATTAGCAAGAATTCAATATTGATAACACACCAAATCTCAACTTGATCTAATGGATTTAGTTTCATATAAAGCCTGAGTTTAGCTCAGAATTAGGTTAAAACAGATCTGATTATATTGATTGCTAATGCTTCCTTTAGTTTTATAAATTAACAGGAGTCTGTCTCCACAGTGATAAATAGATGTATGTTAACAGTTATTTTAAGTTTGATGTTTTTTATGTATTTGGTCACAAAAAAATTAATTTAGGGAAAAAGCCCTACTAAAATAAAGCATCCACAAAAATGAGTATCAGATTTCCAAAAATGAATTTAAGATTAACCCCTGTAGAAGTCTGTTTCTCACTTAGCAATAAGAACCAACATTTCCTCATTTAATTAAATTACAGTGTGAAGAAAATAAAAATCCAACTACCTATAAAATACATTGAGATCAAATACAAACAGATCAGGTGATTAAGCCTGGATTCACTACACTGAACTAAAGGCACTTCAGTGACATGCATAAATCAGAGCCTTGCCATCTTTTACTTCCTCTACAGTCAGAGAGAAACATGCTTGTCTCTACATTGCCTGAAATTTTACATCAGCCAATAGCTAACAGACAGACACAGTGTTGGGAGTTTGGAGTTACTATCACCATAATGTTGTAAAGTGTCATCTGTCCCTTTTTACTTGATGCTAAAAATGGCTATTTATGTTTAGACAGATTGTCCATCATAATAATGAATATATTGAGAATTTCCTGTACCTTGCAACACTTCAAAGAAGTTAAGATTTCAATTTTCTTTGTATCTTATACAAATATGTTCAGTAATAACTAACACAAGTTGGGTTTCTTAAACTACAAAGAACCCTTAAATAATTTTAAACTACAAGACAGAAACAATCTTATTTTATGTTTTTGAGATTAATTTTAACTCTCACTTTTTTTTTCCTCTATTTTTTTTCCTATAGTCATCTTACTTGAAGAAGTACAAACAGGCAAAAGAGAACGGGCATTTGATTCTTTGAATCCTGTAGCATCTGTGTGGTTTTTCACAGTCTCCTGTGTAACCTTGTTTTCAGGTGCTGCAACCTTTTCTTTTCCTTCTACTTTTGAACTGGATGAAAGGGCAACTTGGACCTAACCAAAACAACACATTTGTTAATGTTACAATGCAAAGTTCAGAAATTTCAATTGCAAACATGGCATGAAAATGCTTGCTCATAAACAACTAAACTCCTCCAATAATTCCTTCTAGTACTTTAAATTAGACTAAGAAATCAATCTTTCAATCCTTATCTTAGTCATTGTAAAACAAAGACTTAAACACTGAGTTGACTTGGAAGACTCACACTAAATTTTATCATTACATGGCATTTCATTGCTGTGTATATTTAGTCTACTGGGGGGACTTTGGGCAATGGGGAAAATCACAATAACAGAGTCTTTCAACCTTCGCTTTCCTGACATGTACTTGAGATATTTCTACATGTGTTTACTCCAGGAATACATTATGGATCCCATACAGATCTCAGACTTTACACAACTAAGAAATGGTCCAAAGTTCTAAAAACGAGATCCTTTAGTCAGAGTTCATCCTCACTATTTCTGTTAAATTGGCGGAACGGAGGAACGTGTACAACTGCACACCATAGATAATAACTGGATTTAACTTGCTGTAGGAACTTACAAATAAGCAGACTAGCATAAAACTAAACTAGACTAACAAAGAAAGAATATGCTTTATTCTTTTTGCTTCCCACATTAATGTCACCAGCATTCTGAGAATGAATAGTATTCCTATTGGTGTCAGACTCACAGTTGGCACTGTGGAAGACAATACAGTTGCAATTCCCTTCTGCATTAACAAGAAGAGGTCTTGAAAGATTGTATCTCAATCATAAAAGCAAGAAGTATGTAAGAAAACAGACAACTACTTCAGCAGGTGTCTTTCTTTTTGTTTTATTTGCTTTTTTTTTTTCCTAAGACCTAAAAAGCATGCAGGGAGTTTTGAAACTGAGAAACGTTTGGCAGTTCACTACCTTGCCACTGTTTTGACACTGAAGCATTTTTCAGCTTACACTTACGTTATTAGGAATTAGATTATTTGTTTGGCTGGGATGATCCACCTTCATTTCTGCATAATGGATGCCAGGCACTGATTGTGGACTCTGATGGAGAGAACAGCCACCTTTCAGGTAAACAAAAGCGAATTCCCATCAGTTCTGCAAAACTTAGTATTATGATGGTTTTAACCTATTTCAGTAAGAAAAAGGGAGGCCAAAGTTGTCTGAAGGAAAACTTTATTGTAAGTCTGAAATGAAACTAAATAGTGGCTAAATAGTCAGATAAAATCCCTTCCTCACTGTTTCCTTTCTCAACTTGTGCCTAGCATTCTGCAAATATCTTCGTAATTCAGACAGCTGGCCAAAACCAACAGAAACAAGTGAGAGGGGACTTTGCCATAATTATGATGCAGGCATTTGGAGAATAACCAAAGAAACAGGGTCTCTCTCTCACAGAATGGTTCTTTAAAAAACAAACTCATATTTATTACTTATGCAACCCTCCAGTCTGCCTGTGCACGAGCATTAGGGTAATGTCATGTGACTGCTACCTTGTGAACTCAGCACTGATGTCTCAGGAACGCCAGTACCAGGAGTTCCAGCCACCAGTGGCACTGGTGAGTCAGCATGTAATTGAAGAAGATATCCTTCAACTGTAGGTACTTCATCCCACTTCAATTGAAAAGAGTTGGTTGTAGCTCTGATCAGCTGTACCTGTGATGGTGCTAGAGGTCTCTCTACAGGAAACCAATAAAACACAGATGGCATGTTAGAAATTGCCTTCCCCTGCCAGTTTATTAAATAGCTGCATATTGCAAGTACAATCAGTCGCTTCTTTTTCACTGATGTACAATATATACGAACATATATTCAACAAGAAACCACTGTCAAAGGGGGCAAGTCAAGACAGAGAATTACAAAGTGTCTTTTCAAAGTGTTCAAAAATGCTCCAGTTTTTATGCTTTGTTTTTAATGGTTCTTCTGTTGCCAGTAGGCCTTTAAGTTGTAGCTACATCACTGTAGGGATTACTGAGACAGCAGATCCTTGTGCTTTCCTGAAATGCTGCAGGTAGCTCTTTGGCTCCTAAAGCTTTACATATTCCTCTAATTCACAAGTTATTCCTCTTCCTTTTTGCTTGCTCTGTGTAGCTGAAGTAAGCTTTTACTCTAACTTCTTCTGCACAGGCTGAAACCTGGACATGGCTAGCCAATGGCTCGCTCCTCTCATGTGCCTCTATGCCTGACCAGGCTGTAGTCCTAAGTACACCCCTCCCCTGCAATTTTTCATTTCCTGAGGGTAAAATGAAACAGGAAAAAAAAAGTTCTATTCTAATTCCCTCTCTCCCAATTCAGAGTCCTGCTATCAATGCAGCTACTAATGAGTGACTAGTTTCCAGAATTCCCTTCATCCCCAGGAACAATTTGGTCCTTTTAAGGTCTTAGATTGAAGAGTGTCTTTTTGCAGTCCAAGAGATGAGGAAGCAGCAGCAGCAATGATCCCAAGAGATGAGATTTGGTGAAAAAAGTAAGTAATAGCAGGAAAGATCACTAAAAAGAGGCCAGGAACCCTGAGTTTAGGCAAAACAGCCTTTAGCATCTTGTATCAACTATGGCATGCAGTGCAGAATTTAGCACAAATTTTTTTCAGAGGTTTCAAACAAGCCTTCCTAAATTTTTTTATTTTAAGTAATAGCCTTTAAACAACCAGCAATAAAGCATGATTTAAAAACAATTTTTAAAATGTAAATACTCTTCAAGTTTGCTCATCAGTCGTGCAAGCTTTCCATATGTTAATAAAATACAGAACATAGTACAAGTCTCTTACTTATTTCTGACTCACCAGTATCAAGGTACCAAAGATCTTTGCAGCAAACTTGATTGTTCCAAGCTTTTCTGTAACCATCTCTACCACTCCAGATATACAGACGAGTGCCAACAGCTACAGCACAGTGTCCTGCTCTTGGCCCTGGTAACAAGTTACTTTTGTCCTCCTGGCAATCTGAGATCAGACCTATCCATTCTGTGGTATCTAGTAAATGAAACTCAAAGCATTTAGTTTCTAGATGTTCTCCAAAACAAGAAATAAAGATGTTAACACACTTAACTGTTCAGAAAAAAATGAAAACAAATCACCTCTCTTATTTATAGACAGCTGCATTTAAAATGGAAGTATTATGAAGAGAAGGTCACTTTCCAATTAGTGTGCAAGATAAAATCAATTCATACAGGCTGAATTCTGACCTCTGGTTATCTCTCTCAGGCAAATAGATCAGAAGTTGAGAATTCAGGGATAGTACTAACATGATTAGAAAATGTCTCCTGTGTTCTTCTATAAATGAAGAAGGATTATTTACATTACTTAGCATTAAAGTTGTATTAACAAAGATTTGAAAAAGCAAACCTGCTAAATCTTCAAAGAAAAATAATAATTAAAGTATTTATTTTCAAGTAATGTGCAAAAAACTGGCAACTCTTTTAGTCAGCCAGGATTACAACTATGTATCCTAAACTTTTCTCAACATCTTCAAAATAGTTACTCTACTCTGTTAAGAAAATATTAATTCAAAATACGCACTTCCAGAAAGGCAGAAACACTAACCCAAATTAAGGTAAGAAAAGGAACCAGTGCATTTCCATTCACCATCAGGAGCAGAAATTTCACCTCCTGCTGACTGTGGAACCCATCCACCAAAAACATACATTCTGAAATACAGAAAAAGAGGGAAGAGGGAAAAAGAAAAGAAACACCAATTAACAGCTAGATGTTCTGCATGGGCTCTTTCAAACTAGGACAAAAAGGAAAATTTCCAGTGTGATACAGTTCTCACTCACAGCAAATTTTATTTGTATCTACTGTCTTTATGAAGTACTGTTGCGCACATCTACCTCCTGAAATTTCTGAATAAGCTGACATTGAAAAACCCAACCACACAAAAAAGTCCCAGAAACTTCTCAAATAACTTCCTAGAAACAGCAGTTAATACTGTAATGTTTAGCAAACCATCAAACTGCTAATGCTCTCCAAAAATACCACACGTACAAGAGAATTTCTACTATCCTTTACTGCAGAGCCCTCAATAAATCAGGCTAAAATAAGATGACTGGCATCATATTAAATTTTTATATAATTCAGATATTAAAATTTAAAAACATAATGCAGGCTACAAACTACTGACATTTTATGTAAATAATAAAAAGCTAAGCTGTTGGATCAGAAGATATAAAGCTTTCATACTTCTTTACTCCCTTGCCTCTTTCTCCTCATGCCAGCTTGTAAATTGATACAAAACAGACTGAAACCCATGTTTTAAAATCCATTTTATCAATGCTACCTGCCAAAACAAACCATATTGGCAAGAAACAGAGTAATGAGGGACAGACTGCAGAAAAAGTGGGGAATAGTTTTGCCTGGAACTAGTTTTACTCTTTGAGAAGTTTTTTTGTATAGCTACCTAATCTGTGTCACACACATAGTGGAACTGAAGCTTACTCCTGACACAGCTCAAGCCCAGCTGAGGCTGCCCCAGAATGCACAAAGGCACTCCCAGAAGCCCAGAAAGCTGCTGGTGGCTTGGGCAGATTGTCTTGCTGGATGGAAACACTGACGGATTGCTACCCTTGAGTTAATAGTGGCCCTGAAACAGCAGAAGAAAACTACTCTACAGGGCTGATGTTTATACTGAGTATACAGTAGTGAATAAGCATCATCATTCCCCTACTAGGTGTACCTTTCTAGAGTTGAGCTTTTAACAACAGACATACTTGTTTCCTATTACATTGGCCGTATGGAGACTGCGAGGAAGTGGTACTGTCCCTTTGGTTTCTGGTCTTGACCAGGTCATGGTTTCTAAAAAAAAGAGAATAAAATTCTCAAAAAAAAAAATTTAAAAAAAAAAATTGTTGCTACATATTTCACTACCTGGATTTTAGGAGGGAACCTACCTCTAATACTCAGCAAAGCTAAATTTCACCTTTTTAAGATGGCTACTTTTAGAAAAAGGGTGCAATAACAAACACTTGGAACTTCTATTTAAAAAACCACGGGAAATACTGACAAACTAAGTGTTTATCAAAAACATAAATTATGGTTTCATTATGGTTATTCAACTTGGTTTCTTTAGAGTGTTTTAAAGACTATGGTATCTGTGTCATCTAGTACTCATAATCAGTGAGGATAATATATGTAAACAATCTATTTAATTCCAAATATTACAAAAGGTTAACACTATGGTGTCAGTCTCAATAATATCTGCACAACAGCCTGCCATTAACCATTCTATACTGTAATTTTTCCCCTCAGCCAGTAAGCACTGACTTCTGCTGGCAAACCAACTCACCTATGTCAAGTTCCCAGAGATCATTAAGCCGACAGCCACACATGCCTCCAAAAATATACATCTTCGGGCTTCCCACATCTTTTCTGCAGTATACTATGGCTGTGTGAGATTCTCGGGGAGATGGCAAGATTCCTTTGGTCACAGGAATACTCCAGCCGACCACACCAGACCCATGTTGCAGCTCCAGTTCATAGAAATCATTTAAATATCTAGAGTATTATTGTCAAAGTATGAAAAACTCACTTATAAGCATGACAACAAGTGCACTTTAAACCCTGACCGCTTCCAGGTATTACAAACTTCTGTCTTGGAAGGGTGCAAGAGTTCTAAACTCTCAAAATATTTGACGCATGGTGGGCAGTACCAAATCTGAATTCAAAATGGATTTTTAAAAAAATTAACAGTTATGACTTGTTGTCTCTGAGAAAACATGCTCTTATTTGATACACTGTACTACATAAAAGAAACATAAAAACAAGGTTTATTGAAAAAATTGCTACATATGGACACACAATAAACATCAAAGCAGTGGGAAATACATGATGAAAAGAGGTATTAGAGAGAAATTTCTGCAACTCCTAAAGCAATGAAGGTGAGAAGAAGCAGTGGTTTTCTTGTGTCTTCAGGTTGGCCAATACACAATTAGCCAATTGTTGCTGAATCTATCAGCAAGTTATTTTTATATAATGGTCTTTGAATCTTGGCATTCACGCCAGATACCTTTTGTTCACTGAGCTTGAAATTGCCAGTTTATAGCTCAGTGGATATAAGTGCTCTGAGCTGCAGGTGAATGTTGATATAAAACTTCAGCATTATAGCACAGTTTCCTACAAAAATGGCAACTTCACCTGTTATAGTAAAAAATTTCCAGATGAATTTATAACTGTTTTTCATAGCAATACAGAAGAAACATCCATCTAAGTCCCTGATGACTCATGAGACTCTGCTGATTGAGGTAATTCTAACAAACAAGCCATTCTTAGAAACATCACCCAAAGTACCAGGAGAAATACAAAAGCCTACTCAGGTTGCCCTACAAAAGTGTCGGAGCTGTCACTAAGTGTTCCATATTGTGGGATTAGCAAAAGGAATACTTAACCTTCTTCGCATGTAACCCCTTTACTGCACAAATAATCCGACTTTGAGCACTTGGTGTGCAGGACACCTGCCTAGAATGTTCCTTTTCAAAGCTGTCAAATCAAGTAATTTGTTTTTAAAGCCATTAAATTCAAAGACAAATTAGCATACCTGGGAACATTATTATTTGAATCTTCACTTTCATTTGCCAGGCCACCAAATAAATAGCACTTGTTACCATACAAAGAAAAGCTGTGGCCAAGCCGAGGACAGGGTGGTGATCCATTTGAAGGAGCTTGAGGTTTTACTTTTTTCCAGAGCCATCGACTTGCCTTGAAGACAAAAAAAATTTATTTTAAAATAATATCATTGATAGTCTGTCATAACAAATAGAATTGTTAACACTTACATATTTTCTGAATTATTTTTAAGGGAATGCTGAGCTTTTCTTAGGACACTCATTAAAAGGGATATGTGAGAGCTAACCTTAATAAAATATTGAATATATTATACTTTATTTAGACTAGATGAAAGTCTCTATTTCAAAGTTATTTAGAATAAACTTTAGATTCTTAAGATGGAAAAAATCTTCTTAAGAGCAAAGATCATCTAACTTTCCTCTGCAGCTGGTAAAATAAAATGTGTTTCTTCACAAACAGATAAATATAGTAGTCCTGAAAATCAAAATATATTCATACATTTCCTACCTGCAATTCATATAAATCATTGCTATATCTTCCATATTCAACCATTCCTCCAAAAACTAGTATTCTGGTACCATCACAAACAAATCCATGTGCTGCACAGCCTGGAGGAATATCTCCCCTCACAGCAGGAAGGAACCACTGATTTGTAACTATAGTAGGAAATAAAAAGCCAAAACCCAGAAAAATAGATTAGAAAAATATTTCAAACACTGAAACATGTATTTTTAAACACCTCTGCTTTCTAAAGAATTGCCTTTTATCTGCAGATAACTATGGTTATTTGCTTCACACTAAGTTTTAAATGAATTCTTATTTTCTTTAATAACAGTAAAAGCAAACACCTCAAACCAGTGCTACCCAGTATATGAATGAGCCCATGAGGTCACTGTAACTAAGTCAGTCACTTGCCAAGAATAGAGGCTAATGAGGAACACAAGTGCAGTTCCACACAAAAGAGATAACCACGCTAACTCAGAGGGAGCTAGCTCTAGAAACAGAATTATTAGAGCTACAGCAGCATGGCACTGTGCCTGGACTTAATAGCCCTATTCAAAAACTAATTACACTGTTCTGAGGCTCATTTTAATATCCACAGAGTGGGAGAGGAGAGGCACTGAGTTGAGAAAAAGCAACTGAGACTGTCTGATCCAGCAGCAACATAGTGGTGCCTAAACTGTTGTGAAATTTAAGAATTACAGGGGACAATGTCTTCTTTTTCCTACACATTTTATGAGCACGAAGAGGAGAAGTAGGAAATTAGAAGCTTCCAGTGAACGTTGCTGCAGGGAATTAAGATGCTCTCAGGGTGCGCCAGCTCCTCAAAAATCATCACAGCACAGCAAGGGCCATGGATGATATCACACACTCGGGCAGTTCAGGTCGTAACCCTGCATCTTAAACCCAGAATAAAATAGGTCAGTTTGGGCCAAGCACTCATCCAGAAACTGGAACAACTAAGTCATGATGCTTTTTGTCACTCCTGCAAAGGGGAAACACCTTAGGCAGAAAGTCTGTGAAGAAAAAAACCAAGTCATTATAAGACTCACTCAAAAGGCACTTGTCAGAACCTCTGTTCTAATGGCATAACTATGTTAAGAGTTTTCTTTGGATTACTTGTCAGAACAGAAAGGTTAAGAGATTTTTTTCGTTCTCCCGTCAGAAATCTGATTCAAGCATAGTAGATCTTGAAGGTATCCGGAAAAATCTGCCTGGAAAAACCTCAAGCAGCCAACACTGTCTGACTGAGAAGCACAGATCAGTCACTGAACTCCCCCGTCTCGGCCCAAGTCCTGAAATTACACACAAGTTTTCCAGCCTCATCCAGCATTCACTACAGCAACTATTTGGGCATCTGATCTTTCACAAATAAAATGGGTCTTGGGCAGCTTTCTGTTTGGAAAGGCTCCCGATGCCAACACGTTCACTTTTCCAAAAACGATTCCCATTCCAGGGCATTCGGCTCTCGTGAGCTGCCGCCACCAGCGGGAAGGAGGGGGATCCGGACACTCGTAGGGACTAATCCCGCCGGCCGCCATTCAGCCGCGACCAGCCAGGAAAGAGAGGCTCCGCATCCCTGCGCGACGGCCGGGGACAGCAGAGCAGCCGCGATCCTCCCGGTCGCTTTTCACCAGCAAGGAGCACCAACCCCGCAGGGCCAGCCAGGGCGCAGCACTACCCCACGGAAGACCTCTGGCCCAGGCATATTTTCCGCCCCGCCATTTCGGCTCCGGGCAGCTTCTCAGCCCGCCCGCCGCCCCCTCGGCCAGGCCCCCCGCCCCCTCGGCCAGGCCCCCAGCGGGCAGTGCCGGGGGAGGGCAGGAGGCCTGGGGCGGGATCCCCGGCGCCGTGCGGAGCCCGGTGCCACCGGCGGTCGCAGACGGGACAGCCCCGCCGCTGTCTCCCCCGCGGCGGGGCCCCGCCCCGCCCCGCGCACCCGTGTTGTAGACGTGCAGCTCGTCGGCGATGCCCTCGTTGCCGCCGCCGAAGATGATGAGCAACTCTCGGATGGCGACCGCGCGGTGCCCGTGGCGGGAGCGTGGCACTGGCCCCGTGAAGGAAGACACCCGCCTCCAGCTCAGCCCGGCGGCGGCCGCCGCCATCTCAGCGCCGCTCCCACAACGCACTGCGCGGCTGGGGCAGCCCGCCGGGGAAGGGGGAGTGCTGACGTGAGGGTGGCGGGTCCGTGTCCCGCCCCGCGGCCGCCTCCGCCGCGGCCCCGGCTCGGCACAGCCCCCTCCGCTCCTGCGGCGCCTCCGGGCCCGGCCGTGCTCCGGTGGGAGCCCTGTGCTGGGGCCCCGTGCCTGCAGCACACACCGCCCGAGGGGCCCTCGGGCACCGCGGGGGCGGCGTGGACTCCTCTGCTTGGGGCACCCCCTCTGCCGCCAAGCCCTGAGAAACCTTCTCCTTTTTTTTGAATTTATTTATTTTTAACTGGCTAGTGGTAGACGAGGCAATGCTGCTGCTTGCGAGGTGTGTGGCGAGAAAGAAATGAGTTCCTGTTTAAACACCGAAGGTTGAGATTAGCAACCGAGGTTTTGGTTCTACAGCTGGCAGCGGGTGATCTGAGTGAATTCGAAGGTCTCGTTCTGCAGGAAAGAAGCTGCTCTTTCCTGTGTGAGGGGAGTGTTTTGTGAGAATATAAACGTATGATGCTGAGGGGAATCCAAAGAAGGTGTGCCTGGTGCTAAAAGTCTCTTCTCATTGTTCAGTTCTACACGGTAAATGATGATGCTGAGATGTGTAATTGAAGTTGGACATTAGGAGGAATTTCCTCATGGAAAGAGTGATTAGGCATTAGAATGGGCTGCCCAGGGATGTGGTGGAGGTGTTTAGGGAAGAACTGGATGTGGCACTTACTACCATGGTCTAGTTGACAAGGTGGTGCTTGGTTGTAGTTTGGACTTGATGGTTTCAGAATGCTTTTCCAACCTGATTCTGTGAAGGTGTTACTGCATTGCCAGCAATCCTGAAGGTTCTGACAGGTGAAGCAGCCAGTCCCAGTTCTGCAGGCTCATATGACTGCGTGCTGCTTAGATCTGTTCAGATTCACATAGAAATGGAAGGGAAGGTGAAAAAAGCATGGGTGGATTTTGATGAACATGAGCTTAATACAACTTAAATAGCACAACATAATACTAATAGTTGTGGCCATTTGCACAAAGCATATATCTGTATGTATAACTCTTCATTTAATTTTTGTTCAAGCAGAAGATAGAGTCCCATACAAAATCAGACACAGATAATACAGTTTGGGCATGTTTGAGGCACGTAGTTGAAATCCAACATTTTTGGCTCCTGCAAATGGGGCGGGGCAACCCCGACGGGGCCGACAGCGGGGAGACAGTCTCCCGTGCCCTGAGGGTACTGAGGGCACCTAGGCTGGTCGCCTTTGCAGCAGAAGAGACACTAGACATCGATAGAAGATAAAGGGCCGACTCTTAGGAGGGGTTAATCAAAGGTTTTATTCAGGGGCTCTGGGGAGCTCCTCCACCTTAGGGGGCCTCCTGCTGAGATCCCCGGGAGATGTGCTAAGGTTACATTTAAAGGCTGGTGGAAACAGAAAGTAGATAACATTTTACTAACCAATAAGTGACCCTAAGGGGTGGATATTGGGGGATAGACATTTAGGACAGCATAAAGGGCAAGGCTTGGGGGCCTGACCCCTAGCCTCTGGCTAATCACTCGACTTCCGGGACCGAAGCTTCTCGATGTAGGGGATGGGATGCTGAGTGATTGACAGCCAGGGTCGGGGTTTGGGGATGATCTCAGCAAGGAAGAGGGATTACACAGGTAAAGGGAGGGGGATACAATCTGGAATAAACCATTTGGGAAAAATACGGGGATACAAAAACAAAACTACTTCAAAGTATTACAAGGTATAAAAACACACTAAACAAAACAATGGACAAGGGAAGGGGGGGATTCCCGGCTCAACTTGGATTGACAGGTCCATACAAGGAAAGGAAGGGAGGAGCAGGGAAACAGGCATGTTGAGGGGCAACTAAGTGGCAGGAAAATTTAGGGGTAAACAACTTGGGAAAAACCATTATGAGGGGATAAAACGGGGGTACAAGGATCAAACCATTTTTCTTAATTAACATTGAACCACTAACTGTTGCAATTGAAATAATATAGAACTAATAATATAGAAATCATAAAACACACCGCCACATTTGGCTTTCTGTTAGACTTCGGCATCTTGTAGTCTGGATCTGGCACTCTAGTTGCCTGTGCAGGTTTACTATAAATAATGACTAAAAACTTAACTTGCAGCTAGATTTTGGAAGTGACTTCTGGAAGGGTTTGTTTCCTTCTCTTTCCCCCACCCCTTTAAACTTTTTGTCTTATGGGATTTGTTTGCAATCTGCTAGCTGAATCTCGGAGGCACGTTTGCCAGCTGTATCATCACTCTGCACATCTGGAAGTGGTTAATGTGCTCTCATTCCTCCAGTGCAGCGTCTGGACTCTGCACTATTCCTCAGCAGCAGAGAAAGGAAAGAAAACCAGCACAACTCTAAAGTAAGTTTTGAAGAGTTTGATAAAGAAATCAAATCGTGAAACTGTTACTGTGCCCTGTAAGGCCCTTGCATGGGTGTCTTCAAAGTAGGATGGTGGTCGAGGACGCTTTGGCAAGAGTGCTTACAGCTGTGGGCTGTCTAGGATTCAAGTAAATAACTCCACAGCGCTTCAGGAGAGAGGAGTCCCAAATACTGTGCTGCTTTGAAGAGGTAAAAAGACTAATTAAGCAGTAAATATCTGATCAGTAATGTCACTGTTTTGGAGCTTTCCCTTCTGCAGCCCCTTGTTTTGTTATAAGATTTGGCAGCTGAGTTAGGGACTGCCAGGTTCCAGGAAATAATGGCTACAGTAAATGAGTAAATATTTGCAGGGGAACAAATACATCTCTCTTTCCTTAAAAATCAATAGGTAATCAATTGGTGTTTCAGGGGCTTAGGAATGCTGTAGTTGTAGAACTCAGACTTGTGTGAGAGTCTGTCTTTGGATTTTAAAGTTTAAAACATGGCTCAGTTTATGTGGATTTAATAGTTTCTGGAGATAACATTGTGCGGCTGTGCAGCTTTCATCTTGCAGTGATCATCAGGATTATTTGTGGCAATTGTTACAAATGCTAATTCAAAGGTAGCTCTGTGGAAATCAGGGGAAAATTGTGATCAGCTAAAGTGGGTTTAGAAAATTAGTCCAAGAACATAGCAGGTTCTGTTGTCCCTCTGCTTACCTAAATGAGTAAAGTTTTTAAGTGTAAAAGAAAGTAATACTTCTGTGCAATGCATGAGAGAAAGGCTTTCTCAGCTGTGGTTTTTTCTGACAGATAAGCTTGATTTCCTCTGTGTAAATTAATGCCACATGAAGAGAATGGTCTCCTGGAATGTAGATGAGTAGTGCAGATATGGAAGAACTTCCAGAGTACTCATTTCCCATTGCAATTTAGCTATTAGCTGACTTAAATAAATTTGAATGTAAGTGGTTTGTTAACAATGCCACATCTTAAATTTCATACATATATTTTTGTCATTATTGTTGTTGTCATTTAACTTGTTGGTCAAAGTAAAGACTAATTTAATATTCTGCCTGAAGTTGAACACTAACCAATCGGAGGTGGTCAGTTTTGTGACTCAGATTTCAAGAATTCTTGCTGTTCTGTCTGATTTGTCAAGGAGCTGGAATAAACTTCACTTTTGTGTGTGCATAGAACCTATCTTATATCTTAATATATGCTGTAATGTATCTGTAGGTGTGGAAGCAGGAAAAATTGTTTTCTGTTCTATCCCTACATAGTGTAAAGGTTGGATCACACAGTTGAATTTTTCTTTCCCATCCAACTTCTGGTGCTGTTTTTTACTGTTGGTTGTTGTTGTTTTGGTTATTTGCTTTGTGTTCTCTTTCATAAACAGTAGTTTTGGGTCCAGAATTCAAATGAATGTTGTATTTCTCATAATCCTGTACTTTAGGGATTATGTTCTGTCTTCTCAGACATGGCTGCTCTCAGGCCTGGACTAGAAGCACAGTTTTAGGGAGGGCTACCTCCTTTTGTTCAGCATCACAAAAAATGTGCATAAATACAAGCCCACTACACCCACTGGAAGAATACTGCTGTAAGAAAATATTTGCACTATTGCTCTGAAATTTTTTGAGGGTCTAGAAGATACTGCCCTGGTATAATGTTCCCATATTCTCATGTTTGGGAATGCATGTTCCAGCAAGACATTAGTATTTGCTATAGTTACTATGTTGGAGGTGAAATCAGAGATAAATATATTTATAAATTGCATTAGTGGGTGTTTTAATACTTCTTTGCACAGTATCTTAAAATGTACTAAAATCACCTACTGATGTAGATGATTAGATGTGATTTATGAAAATGTTTTTCAAAACCTATTAGTTCCTAAATTATTAATAAAAATATTTCAAACCCATAAAGCTAGTATTTGTTCAAAAAAAAGGTATTTACAGAGATTAATTGCTGTTTTACTTTTACCAGTTCCGTAGTAAAATTTGATAATCCAAACCCTAGACCTTTATATAACTAACAAGAATACGCTTCTGGTATTAATGATATTTCTCACTTTTTTTTTTTCCTTTTAATTATTTTTTATTTTAGTTTACCATAAATCACAGTTCTCATCCAACAGGACATATGGCTCTTTTAAAGAAAGGTAAGAGAGATTAAAAACATTTGAAAGATGTATTTTTTAAAAGAGGACTGAAATATCAAATCCCATTTCTCATGCAACTGTTTTCAGAGTTGCGTACAATTTTATAGTTCTGGTATTGCTAAATTATGCTTAACTTTAAGTATGCAGATAAGTCTTTTCCTGTTAACTGTGTCAGATAAATACCACCATAATTCACATTAATTTAAAATTACTTACTGCTTTACTTAATGAGACTGGAGATTGTGAAATTTCCCACCAATACAGCAAGTAGCTGCTCTTTTCATGTGAATTCTGCCCAGGGCACTGAAGCTGAATTTTACAGAGCTCTGCACATTAGTGCTGTTCATACTCAATACTGAGGTGTGGCCCCCAGAATTTTGGGGTTCTCATCAGCTGTAAGGGTCAGTGACTGAAAATGGACTTCTACATTTATTTATGTGCCCAAAATTTCTCAGAAGTCAGTGGGCTTTTTCCTCAGCTGGTTTAAATTAGTGCAGGTTTGGTTTACCAATTTCAATCTAATCCTGTGCCCAGTTGGCCATTTTGATTAAAATAGATCAAAACTCTGTTCCCTTTGCTCTTTTGAACACCTTAAATACATTTTATGATGGTACAAGAGTAACAAAGTAGTCTGAAACAAAGAACAAACATTTTGATGAGGGCAATGTATTCCTTCCCTATTGTGCGTGGTGAACTGCCCCAACACCTGCCCATGCTTGGTTTGTGTTGAATGACTTAAACTTGTACAAGACAGTCTTCTAGGAACTATGAATCAGAATATAGTTAGGTATTTGCCTTGCTTTAATTTTACTAATTTAAATTACCCTGTCGAAATAAGTATTTTCAAATATTTTGAAATATTCCTGGTTTCACTAGCACGGTGGGTTTGTTTTTCTAGAATTATTTGGGTTTTGCTCAAATACACCTTCAGGATATGAACACTGAAATAGATATAAAAATTCTCCTGTGTCTGAAGTTTCATCAGGGAAGTTTAACAGAATGGAAGGGCTACATAAAAAGAATTAACTTATTAAGTTTGTGTAAACAGACAACAGACTAGCCAGGAAAAAAAAACCTGTTCTGAGCTCCTGGTTAAATTCAGAAATATGTGAATTTTCTAGTATGGATAACCCAAATATATTGTGACTCTTATGATTTAGTGAACAAATTAACCATGAAAATCAGATTGTTGGGGATTATTTTAATAAGGGAGAATTATTGTTATGTTTCTAATGTTTCAAGTTTTTAGGTTGATCAAATTACATGAGAAAAACACAACAGATACAGGTTATCAAATTTTTCTATCACCTGTACTGGTTGCAAATTGTTTTTTTTTAGTCAGATACTTGGGAATTAGCTGTTATAGTGATTGTTAACATATTCTCCCTCTTGTTTCAGTTAACCAGATCTTACTGTTACTTCTTGTCTTAACTGTGTGCGCTATTCTGTATAGCAAAATTCACCAAGTGCCCTTGGCATTAAGAAATGAAACAGGTAAGTGACTCTCACTTCAGTTTCATTTATCTTCTTGTTTTATATTCCTCATGTCTTAACTTGAACAGCACTTTTCACTTTACTGAATGTCCTGCAGTAGTTGAACTACTCACACTGTTGCTTATAGTCTGTAATGAAAAGCATTTTGCTTCTGAATTACTTGAATAAAATTATAGAAGATTGATATTGACAACTAAGAGTTGTAATTCTGATTAAGTTTTTATCCAGATGTCACTGATGTAGATGGATGCTGGAGTATATCCTTACTTGAGCTGAACAGATTGGAGTTGACAAGTGGTAATAAACTTTGATCATGCCCTGCCTCCATGGGAATGTTCTTGGCTTGATTATTCATTTCAGATAGGCCATAAAATCTTCATATTTACAGCAGAAGTTTTAGCTGAAATTTTTATAGTGACAGAAACCTACTAGGTTAATTAGGTTGGACTAGTATTAAATGTAGTATGCTATTTATATAGTATCTATATAAAGAACTGACTTGCTGCTGCCAAGGTAAACAAACTCTATCTTGATATAAATAATTTATTTTCAATATATTTTTGTTGGGGTTATTATGACTGTAATTGTTATGTTTTAGCCAGAACAGTTATCTCTGTTTAAGTTCTGTAAGTTAATCAGTGCTAATCAGGGATATAAATCTTTAGCAGGAATGTGACCTGATTCAGTGTAGTTTAGGGTTTTCTCCCGTGTATAATTAGCAACTTCCTGCTGGTATAAATTTTTGCACTCTTCCTTTCAAGCCAGCTTGCCAAAGAAGTGGAGCTCATGCAATTGCACTGTCTCTTTGACTTACCTCCTTCCTTTGATAATTTTAGAACCTATTGTTCAATTTGCACTAAATATAACTGAGAAGTAGAAGTCTCAAAGGTATTCAAACCTCTCCAGATTTCATATGAATAAGCAGCTACATGAAGGACAGGCTAAATTGTGCCCCTGCTGAGTAGAAGATTCTGAGAACTCTCTTATTCATTCTATGTGGAGGCATCCAACAGTCCAGTCAACCTGCAAGTGGTTCTGGATTAGCAACAGCTCAAGCTGTGTGCCTTGCAAGATGGCAATGTGTGTAGGATGTGGTAAGGAAAAATGGAGTGGTGAAAGAATGATTCCACTGCTTATGGTAGTACTTACTCATTTTTGTGACCCAGGTCTGATGTAAAATGGGTTTGTTTCTTGTAGTGGATTTGGAGAACCCTGAGGAAATGGAGGAAGAAATCCCAGTGGTGATCTGCGCTGCTGCGGGCAGGATGGGTGCAGCTGTAGCAGCAATCAGCAGCATCTACAGCAACACAGAGGCCAATGTTTTATTCTACATCATTGGGCTGAAGACAACCATCCCACACATTCGGTACACACCAACCTTGCTTTGTTTTGGGCTGTCGTTAGAGCCACCTTGTTGTTCCTCCTAGCACAGGCATAACCACTTTTGGACTTGAGAGGACTTTTCAGGGAAGTAGTAGTATTGGGAGCAACCCCAAGGATTCTGTATGTGATGGAAAAGGGACCACTTTGTCCTCCACAAGGCACTGACTCGTGCAAAGAGGTGTGAAATAACCAGACCATGCCATGCCTGTTCTTAGGTTTTGATAGTTAGGCTGCAGAAGAATCTGTAATGAGGTAAGGATACACTGCCGGCTTGTCACAATCCCACTTTGTGCCACTGCACTTACCTCTCTTCTGGTGCTGAGTCTTCATCTTCAGAGTAGAAAAAACTTGCTGTTTAAAGCTAATTTCTGTTGATAATGTATTAAAGTTTGAAAAAGAGGCCCAAAAAGTATTATGATGACTCTTTCCATTTCACTTCGTTTCTTAATTTCTCATGCCATTTCCTATCACGAAATAAGAATTCTTCATTTCATGACAGGAAATGAAATCTTAGTATTTCAATGATTATTCATCTCATTAAATTTCAGTTCATTTCACAACATTTCATTCCATTCAATTTAATTGTTTTCACTTAATTTCAGAATTTTCTTCTTCTCAATTTTATTGCAGTGTATTTTCCTTTCCTTTCTATCCTTTGTGCTTTAATCCATCTTTTCTCATTTTATTTCCCTTCCTGAAATGAAAATTCCTCATTTCATGAAAGGAAATGAAATCTCAATATTCAATGAATATAATTTCTTGAGGTTTCATCTCATTTCAATGCACTTCATTTAATTCTATTTCCTTTCACTTGTTTCACTTCATTACATAGTTTTCTTCTTTTTTTATTTCATTATATTTCATGTCTCTTCATTTCACTTCATTCCTTGATTTGTTATTTATTTTCCTTCATAAATGAGAATTCTTCATTTCATGAAAGGAAATTATATCCTGACATTTCAATGAATGTAATTTCATGAAACTTCAGTTAATTTTGTTTCAGCATTCAAATTTACAAACATTATCTTGAAGAGGACCAAGTTGTGAATGCAAACTAAAACATTTCTTAGCAGTTCTCACCTCTGGCTACTTCACTTCTGTAGCCTTTGTAACTGCAATTTGTGTCAGGAGAGAAAATAAACAGTGGTGATAAAAAATCTGACAAAAAGATGAAAAGAAAATTAGTTTAGTCTAAAGAAAACATAATTAGGAGGTGATGTAAAACTCATCTGGAAGAACATAAAGCTGTGAAATGGTGAAGACTAACCTCAGCTTTAAAAGCACTGTAGGTAGGGTAAGAAATTATAATCTTTAATTATAGAAAAAAAACTTAGAAGAATGTAGTTTATTGGAAGTAATGGTGAAAGATTAGTTATTTAGGCTACATATGGAGTCTCTGGTTTGGGGAGTGGTATGGGTGTTTGTTTTATTGAGGTTTTGTGGGGATTTTTTTGTATTTTAAGAACAAGTTTAACAAAGGACTATGTGCAATAGCTGTAGACATAAGGGATTCTGTCTTGGGACAGAATAGATCAAGTGAGATTTTAAGGTCTCTTATTATTCTCCTAAATGTCTGTGAATTTCATGCTGGAAGTACTTGCTATGTACTTGATATTTCTTTATTACTTATTTTCTTTCCATCACAGAAAATGGATTGAAAATTCTAAACTGAAAGAAATAAAATTTAGGGTTGTGGAATTCAATCCTATGGTACTAAAAGGAAAAATCAGACAAGATGCATCACGTCCTGAGCTACTGCAGCCTGTGAGTCAATGAACACCACATAATAAATTATTGAGGTTTTTAATACTTATTATGGGCTTAAAAATGTCCTAGATCTGTTCCATTTCATGGAGGAGGTGTGCATATATGTCTCTTCCAATGCAAGAGCCAATGACCATGAGATGAAATTAGTCAGAGTGACAGTATAAACAAGAGATGTTGCACACTTTTCATACAATGAGTACTGCATCTCTAGAATTCCTTGCTGAAAGGTCTGGTGGATGTAAAAATGTACAGAGGTTCAGTTAGGATCGAAGTTCATATTTAGATCACATCTAGATCAGAAAATTCCTTGAGCTGAAAATAGTTGAAAGCTAGGAGAATACATGGAGCAACTGTTCTGCGTGTTTGCTCTATTTTTGTTTTTCCCTGAGCATCCAGTTAGGACCACTCTGAAGGCAGGGGCTGGGTAAAATTATCTGAATTCTTATGGTTGTTCTTACATTCTCAGTCCCCTTTCCCTCTGCTCTGTTCTTCATTGCTATTGTAAAAGTTATCCCATATCTGTGTCACTAGTCAAATAATTCCTTTAGAGTGGATTGATGGTACTATTGCATTTTTAAATGTTTGGTGTGATGTATGCTGTAAAAATGCACTAGGAAGAACATTGGCAGCAGGTCCAGAAAGGTGCTCCTTCCACTCTGCTCTGCACTGGTGAGGTTGCATCTGAAGGAGCCATGCCCAGTTCTGAGTCCACCAGTATAAGAAAGATATGGGCTTACTGGGGCGAGTCTGACATGGGTTACAAAGATGATTAAGGGGCTGAAGCATGTTTTATATGGGAGGCTGAAAGAGTTGAGGCTGTTTCAGTCTGGAGAAGACAAGATTCAGGAGGGTCTTATCCATGTGTGTAAATACATGAGGGGAGTAACAAGAGACAATGGGCACAAATAACATGAAATTCCCTCTGAGCTAAAGAAAAGGCTTTTTAAAACATGAGTTTAAAAGTCGCAGGTTTCCCAGAGAGACTGTTGGGTCTCCATCTGTGGACATATTCAGAACCCAACTGGGCATGGTCCCTGTCAGCCTGCTTGAGTGTGCTCTGCTGCAGCTGAGCCCACTCAAGGGGGTTGAACAAGAGGATCTCAAAAGGCCCCTTGCAGCCTAAAGGATTCTGTGAGGAAGCAACACATTTGAGTTGCATGGTTAGGGCCATAGTGGATAAGTAATAACAGCAATAATAGTAATAATACCAGATTTGAGATAGCAGTAAAGCTATGGGGGAAGAAGCAAATGGTCACTGATTAGTGCTCAATAAAGAGAGAAAATCCAACTGACTTAATAGAGACAGAAGCCTGAGACTGCTGCGATAAACAGCTTTTTACCATTTAGTCTTTACCTTTTCTTTCTCTTTAATAGCTGAACTTTGTTCGATTTTATCTTCCTTTGCTTATCCAGAAGCATGAAAAAGTAATATATTTGGATGATGATGTCATTGTTCAAGGTAAGCTGTTAAAAACCAGTTTCTAACAAAATTAAAATCCAAGTTATTGCAGATTTTACAACCATTTGGAATTATGAGATAGAAACTGAGGCAGCTGCTAGGAGTGTTGGGGAAACTACAAATAATCTGTTTGTTTAAATGAAAGTTTAGGGAAGAACTTACCTGCATACATTTTGAATAATTTTTATCAAAATTTTATGTGGGTTTCATTTTAATTGATTCTCGTCAATTGCTAGAAGATACCATAGATTTCACTCAGAAGCTGCAATGTCTATTAAGTGTGTGACATTCATTTCCTTCTGGTATTTAAATTCCCAAAAATGCTACCAATTCCTTATCCAGAATTGTTGTTCTTGAGAGCAAGAGAAATTTTGTCAAAAAAGTGGATGGAAGCTCCAAACACTCAAAATATGGTTTTGAGCATCTCCAGCTCAGAATGTAAAGCAATTTGCAGAATCACAAAGATTTCAGACTTCCTAGTCAAATGGGAGCACTTAGAAGGCATTCAAATCCTGAAAAAACATTTTATTTTTTTCTTATCATCTAAGTGATCTCCTTTGATCTCTTTTTAAAGATTAATTTCCTGTGAGTTTTTTCTGTTCTGTTTCCAAGTCGTTGGGGTTTTTTCTCTATAGAGCTGTTGTCTTCATATTTGTTTTATCATATTTTCTTGTAACTTTAAAGCACTTTTTAACCAGAGTGTTGTGCTTTAACCCTGGTGGGCAACTAAGCAAAATTTCCTTTGGAAGGAATGAGTATAACTACAATAAATTTTTTGGCCTTTATTAGTCTTTGCTGTAAGAACACTAAGACCAGTGAATTTTCACATGTCAAAAGTATAATTCTCCACTGCTTTTCCGCACCTTTTTATAGTTTTGTCTCTCTAGAGGCAGATTTCAGACAACTTGCACTTAAAGGGGTCACTATATGCTGCTTTGTAAAATACTAATCTGTTCTGTCTCATTTTAATTTGCCATAGACTTCCTATCACAGCTCTCCAATACAGGTATTTCCAGTGGCAATCTCTGCTTTTTTTTTGTTTTGTTGTTCTGTCTGTCATCAATGGGCAGCAGCAATATTTAACTCTTTGAAAGGTTCAAGGTCTTCATTTAGACTCCAATTTCAGGAGCAGCTCAAGCTGAGCCTGTCACTCCCCCGTCACCCCTCCCTGCACTGTGTTCACCAGCACAGGGCTCTCCCCTTCCCTGGGGGTGTCAGCTGATGATAATTGTGAAGCTGCAGGATAAAGGTGTAGTTTCACATCAAACCTCATGGTGGGCTGCTGCTGACCAAGTGGCCTTTCCTGTCCCCAGACAGCTCCTTTTATTTGTGTAACCTGCAGTTGTGCAGCTGCAGAAGCAGCTGATTCAGCTGTTTGACCTGGCAGAAGACCAGCAGTACAAAAAGTAAAAGAGATAAAAGCAAAAGTAAAACTGGAAGCTGTAAGGGGTTGGGATGCAGGCTCACTGGATTGTTGTGGGATTGTTCTGCTTCCCACCTGCCTTGAAACTATCCTGGCACATCTTGGGTACCTGACAGTCAGGTGATGGGTGAGGTGCCAGGTATTACAATGTTTCCCTCCACCACGAAGGAGCTGGGTGGGCTGTGAAGCCAGCAGCAATGGTCAAGTGACAGACACATCTCAATCAGCCATTGCTGGGAATCCAGGTATCTTCCTAGGAGATAAATACACCATAACAACAGGAAAAAACTCATCTGTGCAAAACACTGAAGTGGAACTTTTGTGAGACTTGAAGAGGCTCAGAAAAATTGCCTTTGCCCTCCCTCTCCATAGAGAAGCTCTATGAATGCATAAGTTTGTAACCAGACTTTTTAACAGTCCTGTTGGCTTCTGCTATAGCTGATTTTGGACAAGAATATGAATGTATTGAATACCAATGATACTATCTAAAGATAGACCTTAGATATCCAAGTGCTAATTTGGAAATCGTCCCATATGGTTTAGAGCAAACTTGGGAGAAAACCTCCAAAGGGGGCCCCTCCCCCCAACCGGTTCAGTAAGGATTCCTCAGAGAGAACTGGAAAGAACCTGTTGTTTATTTAACAGGCAAAGCACTCCCTAGCACACAAAATGAACAATACTGGATGACGAAACTCAGTCACTGCTCTGAAGAGACGACAAATTCAGAAAGTCTCTCCGGCGGGTGGTTGCTCTGTTATCAGTCCCTCTGGCACTGGAAAAGGCTGCAGAATGGGTCCTGGCAGGCTGGAAAGTGTTCTTGATGTTTCCTCAGGTCCTGGTCTGGAGCAGGTTTGAATGGTTCCAAGAAGAGGGAAAAAAACAGTCCAGGGAAAGCTCTGACTGCCTCAACTAGCTAAACTAACTAACTAAAAAGGAAAAGGAGCATGATGTTCTGCCCCATCTGTGCCCAGATATCAACAGTCCAGCCAAATGCGGAGGAGTGAGTGAGGCTGATAACAAAAACTTTGTGCTCCTTCTCCCTGCCTTCGCTCTGAGAGCCAGTTTTGAAGGCACAGAATAGAATATCCAGCATGAACAGAACACAAGATTGGGGATAAAAGCATCATAAAGTCACGCTAGGACACCATATTACAAAATTCAATAGGGGCTATCCTTAAAACTGGTGTGTTTATAAGATATGAGAGCTGATGTTATTCTATCAGCTCTGCAGCAGTGCAGTAGGTGTTGTCTCATGCTTGTGACCTTTCTGTAATCAGGTGACATCCAGGAACTCTACAACACTAAGTTAGCTCCTGGACATGCAGCAGCTTTTTCAGATGATTGTGATCTGCCTTCTACACATGAAATGGTTAGAAGTGTAGGGATGCAGGTAAGATGCCATTCTGGAATTCTAATAATGAATTTGTTTGCCCATAAAGGTAAGATGATTTTATGTGTTTTCCCCAAAGTGAAAGTTTTATATATATAGATATAGATAGCTTTGTAATAGTACAGGTAATTAGGGACTTTTTGTACTGGTACAATTATGATGCTGCATGATTTAATGTGGGTTACCAAAAGACAAACATAGCAAGAGAAAAGGCTTATCAAACTTCCATGGTACAATATTGTGGAAAAAGTAATTTAATATCTGGAAGTATCCTGCCTTGCAGCCTTGTCATACAGAACTAATGAAAGTTAACCACCATCTAGAAACTTATCTTGGGAAGAGCATATTTAACCTCCTTCTCAGTGAGAGTAAGGTGCATTTACATGTATCTTTACAGAGATTCATAGGGGATGAACATACTTTTTTTATTTCTTAGAACACATACATGGGATTCCTGGACTACAGAAAGCAAGCCATTAGAGATCTTGGCATCAGCCCCAGCACCTGTTCCTTTAATCCTGGAGTCATTGTTGGTAACATGACTGAATGGAAACATCAGCGGATCACACAGCAATTGGAAAAGTGGATGCAAAGAAATGTAGAGTATGTGTAGAAACCTAGCTTCGCACTTTACTTTTAATACTTGTTTTACAGTTTTACTTTACATTTAAAAGCTCTTACAGGTTTTTTTAACTCCAAGCAGTCTTTCTTTT
The DNA here is from genome assembly GCA_024362935.1 of Setophaga petechia. Lineage (NCBI taxonomy): Eukaryota > Metazoa > Chordata > Aves > Passeriformes > Parulidae > Setophaga > Setophaga petechia. Next base: position 1,369,909 of record JANCRA010000108.1, on the reverse strand, counting down.
GAGATCTTGTCAAGTGAACTAACTCGTGTTCCAGCATTTCTATCTGTTTAAATCTGACCAATTCTGTACCAGAAAATGGCCACTTGGAATTCTAGTCTTGTGTTCAATCACAAACCACACTTAATCCTGAGGGACCTTGAGAACATGTGGTTCTCCTTTTGGGTGATCAACTTGGCCGGGGATGAAGCCACTGAATGATCTTCCCTTCCTGAGACTAGCTTAAAGAAGGAGTACTTCCTTCTTGCCAGATACTTATTTTTAATCTGCCTTTTGTACTAAAGATTCCTTGAGGTTTTGAACATATTCTTTTGTTTTTCCTTTTGCAGGGAAAACCTCTATAGCAGTACCCTTGGGGGAGGTATGGCAACCTCCCCAATGCTGATTGTATTTCATGGAAAATATTCCTCTATTAATCCTATGTGGCACATAAGGCATCTTGGTAAGTCGAATTTCTCACTGTTTGCAAGTTGGAACTGAGTTTGTGAGATTCCAGTGCAAGACCTTAGGTGACTTTACCTCATGTGCCACTTACATGGAAAGAACATATGAAATACCTGAATATAGTGAGACTGAAAAAAGTCAGGTGCAGTGCAAGAAAAGGGGAGACCTGGCAGTGTTTGTTGTCAACATTTTCGAGGATGTAGTTACCTTTCACCTAGGAAGTGGTGAATTACCCTAGGAAAAACATAATGGCTTAGCTGGTATGGTAAAATGAATAGATTTTACTTTGTTTTTAATCCCAGCTATGCCCAGATGTTAAAAGTGTTGAGAGAGAAAACTTGTTGAGAGTTTTTGCTGATGCAGCATAAGAGGCATCAAGCTGAAAAAAGCTGCTGTATCATACAACTAGTTGTAAACTAACATGAAAGCATACCAATCAGATTTCTGAAAAAAGTCACCTGAATTTGACTCACTCTACAGAGTCTTCCATTATCAAAAACTGCATTTTTTTTTAATCTACCCATGCAGGTTGGAGTCCTGATGCCCGTTACTCACAGCAATTTCTTCAAGAAGCTAAATTACTTCATTGGAATGGGAGATACAAACCTTGGGACTACCCCAGTGTCCACACTGATCTCTGGGAAAACTGGTTTATTCCTGACCCCTCAGGGAAGTTCAAATTAACTCATCCTGACAGCTGATACTGAAATACTGCATAACATAGTGTATGGGATGCATTTAATAGTTTGAGATGCAACATGTTGTATGATTGGTTGATTTTAGAAAACAAAGTATTTGTTAAAAATATGAATAACTGACCATCAGTTTTGTGTGCTTACGGCAGCTGAGGGAGGCTGGAGTGACCAATACACAGTTCAGATTATCTTGACTTTCATGTAAGATGAGGAAACAAATGTATTTGACAATGAAGTATTTTAATTAAACACTTACAGAGGTGAAATTCAGTGTCAGAAAGAGTGCTTTAATTTAAGGTTTTTCTAAGTAAGATTCCAGTGTCTTCTAATAGGAAAAAATCTACACAGGAGATAGCTACAGTGTTATGTACAAGAAGTGTTTGGTTATCTAGCCCGCATTAAACAGCCTGAATTGAAAACCTGGGCAGATGTTACTGTGTTCTGTTGTGGGGTGACTGTTTTGTGGCATCTCTGTGTACAACACATCCTGTAGTGCACTTAGCAAGATGCAAAATACATTCCAATACACTGAAGTACAATTCCTGATTTTATTGTGAAACATTGATAGATTTAAGACAAATTAAGAACTTCTGTATCACTGCAAGAAAAAGAGCACCAGTTTTGAGGAAGGACACAGAACTGCAGTATTTAGTGGAATGGTCATTGAACACTCAACTGTATTTTATACCCAGATAACCAAGTGGGTGATTCCATCAAGGAAGAGACCCTTCCCTTCCAATCAAACAGCATAGCCTTTGTTAGATCCTACTGTGCTACATATGCAGCAGTGCTAATTTCATGCTTCTAATTTTACTGAAAATAAAACTAAATTTAAACAAATCCCTGATGCAAGATACTTCAAGCACCTGCAGGAAAACATCCATGTAAACAGCAATAACATGATTCAGTACACTTTAAATAACAGACAAGACAAGTCCTATATCTTTCTGACAATATGTGTAATAGCTTTTTGCTGCAGCTAATAAACACAATCAGAATCATAATGCACACTCACTCGATTGAAGATTCTCAAAATTAACCCACATCATTTGGGAAGAAACTGTAAACATGCCTGCCTCACAACAGGCTGACAGTGTGTGATCTCGGTAAGAGGTGTTACAGCAGGATTAGAACCTATATTAACCAGTTACACACAACTGACAACTGTCACTAGCTGTGAAGAAAGGATAAATTTCTCTGGTACAGGAATCTCTGACCAGCATGGAGTGTGGAGATACTGTTTGTGTCTGTTTTCAAGTATGTGAAGCACCAAATGTCACAAGATCATCAAAACTTTAGTGTTTTGATCAGCTTATTGCTTTTACTTCATCTTTTCCTCACATGATATAAGAGGGAAAGAAGATGAGAGTTAGGCACCAGGATGAAATTTCCTTTTCTCAGTCGCTAATATTGGCCAAAAATGTGTATCATTTAGGCAAGTTTCTCAGAAGAGAGTTATAGTTTCTACAGACATCTTCTTATTCATGGAACAGCTGTCCCTGTATTCAACTCAGTGTTTTTAACTTTTAAGTGGAATAAAGGGAACACCCTCTAAGGTAGAACAGATTGAAGAGAGCTTAATGTTAAAAAGTGCTAAACTGCAAATCTATTTCACCCAGTGCTAATTATACATGATGTAAATAACATAGCTGTACATGACTTTTAAAGAGAAAGCAGTCTTTCAGTTCTCTGTCTCATTCAAAGGGGTTGTCTCCTGCTAAAGGTCAAGCAAAGGGACTAACTTTATGGAAATGAGGGAGTTTAAATACCACAGAATTCAAGAATTACCACCGCTCTTTGCTTTTTCTTTTTTTAAAAAGCAATTCTAGTTCCTTACACTGGAATTTAAGGGGGAAAGAGATGGAGTGGTAGAGCAACCTTATCCTAAGGGAGCTCAGCTAGAATATTTAGGCCCTGTCCTGTGTGACACAAGTTTTTCTCCCCAGTGTTGTGACTTGAGATGATGTCTTCACTCCCTTCATCCTCAGTTATGGTACACTTACTGAACAGAGAGAGCTCTCTCGTCCCACCCAGAAGACAGCACCCATAGCTGCAGAACACAACTTTCTACACTTTTCAAGATGGTAAAAGGCAGGCTTAAAAAACACCATTTCCTTAACTGTGCATGATTAAAAACACTGCTTCACACAAGGTAAGGTACATTTTCCATTTTCCCCTCTGGATATAAAAGTATTAAGAGATAGCCAAATATTGAGGCATCAGTAAAAAGTATACTGCTGCTGTTCCTACCATGTTGCCATTTGTGGAATAAAATTAACACCCCAAAGAAATCTTCACAAATGAGAAAGCAATTTGTCAAAACTGGAAGAAATGGTATACATTAAATATAAAATTCATAAACAAAAAAGGACTAACTTTTTTTAAAAGTTTGGACAGTTCCTTAAAAATATCTAGTTCATTGATTTCAGCCTACCACACACTTACTTTGGACTACAATAAAATAACTAGGGGAAATAAAATACTATTCAGATGCTTCAGTTGGAGGACCAAGGTACCAATCTTGATCACTGCATTAAAACTGCAGCATGTGTGCATAGCCAAGAAGAAACAGCTCCTACATGCTGCTTCCCTCCTCTTCCTGTGTCATGCCAGCATTGAACTCTGGAATCTGGTCTGGAAAGGACTGTGTCATCCACTGTCCATTAGGAACCTCACTGAAGGACGACCCTTTGCAATACTGTGGATTGCTTCCTGCTGAACAAACAAAAATCACACAATTTTTAAAGGCAGTTGACACCACAGGCTGTTTGTTCCCCAGCAATGGCTGAGACTGAATGCCCCAAGCACTTTACCAGTTCCATTTGAAGACAAGCTGCACTGGTCAGTGTCATACAGTGCACGGTCACAGTAAGCTCCTCCATACGCTGCTTCATAGCCTGGGTCATACTTTTCTTCTTTGACAGCCATCTTTTTAGCATCCTCTGCACAAACAGACAGCTCAAACATTAATATTTAGAATAAAAATTATCAAAGAGGACTTTTATCAGAAAAGCCACAAATTCTACAAGATTCTACCTGCTCCCCTTAAAAAATGTAGGCTGTACTACAGAGAATGGAATCTATAATTCTAAACCACACAGTTTAGTGAATCACATCTCCCCATTAAAAAATTCTTTATTTCTTTCTGCTTGGGAAACTGCTAGTATTGTACACTACATTATGTTTTAATGAAGTGTTAACAAAATAAAAACAATACCTTGTGCAAGTTGCAAATCAAATGTATACTGCACCTCCTGGACCTCCATGTTGGGTGTGATGCCTTTCAGTTGATCCCTTAAGTCTTTCAGCTTAATGTAATAATGAACTTTATCTTGTGCCCGAGGAAACTGAGCACATCGTGCACTGGAAGATGGCATAACGTAGCAGAGCTTGAGACAAAGACCAAGAAAGAAAGCATTACTGATCCCCGAACTATGAGTTAATACTTAGCGCATTCAGAACAACTTAACTGTTCTAACTATTTGTATAAACTTCAACTAATGCCACAGGTGGTTGTGGAAGGGGCTAAAATGAGTTTTCATTTTTCTTGGCCAGCCATCTGTCTTGCCCTGAAGACAGGGCTGATTACCAGCTGCTAAGTGAGCACAATTTTCACCAGTTATTTATGTGCTGCAGGAGAAGCAACAACATGTGTGTTACAAGAGAGCAGAGCACACTCCAGAACTCCCTGAACAAGCAGAGCTCTGAGCCAGGGCATAGAGGAGTACATGATAGCATGCAAAGATCCCAAAGCAGCGAGGGAAGCAGCACAGGTTAATTAGCCTGGCTTATTGGTGAAGTGCATCTGCATGATGTACACCCGGGTGTGAAATTGTTGTTACTGTGGTTGGAGCCAGCTTCAGTGTTTCTACCTCTGCCTACAGCCCTAACTAAAGATATCAAGTTAGTTCAAGAAGAACAAACTGTATTCAATACTTCTATTACCATGCAATCTTTATGAACAAGTACCAGTAAAGGAGATTATTTTTCTTACAAATACATCTACTGTAGAAGTCCTTAAGAGCTACCTAAGGAGCAAATACTTTATCCAATGATTCTTCAGGCTCTAATGGCAACACTTCCACCTTTAGAGAAAGGCAGCTGAAACTTGCAGCACTAGTAATTGAGGATAGAAATAAGAAGAAAAACAATCCAAACTTTTGAACTGATAAGGTAATGAAGCTTTAGAATAAGCTACCTTGGCAAGCAGTGTAATCGCCTTTGCTTTAACTTGTTTATATGAACACCTTAAACAACCCAATTATTAATGATACATAGCTGGTCTCTCGAGATATTTTCCAGCACTAGAGTTCTATGACTAATGCACTCTTCATCAAATTGCTTGTTTTATCTTAAGCATCCAATTTAACTTCAAACTGCAGGAAGTTAAGGAGACCCAGTCTGACAGAAGAGCTTGGGCATGCCCAGATCCAGCAATGTTGAAGGGCGACATGCAGTAACATAAGGATGGACTTGCTGTTCTTTCTCCCCCACTGTGGCACTGCATGGTCATGGTCAGTATCAAAATCCAGTAATACAAATATCCAGGGAATTGGACACAGGGGATCAGATGAAAATTATCATAAAAGCAGGCATGTGTTACTTGTATTTTACGCAGTCCTCAGAGAACGCACCAACCTACGAACCATAACAAGCCATTTCTCAAAAGAAGTCTGCAAGGCTGAAGAAGCTGCATTCAAGATGTGTCCAAAAACTGCACTACTCCCCCTTCTCTAAGTAAAAAACTTTCACACCTCTTGTACTCCCGTCAAACTGGTGTAATCCTAAGTGTGTGCAAAGCCTGAGATTTCATTAATTTTTAAATAATCAATATGGAGTGCCCTATTTTTGTTTCTCAGTCTCAATACTTACAGTTTCTGTATCTGGTACTTTGTGTGGCTGCAGCCCAAATTCCAAGTTCTTAACTTTAATTCCAAAAACTTCTTTACTAAAAATTTCATAAATACCTAAAATGAAAATATAGGGTAAATGAAAAAAAAAGCTACTGGCAGAAAAAAAAAACCATTTAAAAGTATAAGTTCCTCACATTTTCCATTAAAAGCTGCTATACGAGGTTTATACTTTTGTAGCTTCTGCATCAGAATTCGCCCTCCTTCTCGAAACTCTTTGCTGAAAGACAAAATACTCAAAATTATAATCACAACTATTAATTCATTCAATCGTGATATTTCCTTTTATTTTCTTACCTGGAGAGGTCTTTGCTTCCAGGTGTTGTCCTTTCAACCATGTTTGTAAATCCAATCCCATATTTATGTGGCAAGGTGTGGTCATCCATGTGGTTCAGCTGTTCATTACTTAGACCAGACATGAACAGACACTTCCCTGTGAAGTAGGAAGACAGATATGCATTTACTTTTTTCCAAGGAAAAGAAAACAGAGCCAAAAAATTTCACTTGACTACTGTAGTACTGGAATGCTAAAGGAAGAATCTATTTTAACAAAGTATCAGTTAATTTGGGAAGACTACTGACCTATCCAGAAAGTTTTAAAATAGTCAATATTACTTTACCTCCTCCAAAGGCTCCAGTGAACAGGAATTCCTTATCATGATCAGGCAAACCAGTCTTTTATTCTAGAAGCTCAGTACAGAGCTTTAGATTTTGTGATTCATTTAAGCAGTGATCAATATGGATTTGGGGGGAAAGAGTGTGGCAAATACTATGTGTCAGTTTTCTTTGACAATTTGCCATTGCTTCTCCTTTCACTGGGCCTCTCTGACAGAACTCCATGCCTTGAACTCATATTTAGCATATAAAAATCCCTCTCTGAAGAAAAAATACCCAAAAACCAACATACCAAAACCCAGGAGGAAAACAAAAACCAGACTAGTTTAATTAAAAAGTTCTAACAAAGTTCTGCAAATGCTAAAAGAAGAAAGAAAAACAAAAACGTACAAAAATGGTTTCCAGGTCCTGGGTAATGATGTCCTTTGTAAGCTGCCATCAGGCCAGGGTTTATGCCAATCTACAAAGATACCAGTCCATTTTAACAATGACAACAGGGCTTGCTAGTCAAGAATTTAATCAAGTTACAGTAAGGATGCTTATTCAATTCTCACAAAGTTACTGTTAATAAACAAAAATGTATTAATGGCACCTTCCATCATTTTAAAAACCTGACAATTTTGCAGCAGTGCCTCATTTAGATGTGCAAGGTCAAAAGAGCAGCTCAGAGGGTAGCAGAGCTTCCAGGAAATAAAGCACTGAGTTATGGGCTCTCATGAGTCTGTACTAAACATGAGCCTTAGATTCCTCAGAAATTAGGACTAAGTTTTAACATAAAATGCAAAGCAGCTCTACACACAGGAAACAGTTTGTGTACTTTATCTTGCAAGATTTTGCCATATAAGCAATATAGATGAGTAAGCAGAAAGAATGTAAATCAAAACAAGTAAATACAAGACTTTTCTACCTAATCTTGAAATTGAATTACTCACTATCACAATATCCAGATCAAAGGTCAAAATATCAGGCAATGTCTTGGTCAGAAGTTCAGCTTCAGATACACCATTAAAACGGTCCACTTTTCTTTTGACTTTAAAAGTATCTGTGATCTTTTCTTGTTTGCCTTTTGACTTGGCTGGTTTTTCTTTTTTAGCAGCAGGCTTTTTGGGTTGCTTTGGCTCAGTTGCTTTGGCTTTTCTTTTCCTTCCCCCTTTTTTAACTTCTGAAACACACAACAAATATTCTTTTTGTACATTTCCCATGTTGCAGTGTGGATATTCAAATAGACTCAGCTAAATGTATGGACATTTAGCTGAGAGAGAAAGCAAAGAGGTAAATTTGCCTTCAAAATTCATTAATTTAAGCAGCACACTTGAAGCTTTCTCATCTTCTGGCTCTTAAAAGTTTAGAGATTCAGGCAGCACAGGCACTGGCCATGACATGACCATCCAGAGATTGCTCTCTCTCTCTCTCTCTATGTTCATTAATAATGTTGAGCTGTAGAACAGTGTCACTTTCCAACAGTTAGTCTTTGTTTAAATAAGCCACACTACACAAAACAATTCTTAGTAACCAATTCCCTACCTGTGATTATTACACAAACTAAGAAACCATTCAAACAAAAATATTTCAAATAAATTATACTGTACTTCTCTTGCAGAAAGTTAAAAAAATAGGTGTTTTGAAGCCAGAATCTTAAAAAAACCTTCTCTAACACAATGCTAAAACCCATTACTTCAACTAAGATAATGCATTTACCTATTGAAAAAAAATCTGCTTTTCTTGGAACACGATAATTATGTGAGACTGAACAATGTGTGCATACATTCACATGCATTTACTTCCTGTCTTTTTAATTGTCTGTTAGAACATGTTTCTTAAAGAATACAATTAATCAATACTTCTGCAGTGACCATCAAGGAAAGGAAATCCAACAGGTCCAAGGAAGCAATTTAAGAGCAATATTTTTTTCCCAATCAATCACTCTCACTTCAGCTCACTTGCACAGCCCAGTCAAGCTACCTTTTGGAGGCTCTTGAGCAATGTTTGGCTCTGGAATGCCCTCTAGAGTTGGCTGCTCAGTCATCATTTCCATGTTGGGCACTGCAGTCATCATCTGATGGAACGGAAAAGAGTAAAATGCTTGAGCTTGCTGACGATATGCGTAGTATCTTAGAGAGGAAGAAAGAAAGAAATAATTTATCAACAATTTAGAAACTTATCGATGTACCTAACAGAATGTAAAGGTCAAACTTTATCAAGGCTGGCACATACTGCACTTACATTCTGTGATGACTCTGTTAACACACAACATCAAAGCAGTCTGGCTGCTTAGCTGGTATCAGTTAACCCCAACATTAACAGCACATTTCTCTTGTAATTGCTATGATGTGGAATTAACACAGCATTTGTAAGGGAAGAATAGAGCTTTTATCTTTTGTCAAATCACCACAGCACACATTTCCAAAGCAAACTGTTTATCAGACCAACAATTTATAATGCATATTGAGCTAAAGCTCTCTGGGCTTCCAGAAGTTCCCTAAATTTTAGATCTTTTTTATGTGGTGTCAATTCCTTGATCTGATAAGATACAGAATCGATGAACCATTCAGGGCTATAAAGCATTAAGAATACACACAGGATTTGTCACTATGCAGATTATTAAACAGCTTTAACAAGTTATGTGGCAGATGTTGTCCTGCTATCACACACTGGATCCCAACACAAGTATTGCACTTATTCCACATGGCAGTGTTCACACATACAGAGATCCTATGCATAAAGACATTTTTCCATAGACAGTTCTCTCTCTCCACACATTTATTAGTCATATACAACCCTCACACCCATTTCTACTTTATTCTGTCACTCCCTTCTACCGACACAGCCACCTTCTTGTCCATAGCTTCTACTGCCTCACAAATACATAGCAAGGACTTGGTGAACAGTAGATTTTCAGGAAATAATTTTATCATCTCAGAGCTATAATTAAAAACACCAAATAATCTTTAGATATAGAGACATTTGTCCAAGAAGGCCAATGGCATCCTGTGTTAGCAATAGTGTGGCCAGCGGGACCAGGGTAGGGACTGTCCCCTAGACTTGGCACTGCTGAGGCCACATCTTGAACCCTGCGTTCAGTTTTGGGCCTTTCACTACAGGAAAGTGCTGGAGCATGCCCAGAGAAAGGCAACAGATCTGGGGAAAGGCCTGGAGCAGCTGAAGGAGCTGGGGGTGTTTACCCTGAAGAAAAGGAAATTCAGGGGTGACCTTATCACTCTCCACAACCACCTGAAAAGCGGTTGAAGCTGGGTTGGTCTCAAGCAACAAGTGCCAAGACAAGGGGAAATGACCTCATATTGTGCCAGGGGAGGTTTAGATTGGATATTAGAACAAATTTCTTCATGGAAAAGCTTGTCAACTATTGGAATAGGCTGCCCAGGGAACTGCCCAGTCACCACACTGGAGGTACTTAAAATATGTTGTAGATATGTAAATTCATGGACAGGGTTTAGTGGTGGGCTTGGCAGTGCTGTGTTAATGGCTGGATTCAACGACTTTAGAGGTCTCATCCAACCTAAATTATTCTGATTTTAAATTTCTCAAAAGAAGTGACCATTCCCTACTACACACTGGGTTTTTAAGAAATCCACAGTCTTGTGATCAAGACACTAATTTTAACCCAGATATCTATCCTGAAACAAGGAGAATAAATATGACCACACATCTGTCAGATTCCAGGGAAGTTGCCTAACGAAGCTATAGGAGATTTTCTGAGTACAGGGAATACTTTAAACCCTCTGCTAGAGGAGTTCCATTTTATATAAAATACTTGTACAGTTAATGAATCAAAAAAACCTGATTTTCAGATTTGTATATACTTTAGGCCAGATTTCTTGGGTGGGTTCAAATATATTTTTTGTATTGATGTATACATGTTATAGAACATTTAATTAAGTACTTTTAGTATCAACATGAAAAGGTAGTGATTTGTTCCTTTCCCCTCCCTTCAGTTCATTATTTTTTCCTCTCCCCGACCCGCCCCCCCCCCCCTTCCGTTCACGCTAAAAACAAAGGAAAAAAAAAAGAAAAAGGTAAAAGAAAAATATATGCTCACTGCAACAAAACCCGGTATTAAGTAATTTTCAAATCCCCTTCGGGGCAGAGACACGATCGCGCCCACGCTCCGTAGGGCCGCCGCGCTCCCCCAGCCGCGGACCCGGGAGCCTCAGAGCCCCGGGAGCGCCTTCCCTCCCTCTTTGTGCCCAGGGAGGGAGGCGGCCGCCACAGCGCGGCCCCGGCTTCCCGTGGGATGCAGGGAAGGAGGAGAAGGACAATGGGTGATCCCCACCGCGAGGCCCGAGAGCGGCTGCGGGGGCCCGCCGGTACCTGCCCAGCCCCGGCCTCTCCATGCCGGGCGCGCCCGCCAGGGCCGTCGCTGTTACCACGGTCGTCACGGCCAACTGCCCCCACAATCCCACTGACCCGCCGGGCGTCCCGCTCACGTGAACCACGCCGGCCAATGGGGGCGCAGGGCGGAGCCGCGGCCGCCCCGGGCCGGGGGCATAAGGGGGCGGCCGAGCCGAGGTGCGGGCGACTCACCCCGCCTGACGCGATCCTCCCCGGTAAGGGCAGGCCTTCGCACCCTCTTCTCTGTTCCCTTCCCCCTCTCGGCGGCAGCGGGGATGACGCACGTCCGGCGCGGTCGGTCCACAGGGCCCGCCCTGCAGCCATGCCCGCCGGCGCGACGTGGCCCACCTACCTGCGGGCGCTGGCGGCCAGCATGCTGACCATGTTCGCGGGGGCCGAGGTCGTGCACAGGTACTACAGGCCTGACCTTGTAAGTGCTGGGAGGGTCCCGGTCGCTGGTCGCGTGTGTGCAGGATGGAGGGTCTGCTGGAGAGGCTGTGCCGCGGAAAGGTCTCTGGGCTTGCGGTGGGCAGAGATCAGCCTCTACAAAGGCATTAGCCAGGCCGCCAGGATTTCATTGTGGCCGGTTCTGGGCTCCTCAGTAGAAGAAAGGCAAGGAGCTGCTGGAGCGGGTCCAGTGAAGGGTCAAGAAGGTGATGCAGGGTCTGCAGCGTCTCTTGGGAGAGACGATTGAGAGGGGATCTCATTAATGTTTATAAATACCATAGAGGTGGGTGCTAAGAGGGTGGTGCCAGACTGTTTTCAGTGGTGACCAGCGACAGGATGAGGAGCAAGGGCCTTAAACTGAACCATAAGGAGTTCCGCCTTAATATGAGGAAGAACTTCTTTCCACTGAGGATGGTAGAGCACTGGAACAGCCTGCCCACGGAGGTCAGGGAGTCTCCTTCCCTAGACACATTCCAACCCACCTGAACACATTTGTGTGTGATCTTATCTAGGTGACCCTGCTTGAAAGGGGGCTAGGACTGGATGATCTTCAGAGGATGATCTTCCAACTCTTAACAATGCTGTGACTGTGACACTGTGGACATAATACCATGTGTCGAGAAGGGGTCTCTGCTGTGGGAAGCTGGGTTTTGAAAAGAGTGTGCAAAAGTGGCAAGAAGGGGCTGTACTAGATTTAAAATAGACTTTATTTCCTCCAGTAATGGAAATGAAGGTGACCAAAAGTTAACATTAGAAATTATGACAGATGAGGATATAAAAATGGCAGTCACAATTAAATGAGATCATCCACTAGGAATAGTGATGGTTTAGTTTAGCCTCCTGGAGGTCTGACTTGAAAGCTTTCGCTCATCCTCCTGCTCACATATTCTTGGGTTTTTTAATTCTCTGGCCTACTTTCAAATGGGAAACAAGTTTTAAAAAATTACCATGCTTGAGCTGTCAGCTCAAAATTGAAGCAATGATGCTTCAGTCATTGATAAATACATCAGAATTTCCGTGGTTTAGTAGTCTCTACTGTAGCCGTCATTACTGGCAAATCGACATATTTATTCAGAGTGATCAAATGATGTATATCTCTTAAGTAGCATGAATTTTGAGGAGGTGCAGTTCTTGAAATGTCATGTTATCTGGCACCTTTTTAAAATTTTAACTCCAGTTTCAGTGCCTTATTTCTAAATCAGGGCAGTAGAAGCAGTGAAACACTTTCTTTGATCACCAAGAGTATGTGAGGAAACTTCAGCTGTGCTAGAACATCTTTACCAAACTCACTTTAATGGCAAAAATAAGCTTTGCTCCTTTAAAACAAACTGTCTGTTCTTCCTTTTTTCTTGTTTTTTTTTTTCCAAATTGTATTTTGCTACTATAAAATAAGTCAAGTTTCAAAAAGGTAATAATTCTTAAGGTGTTTTGCATGTAGGAATTATATTCTGCTCAGAAAAGAGGGTGGTAAAAATCACAGTTTAGCTGTCATGCTCTTCCAGAGGAAGCTCATTTACTGTTTTGGGAGTTTAGTTTTTCCTCTGTCAGAACACTGATGTCTTTCTCTGTTTTTAACAGAGCATACCTGAAATACCTCCTAAGCCTGGAGAACTGAGAACTGAACTGTTGGGTCTAAAAGAAAGATCAAGCCAAGTTCAGACTTCACAACACTGACCAGAGTTTATTTTTGTTGTGAAAACTAGAACTGATAAAATATTTATCCAGCTGTTTAAGTTCCAGAAATACATGTGTGAAATACTGTGCTCCTGTCATGTGTCTTTCCTTTCCTTTGAGCAGAGTTGCAGGCAGCATTAAAAACAAACATACAGTGAATGCTGTTGGTAAAAGTCCCATCAGTTGTGTGCCAAAATTCTTGTGAGTTCATAAATCTGGATTACACTTTAAGTATACTTCAGAATAAGGTGTCAAACCATGACACAGATGTATCACTGACAGGAAATCTGCTTTGGTCCACTGTAAGGCTGGTATCTTACTGTTTGGTCATCTCAGTTAAAATGGGGCAGATTACACTGAAACGGATTTGTTTGTGCTCCATTTGGGCATCTCCATCTGTCTGTGGCTGCTTTTGATAGCTGTAAATATGCAAAACTCTGAAAGTGCAGGTTTACCTTTCAGTTTGGAAATAGAATCACCACAACACTCTTGCACCAGGAACTTGAAGATTCAGTCACCATCCTGTGAAGGTGGCTCAACAACCCAATTTGAATGGTACATAGAGCTTGGGAAGTTTGGGATTGTTTTACTTGAGAAAGGCGCCAGGACAAAGCACAGGCTTCATCCTCAGTTGTCACTTAAGTTTAACTTGTAAAAACACAGTCTGACACATTACCCGGTAAGGAAACAAAAACCTCCCTGATTCCTACTGCCAAAGTACTTGAAGTCTTGTAAGAGCAGAGGGATCCAGAAATTATCACAGTAAGTGCTACATTTACATCAGTTCTCGCTATGAAGCTATTATTTTATTTATGCCTATGTAAGCTGGAGTGGTTTTCCTAGGAAAAAAGGTTTATAGTTCTTATGCATGCGTATGTGTCTGCTCTCGCCAAGTTTTACAGCTATTGGTGGGATGAGCTCCTCTCCTGCTCTTATGTGCCCTTGTGTGCACTTTTTACATAACTAAATGTCATCATCTCAAGCATCTTTATTAATGACAGCAGGCAGTGAGAGAGAGGCTCTGGTAAAACACAGATGTTAAGCCCAAACAAAATCTATCAATGAAAAAATCTTAATAGATCGACTTCCAGTGAAAAGACTTTTTCCTTTACTGCACCTAAACAAAGCTGAGATTGTCAGCCTTCTAGTTCAGCAGAAAATAAAGTTTATTGAAGAGAAAATTGGACAGTTCAGTATTTTGTTTCTGTTCTAACTGGGGCATGAACAGCAGTTTTTTTATGATCCCTTTAACAAGCCAGCATTCACCAGCCCTTGCACTGTTACTCACACTTTGTCAGATTATCACCTCTTATGTTGTTGATTTCTGACATGCAAGATGCATTTTTCTCTATTTTCTAAAGGTTTTTCAGATCTTAAGATTGCAGAGGGAAGCTTCTACTAATTAGGCTTGGATTTCTAAGTGTATCCTGCTGCTACTAGAAACTGAGCAACAGGGAGCTCTGCCTTTTCTAGCACTGAGGGAAATGTCCTCATTAGTGCCCATCTTGGAATAGCAAAGATGACAATGCTCCAAGTTTTAACAGCAGAGGTGACAGCCCCAGAATCAGCATAACTGCAGCACTGAAAGAAACAGTGCTGACTGACACTTCCACTACTGCCACCATTTTGCTTCAGAGCTGACAAAAAAAAAAAAAAAAAAGGGCAACTTACAAGTGCATTTTGTGCTTATTAATAGCAAACACTTGTCACAGCAGGGTGTAGAGAAAGCCGCTGGACCACAGCTATGTTGCACATGATATTCTCAGCTGAAGTATATGAAGAAACAGAAAGCGTAACTCTCAAGTATCCTCTTTATTATTTCTGAAATTTAATCAGTTTTGTCACCCTCAAACCAACCAAAGCAATGAGAATTTCAGCTATACAACAGAACTAGGTTTGCTTAAATCTACAAGTAACTTACAGATTAAAAATACTGGAGGAGGCCACCCTTCCCCTTTAGTTTGTTAGGCAAACTAAACTTCCGAATCATACAGGAGGTGGGAGCTACCTTTGTTAACTCAGAAGTCAAATGGAGAGATGTAGGTAGTAATGACACATTTCTGAGTGTATCACTGAAAATAAGTGATACTATAGGACATTGAGTGCTGCTGAGCACAAAGTTTCACTGCTAAAGTAAGGAGATATGCCCTTTCTGCCATTTAGTAACAGTGCCAAAGGCTGCTTCTAAAATTGACAGTGCCAGCTGCTGAAACTCATGTTAGACCACTCAGGCTGGGCCAGTAAAAAAAGGCTTTTCTCTAGGATACCACTGCAGGGAGCAGAAACCAGAGCCCCCCCACTTCCCCAGACTCCCTTGAGAACCCCCCAAACTAAGCTCCCTTTCCTTGACATCTCAGACTTCAATCCAACTCTAAAATCCTGACACAACAATCACACTCATACATGGTATATTTTGGGCAATATAGAAGCCTAGTAAATGGAAAGCAAGTGGTTCAGGTCAGTGTTTAGTGCCCTCACCTAGTAAGAAAGCTTTTTTTGCTGCAGACTGCAGAAACTTGTAACTTCTAAGAAGTTCTGTTAACGAAACAGAAAAGATCGGTTCTTAAGTAGAATCACTGTGCAGAAGCACCACTCCTACATCCTTCTTCCACAGAGGAAGGAAAAAAAAATTCCCCCAAATCCTCACTGTAAACACTTTTTTACCAAGTCTGTGAAGATGTTTTCATGTAGAGGCACTACTGAAAAAATGCAATGCTTCATCCAACCACTACATAAAGCTAACATAATGACTGGAAGCTCAATATGTCGAAAATTAACCAGATTTAGCTTCAGTAATATTAAGTAAATACAGTGCTTTACCATAAGAGACCAAGAACAAGTAGGAGTAACAGCATTAAGAGTATGTGAAAAGAACTTCCACTTTTAAAAAAGCTTGTAGAAAATAGAACTGCTGTAGCTACACAAGTCAAAGGCAGGGTTTCCAAGTGCCATGCAGGATGGTGCCAGCTCATAGGTAGTAAGACAGTTCTGGTGGTAGTTTTCCACATAGTAAGTGAAAGCAAATGTTTTTTCCTCCCCTTATCTGTAAAGCTCCTGCTGCCTATCCTATGGAGTCAAGTCAGAGTCCAGCACAAGCTGTCAGCTTAATTTCCAATGCTATTTTTAAACACCCAATCTCCTCTTTCTCAGGCTTGCAGGAAATACCTAACTCAAAGTCTTATTTCAATTGGCAAGTTCACTACAGCTCTCAGCTACCAGGTGTATTTGGCTAAGCAGCACAGCAGGTTTGTAAATGTAAATCCCAGCCACAGGCAGATGTTACAAGTAGGTGTGGCTGTGCCAGCATGGGAAGGCCCAAGGATTGCCAACAAACAGCCTGTTTGCATGGAGGACCTGAACACCCAGGACCATACCTTCATTTCTTTCTGCCAGCCCACAAGATGAGCTTGCTATGTATAAATTTAGAGTTGGTGGTGTTTGGGAACATTTTATTTTGTACATGACAAGATTTTACACCATGTCAATTAAATAATACAAATTTACATTCATGAGGAATGTTTTAGAAAAGTGAACTTAAAAAAAAAGACCTCCTTTACCCTTAAAACCCCATACCACCCCTCAACATTTTACAGTGGAAAAAAAAACCAATCTAATTCACATTCCCTCCTAACCCCCCAATGCAGGACAGTAGCCGAGTGCAGTTTACAGTTCATCTTTCACATCTGTGGATTCCTGTGAAGGCAAAAAAGAGAATCAGAATATTACTTTTGGAAGTGGAAAAAGGTTACAAGAACTGCCCCAGAAGAACAGAAATTTGTATTACTGTCACTGCACATTATATTATCCTGCTATGCAAACATAACAGCAGTGGCATCAAAATTAAGTAGGTATAGTACAATAAATACTGTTTCTCAAATTTATTTTTACCTAATCTGATATTTAACAGTAGGAAATTACATTGCTGTAAGCTATATATTTGCACTAGTCACAGGATATCATCTTGCAGGTCTCTTCCAAAAGCAGCCCAAGAAAGCAGGCCCAGTTGGGACCTCCATAGCAACTTCAGAAGTTTGTACTATCAAGAAGCTATGGTATTAGAACAGTTCAGCATATCATCAAGACATAATTAAAACTGCATCCATGAGCTAAGTGAAGGCTGACTTCACATGACAGGTGAACTGTTCAGAAGCAATGGTGTTGTCTGGAATGTTGTTCCAAGCCTGTATTATAAGCATTTAAAATTACACAATTACAAACAATTGTTTGTCACTATAGGACACAAAAGAACACAAGCACACCACCGCTCTCAAGGTGAAAGAAAAAGGGACGTTTATTTTTCTGACTCCAATATTTATAGTTTTACAAAGGTGACAGCGGATTGGAGCGTGACAGTGACACCTCTCCAATGACACTGGTTAAACTGACAGTCCATCAACTCTCTCCTCCTCCATCAAAGGAATGCAAAACAATAAGTTATTTACAAGAAAGCGCGTGGGAAAATTCCCTACAAGAATGTCAACAATTGTTCATGTTTTTGCCCACAAGCTGTGGAAATACCATGGATAATTATCTTTACTAGAGGATTTGCTACCCTTTTCTTGTCACAGGGCACTGTTACAATCTCTAAAGCTTAACTCAGCTCCAGCTTTGAACATACCTCAGTGTCATCTTTTCAAAATGATGTTTAATTATAAATTTGTTTAATAATAAATTTGTTCTGCAGTTTTCTTCCCCCTCCAAGAAAAGCCTGGAACACCTGACACAAAAATCTAGTGTCATGAAAGGCAAAGTGAACTTTATTGCCAGGTAGCAACCACAGATGAAGGTGCACATAAATATTGGCAAGAAAGCATTAAACCTGAGACCCTACCTTCTGTCTATCACTATCCTCAGCATCAGCATCCAGTTCCTCTTCATCCTGCTCTGCCTCCTCAGCTGCATCTTCAGGCTCTTCAGGTTCCTCATCCACCTGTACACAAAGGTCACAAGCAATTTGCTTTACTTGCTTAGGTTGTTTAATTAGTTGTGCACTAGCTAAATACAGGCTATGGAAGCATTCACTATTACTTCCTAACATTTGCCACCAGCTACCTGAAAGAAAATCTATTCAGCACTGCTCCACTCCACCAAAACAGCCAGCAGAAGTTCTTGCACAGTGTTATGAGAACCTGTATTACTTGTACCCACTTAGGAATTTCTCCATTAGAGAGACAGGAGCCAAAGGCCTGTGTGCCTAGTTTACTCCTGTAGAGCCAGCACTTAACTAATGACAGGAATATGCTTAAGAAGAATAATGAAATAGCAGAATCTCAAGCAGCTACAAAGAAGAGCAAGGAAAGGAGAACATGAGTTTTAAGTACAGATTTATGGCTGGACTTCTGGTGGCCCACTTAAACTGCAGGAAGCTGGATACATTTCATTTTATGCAAGTGAATGAAGCAGCTGCACTTTTTAAGATGGAGCAACAGTAGGTCAATTATCAGTCCAAGTGGAAGACAAACTAACCTTTGCATCCAGGTCAATGTTTAAACTCAAACGAAGCATCCTTTCTATTCTGTCCCCGTATTCCTTAGTGTCTGGCAACATATATCCTGATCTCAGAGTTGCAGTTTCAAACAATACCACTGCAAGATCTGAAAGAGTTTTGTCATCTTCGTTTTCCTAACATGGAAGAACACCAGAAAATCAAGAGAGACCTGTTAAAGCAGGTTGTATGCAGCCACGTCAGCCAGTGTTTCACTACTGTATTTATTTACCTTGACCCTCCTCAGCATGTCTTTGATCAGTGGATGCCTGGGGTTAATTTCAAATGTCTTCTTTTGGCTGGCGTAATAACTGAGAAGAGAAATTACTAAGTACTAAGTTTCAAAGTACAGGACCCAGAGATATCTTTAAATCTACATACACTGGTTACAGTCACAGTAACAAGTGAAATCCCCTCCCCTCCTTTAATACTGGTGCAACTATAAAAAGCATTCAAGTTACTAAGTTCATCTTCTTTTGCCAACAAATGGCAGATACCAAATGCCACCGATGAGTCTTGCTCACCAGGCAGTTTTACATACTGGGCTTGAAAATAACAATTTAAGAATATAATGGAGACTAACTTGGTTGTAAAATGACCTTAAAAACACCCAGGATTATTTGAACTGGGCAGAAGCTTGTTACTGGGCACATCAAGCAACTTCTTGTCTACTGCTACAGCACTGGAAGCTTACTTTGTAGATATATCCTTCCCAGTCTGGTAAGCTTGAGCCTTCATGATTCTTTCCATGTTACCAGACCATCCATACTGACTAGCCACAAGAGCACATGGAGATTGGGTTAAACGTTGAGATAGCACAGCTTTCTCAATCTGTAAAGAAAAAACGCCAAAGCACCCTAATGTTAGTTTTTAGAGCTAATAGCTTATACTTAATAAAGTAAATAACTCGCACTCCCCTGTCAATTCAAGAATGTCTGAAAAATGTCTAAGGTGACATTCTAACTCATTATCTTCCTGAATAAAGATGTTATCCATAAAGCTTCACCGATTAAGACAGAGAAGCTACTGTCAAGTGTGTGCTCAAATAACCTGCAAGGTATGTTGTAGCAAGTATGACAAATAAAAATAATCACTACGTATAACACAATATTTTACCTTGTCTTTGAGAGCTTTGTCTTTCATCCAGTTTAAGAGGGGCTCAAATTCCTTTTCCAAGGCTTCCCGACTCTCTTTAGACTTTTCACTTTCTTCAAACTTAACTCCTTCTTTTGCTACATTCTGAAACCTCTTGCCATCGAATTCTGGCAAAGCCTGAATACAGTATTCATCTACAGGTTCAGTCAGATAGATCACTTCATAGCCCTTTTTCAGCAGACGCTCAACAAATGGTGAGGACTCAGCCTAGGATGAAAACATTTAAGATATCAGTTTAATTGCATTTGTAATAGCAGCTACAAAAACCTGTACAACTATCTGGCAAATACTGCAGTACTAAAATCAACGTGGAGTCTCCACATTTACAGTAAATAGACAATTCACATCTGTGGTACTAAAATGACAAGCTGTAATATGCTGTACTCCTTCCCTCTTTCTTTCACTCTTACACACCTCCTTTCTGCTGGCACCAGCCATGAAATAGATTTTGTCTTGCTTCTCTTTCATTCTTTCCACGTATTGATCAAGGCTTGTGAGGTTACTTTCATGATGAGACGACTGGAAGCGCAGAAGTTTAGCGAGCCGGGTACGATTGGAGTGATCCTCAATAACACCAAGCTTCACATTAGTGCCAAACTCTTTCCAGAATGTGTCGTTGTATTTTTCCTCTGCAATTTTCTTGATCATATCAAGAGTTTTGCGAACAAGTTTCTTTCTGATCACCTAAAAAAAAGCAGTAATACTGAGTTAAACAATAAGTATTTTGAATAGCCCTCAATGCAACCTTACTTCAATACAAATTCCACTTTGTATCCCTGATCTGAAGTAGACAAGTAATCTGTAAACAGCAATAACTGAGTTTCCTTCACATTAATTTCAGAGTCATGCAACAAAATTCATCAAGCTATCAAGTTCTCCTAAACCTTGCTGCTGTTGTGCTTACAATGAAGGAATTTAAAACCAATTAGCTTACCTTTAACAATTTATGCTGCTGAAGTGTTTCACGGGATACATTCAAAGGAAGATCATCAGAATCCACCTAATTAAGAAACAAAATTTTCAGTATATCTGGCAGGATCTGAAGCTAAAAAATAAATTAATATTTATAATACTTACAACACCCTTAACAAAGTTAAGATACTTGGGCATCATGTCATGGAAGTCATCAGTGATGAACACTCTTCGAACATACAGCTAAATTACAAAAGCAGAGAGCACCCAAGTTACTTTAGGGTTTTTTTGCTTTTCCACAAAATCATACCCACACACTTTTCTGTCCTACCTTAATGAAATCACTTTTTTTGGATCCATATTCATCAAACAGTCCACGTGGAGCAGAATTAGGAACAAACAAGATGGATTTGAAAGTTACTTCCCCTTCAGCAGTGAAGTGGATGTATGCCATCGGGTCATCATGTTCCTGTGAAGACAGAACACTTTCAATTAACATGGGGAAAATACCAGTGAATTAATAAGTTTCCAATAATAAGAAAGTTTGGCAAATAAGTGCAATTATTTTACAACTAACCCATGTACGCTTTACTAGAGTCTATCATGGAGACAGCAGTTTAAGTTACAAGAGCAGAGTTACTCATGTAAAAATAACTTTCCTAAGTAACCCTCCTGGAGACCTCCCAAGTTTTGCTGGATTTTAATAAGCTAGTCACTAAAAAGTTACCAACAGGACAATAACCAACAGTGTTATCATCATAGTTAAGATACTCTCAAGTTGCACATTACACTGTATGATACAAAGACAACACTTCTAAGAAACCGTCTCCTTCTTTCTTCCACCACATGCAACAAGCACCACAACTCTCAGACTAAATACAAATTTCCCTGTAACATTTAAACACAACAGTAAGCTTTCCATGAGCTGCAACATAATACTTTCCAAATCTAGACTAATCGATACTTGGATGGCAGCATCTTCTCTCTGGGAAAAGATTAATTCCTGACTGAGATATTACACCTTCCAAGCTCTCTGCAGTTCCATCTACTGATGACAACTAATTAATTCTTCTAAAACAACCCATTCTATAAGCACTTGGTTTTATTTACATAGCAAGAGATACCATAGCAAGCCTCTTGCTTTGGAATTACCTTGAGGCCCCCCAGAGCTTACCTTGGAAAAGGTTTTGTAAAAAGCTTTGTATTCATCTTCTTCAACTTCTTTAGATGGTCTCTGCCAGATTGGTTTTATGTCATTCATGAGCTCCCAATCCCAGACAGTCTTTTCAACCTAGGTAAATAAACACAATAGTACTAAAAAGACTCATTCTTTACTTCAGGTTAGGCCAGTTAAAGGTGCTCCACGGAAACAAAACATAAAATAGCATGTAAAAATCCCAAACATGCTCTCATTTACAAAATTATGCAATGACCTGGACATTCTCATTTTAAGCATACACACTAGTGCAACATGTGGGAACAAAACTTTAGTCTACAATGAAGTGCGTTCCATGTTCATTTAACAGATTCACTAAGCACAATCACTTCTGTTCTAATGTCACTCTGGAAAAATCTTCCCAGCAGAGTATGTTAAATTTAAACTCATCAACAGCATCAGGTTACAGAATTCCACTACCATTTTCAGCGATTCATGCAAGTACTTATAATTAGCTGTGACGACAGCTTCACAAGGCTACTGCCAATCATCTGCCTGACTTCTACCTAGTCCGTTTCATTTAAAACCTTCTCTCCTACCATCTCACTTTAAAAGGATTTGCTCCTTGAAAGCACACACTACTGAAACACACCTCTGCAAGAATATCTAGGAAAATTGCTATCTGATGTGAGTTACAAGACACCAAGGCTAACAAAACTCACCTTCTTAGTTTTTGGTTTCTTTTCTTCTTCCTCTTCTTCAACTGCTGCTTCATCATCTGTTTCTTCTTCTTCTTTCTCCTTTGCTTCCTCCTCTTCAATGGGTTCTTCAACAGTCTCTGTCTAAAAAGACAACCACAGGTGAAGATTTAAAGACGACTTCCTACCACGTATGTTGTGGTATTCTCTCTAACAGTTTAATCTTTCACAGCACTAGCCTGATTTCTGCTATTTCTCTGTAGCAAACTTTCCTACAGCTAATATTTTTCAGTTACTTTTTCATTAATACATACTTTCCTTCAATACACTGGTAGATCACCACACTCAAGCTTCTCAATGCTTTACACATAATGCTTATCAGAGACTTGGTCGATATTAAGTTGGTGCTACACTAAGAAAACATCACAACAAGCTTAAAATCTAAGACACTGCCCTGTTTCTTATAGAAGGGTATCTAGCTATGGCTCTGCTTGAAAACTTAACAGAGCTTCCATCTACTAAAGACAGTGGAACAAAGATCCTTATTATTAATTAGCAGTGTTTTTTCTTTGGTAAAGTTGAGTCAGACTAAAACCAAGTTCCTATCAAGTTTGTGATTTTAGCAACAGACCGGCGTTTGAGGGAAAAAAAAAAAAAAACAAACCAAAAAAAAACCCCCTTAGTAAAATAGTAGCCAAAAGAGTCAGGAACAGAGGAGTTTTAGAAACTGCACAAGAAGCAGCTCTATGGCAGGCCCTCAGCCTTCATGAAAGATCTGGCCATGAAGATCTTAACCAAACCTTATACTGAACAATGCTCAGTTAAATACACTTACCTTGCTGCTCCACACATATATGGGGAAGTTTATGAACTGGGAGTATTTCTTCACTAGATTTTTAACAGTGTCCAGTTCAAGGTAATCAGATGCTTCCTCCTTCAAGACAAGCCTTAAGAAAAAAAAAACCAAACAAAACCAAACCTTTTAAGTGCTGGACAAGTATTTGACAGTTTTATTGCAGAATATACATTTCTTATGCCTCTGAGATTGACCAACTGAGCCACAGCATGGTGTTAATAACCAAGAGTGAGGGTTGATCCACATATGGGATCATTCATTTAAGAGCTGGACTTGATGATCCTTGTGGGTCTCAGCTCAGAACAATCTGTGATTTTTGCTGCAGCCATAGCAATTCAGATTTATTAAAAGCAAGTGAGCTTTTTTATTAGTTCAGCTCCAAGTAGCTCTTAAAAAACACAATTCTTACTCAACCAGCAATTGCTTTCACTGAGGCAGAACACAATATTTGAAAGTTTAAATGAAAACATCAAATCATATTGATACTTATCAGGATCTTGATGCACCCTCAAGGGCTTTACTTCAAACTAGAGCATCAAAATCAACTTTTTTACATTGAGTGCCTCCTCCAGAAAGACATCCTCTAAATCCAGACCAAATAAATTTACCTACTCATGAAAGCAAAGAGAATAGGACTAGCAAACTACCTCCAGTTTGAACTTTGCATCAGACCAGCCTCACTGATACATAAACAGCAGCCAGATTCCAAGCAAAGCTCTACAGCCCCTGTATAGGTTTTGCCAGACCAGAATTGTGCTGAGTGACTGAATGAGCCTGAAGGGAGCTGAACTGTCTGGAATTACTTGCTGACAGTTGTGAAGACATTCACAATTTTGTTAGCTCATCTAACAGAACATAAACTACATTACTACATTTATTTTTGGATGCAGTTTGTATTTTGCATATTTCTATTAAACTGAATAAAGCTGTATTACAAGAAGTAAACCAGTCACAAAGCTAAACTCACTCACATATTCCAATAAGCAAAATGTACCCACACAACCTTTTTTATTTTAAGACTAAGGAAACGCAATACTTACGTTATGGTTGTGCCACGTCCTAAAGTGTTCCCTCTTGGGTCATTGATCACAGAGAATTCATTTGAATCTGACTCCCAAATATGCTGAGTATCATTGTTGTGTTTTGATGTGACAATAACTCTGTCTGCTACTAAGAAAGCAGAATAAAAGCCAACACCAAACTGGCCAATTAACTCAGATGTTGACTGGCTATCATCCTGCATTTCAGTCATCTTGTTTAAGAATTCACTTGTACCAGACTTTGCAATGGTACCCAGGTTTTTAACTAACTCCTCCTTTGTCATGCCAATACCCGTGTCTGTAACATGAAGCATGTTCTTCTCTTTATCACACTGAAAAAAATAAAGACAAAAATGCAGTTTGACTTCACTGTGATTCTTAGTACATGCCAAGGAAAAGTGGTACATAATAGCTATTCAAACATGCCAAGCTACAATAAACTGAATCTGCAGTAACTACAGAAATGAGGAAGACCCGCCTTCAAAGTAGTCCAATGCTTCAGCTGCTCTTTATAAAACCAGAAACATATCTTTACCACTAAAAGAGGAGTAGTCTTTAGTAGATTTAATTGCAAGGGTCCTCATGTGGTCCTAGTTTGTATTTGCATCAGTATTAAGCCAAAAAAAGAAATTTAACAATGGAGTGTGTTTTTACATTCCTCCACCACTTCTTTACAAGGTATGTTTGTATCTAATCCTTCTTACCTTGATTTTGACTGTAAGTTCCTCATTGCCAGCAAGAGCATTTTCATCAGTTAATGATATCAACCGTATCTTATCTAAAGCATCTGATGCATTTGAAATAAGTTCCCGCAGGAAAATCTGAAATAGGAACCAGGAGTCAGGAATTACAGGAGAAACAGACACACATCTCCCAAAATTCTAACATGATATGAAGATGAAGGCACTAACCTCTTTATTTTTATATAAAGAATTGATAATTAGCTTCATCATTCTGTTCACTTCTGCTTGAAATGCAAACTTCTCAGATTTTTCTCTGATTTCTTTGATCTGCGATGCATTTAGGCCGTCTAGCTGGATAGCTTCTTCCTCTCTATTAGGATAGTGAAAAACCTATCAAGGAGTCTCGTCCACTAACAGCAAGAGTAATTTAATCACAAAGCAGCAGCAATAACACTTAATCACTGATGCAGTACAAAACTACATGATCACATGAGTCAAGTGCAAGAGCAGCAATCCTCAACTACATTACCATAATCCAAAAACCTGACTGAAAATTCATGCTTGCAATTAAGACTTTTTTAATAAAAAAATCAGGGAATAATACTGGTAGTCTTAAAGCTACTGCAATCGTCAGCATGTGGTGCACCTCACAGGGGTGAGGCATTTCATGGGCACAGAGCTATGTCATCCACAGTCACTAAACTGACAAGATTTATGATGTGCACAAGTAAACCCAAATTAATAGTTATTGATACTCGATAAAAACGAGTTGAACTTTTCTGAATCCAAGTTCTCAAGCTCATTTATATTTAGAAGGATACAGTCTTGACAGGAACGTTTTATTTCCCCCAGCTGACTGGATCTCTCTTTTGGACAGCGTTCACACCTTACTTCTGAGGCATTACTGGTGCTCAAACTGACCCTTTCAAAATCAGAGCGCCCGGGGTACCAACCTCTGGACAACTTCATCATCCGTTCGAGACCCTTCTCTGCTTTTGCCCAAGTCATCTTCCACAGTCCCATCCACATCCACCTCATCGGCTCTGACCGACACTGGGAAAACAAGGAAACCAGAGTTCTGAGCCCGATCCCCACACTACGCACTGCCCAACTTCTTCGCTTACCCCTCCCCACGCCTTCAAGCTTAGCGCTGCCCCTCAAATCCTCCTCCCTAGGCGAGTTCAGCCCAACCGGAGACACGGGAGATGGGCAGGGGAAGGCCCCCTCCTGCCCTCCGCCCCCGCCCGCGATAGCGCAGGAGTGGCGCAGACCCCTCCCCCAGCCGCCCCATCCCTGGAGAGGACCAGGCCTGGGCAGGGCATGTCAGGGTTCGAGCATCGCTTCCCCCTCCCCGTGGGGCAGACTAAGGGGTCCCGCCGGAGACCCCACTTCCCCTCGCCGGCCTCCGTCCCCCTCGCCCCAGCAAACGGGGGGGGGGGGGAAGTGGGTTGGGCCTGTTGGCCGGGACCCGGACACCCCTCCGCCAGAACCTTCTAGAAACCCGCAGACCCTCACCGGCCAGAAGCAGCACACACGCCAGAGCGAGCACCCAGACCGATTTCATGGCGGCCGCAGCGACAAGAGAAGAGCCCCCGGCGCCGCCGCCCCGTAATCCGGAACCCGTCCCGCGCCGCCACCGGTTCTACTGGAACGCCCGCGGCCCTCCCCCTCCGCCTTATCAACCTCCGGGTGGGGGGGGGGACCGCGCCACTCGGCCCAATAGCAGCGCACCACGCTAAAAACGCAGCCAATGGAGAGCTTTGAAAGGCGGGGCTTTCGACTGTCGCCGCCAATTGTAACTTTCCATGTGCGGTTTCCTTCGGTCGGAGCGTGGCCGGCGCCCATTGGCGGGCGGAGCGGCGCTCGACCAATGGCTTGCGCGGGGGGGCGTGGCCAGCGTTGCCCGGCGCGGCGCTGCAATGAACGATGCGCGGCGTTTAACGACGGCACAACGCGCGAAACACCGCCTCCGACCGCTTCCGAGGACACCCGGGATGCTCATCCGGTCACCCGAGTGCCGAGAAAAGCTAAAACTCATGATTTGAGTCATAACCAGCTGGGCCGAGCGGTGGGAGCAGAGCCAGGCCTGGGCCGCCGTAGCTGCCGGCAGGGGCAGGGATGCGCTGACGAGTCCTGCTGTCCGCCCCACCGAGTAGAGGCAGGAACGTGGGGAGCCGCATGCGCCGTTCTGCGCACTGCATGTCGGGAGCTGTAGTTCTCGCTGTCGGTGTGCCGTGGCGCCCCCTGCCGTGGCTGGGTCCTGCCCGCCAGCTGTTCGGGGCCTCACGGCCCCTCTGTTGTCCTTGTGCCCCTGGCCTTGGCGCTCGACTCCTCTCTGCGCGTCTAGTGCCTCACACCGCCTTGGGAGAAACCGGCTGGTCTCTTCCGAGCCTCTCTGGGGACTCTCGGTACTGCTGGAGGAAAAGTCAAGCCCGTTGGCAGGTTTCTGTCTTCTGGTTTCCAGCGCTCTCAGGACAGCCATTCTCCCGGGAGCTCATTAGCCTTCCTTAGCCTGCCTTGGGGGCCTTTGTTTATCCACCCGCGGCCCTCCCTTCTCCCCGAGGAGTGGCGGCTCCAGCAGCTGCTTGTGGTGTGAGGGGACTCGGGAACTGCTGCCCAAGTGCCACCCTGCCGGGCAGGGTCAGTGTGAGGGCAATTGCAATCTGTGGCAAGCTAAAAGGGAGCCCTGCTGCTCCAGAGACCTTTCCCATGCATTTCCAGTGTCCCTGGCAGGGGTTGCAGCTTGCATGAAATGCAGCCTGTGCAACTTCTGCAATGCACCGCTGTTAACAGCTTATGTTAATAAGCGACTTGAAGTAACTTACAACCCTCCTCACCATCCTGAAAAAGTCTGCCTAGGCTTGCACGTGCCAGTCACCTGTTTCGTCTTACACGTTTAACTCTAGACTGGGGGGAAAAAACTCTGAATACCAAAAAAGCAAACTTGCAAGCAATGAACTTTGTACTGGGAGAGGAATGTATTTGAAAGAGATTGACCGGCAATGTTCAAGGCAAAAAATAAAAGCCCTCACTGTCTTGACAATTTCACAAACAGAGCTTAGTCTATCAGTAGCTGAAAGTCTTGGCAAAAATATGTTTATCATCTTTAGTTATACAATGGGCCAGATAAGATTTTTTTTTTAACTTTAAAACTCAATGTTGTACCTTTCCGTTCTCCTCATAACTAATGTTTATAGAACTGAAGGAGCCTTTGTAGTAAAGAATTGGAGTAAAAAATCGCTATCTTTGGGTTCTTCTTAATGAAATGTCATGCTTTAACCCCACCTGGCAACAAAGTCCTGTGCAGCTGCTTCCTCTCTCCTCCCCTTGGGCTGGGAGAGAGAATCAGAAGACTAAAAGTGGGAAAACTCATGGGATGAGATAAAAGTTTAATAAGTAAGCAAAAGCCACGCATGCAAGCAAAACAAAACAGGGAATTAATTCACCATTCCCCATGGGCAAGCAGGTGTTCAGCCATCTCCAGGATACCAGGGCCCGAGCACACACAGCAGTGACTTGGGAAGACAAACACCACCACTCCAAACATCCTCCCCTTCCTCCCCCTTCCCCCAGCTCTCTACACTGAGCATGGCGCCATATGGCACGGAAGGTTCTTTGGGCCAGTTGGGCTCAGCTGTTCTGGCTGTGTCCCCTCCCAGTTTCTTGTGCACCTCCAGCCTCCTTGATGCTGGAGTGGTGTGAGGGGCAGAAAAGGCCTTGACTCTGTGCAAGCACTGCTCAGCAATAACCAAAAATCCCTGAGTTATCAACACTGTTTCCATCCCAAATCCACAACAGAGCCCTGTGCTAGCTACTGTGAAGAAAACTCTAGCCCAGCCAATACCAGCACATGAAGGCAAAATTCAGTTTCACCATCTTTAAAAGACTTGTGAAACTTTTCTATATGATTTGCAGTTTTAATCTGTTCCTCACAGATCACAAATTATATGAGAAATAAAAAGGACAGTTATTCTTCCAACATGTATGTGAGAATGACTGTGAAAAATAAATATGAGAGGTCAGTATCAGGGTTGTAAGTAAAAAAAATCTGTCAGGTTTTTGTGAAGATTTGTGTGAAGTTGAAGAATTATTTTCTGAAGAGTAGTCTTGTTTGAAAATACAATTTCATTATTCAGGAGTCTAAGCACAGAAAGTTTATTTTTTCTAAGACTCACCTACAAGCAGTTCAGGATTTGATTTCCTAATTGTGCCTCTGTGATTCCCAGAGCGACATATGTTGCTTTATGACTGTGAATAGGCATTTGAAGGACACAGAGATAAACAGAGGAGTTACCTCTGTCTTGTAGAATTCCTGCATTAGAAGATTTTTCCAGCATTTCTGTTTTAGCAGTCATTTCGCTGGCAGCAGGAAAATGTAATGCTTTGTGGCAATCATTTTGAATATTGGTAGCTGGAGTAGTAAGAATGCAAACCAATTCTCTTATTGATTTTGCTAAACCAACACAGATTTTCGATTAAGTTTTGTGGAATTCAAATTTTATTGGTTACTTTGCCCTTATGATTATGCAATGTAGAATGTTGCTTTTGAAGGAAATACAAAACCAGATAAATTCGTGTTTGTCTACTGAATTTAAAGGCCAGACTAGTAAGAATTGTAATGAGTTTGCCAGCATTGATTGCTTGATGTAGATTATACTGTTTGCTTTCATGAAGGCCAATTTGTGTTACAGGACAAAACTGATAGGCAAGAATGAGGCAGCTGAGTACTTTTGCTCTCAGAAAGAGTTTATTCTCTCTACAAGGAGGCTGTAAACTGTAGAAAATTTCAGCTTTATTTCTTCTTTAAAAACTTAAGAGAGATTTTAAGCTCTTAGTTGCACAGACTAGTGCTGCCATTCAAAAGAAGTCTGAATATCACCTTTCAGGAATTAATACCAAAGGGGAGATGTAACTGTCAAGTGGTGATAGTTCTTCAGCAACTTAGCTGCATTACAAATGTCTAGAAAGCAATTAGAAATGTTTTGATAATTGTGTGCATACCAATTGAAATAGTCTATTTTAGAACAGTGCTTTTAGCACAGTGTTAAATAAAAATTCAGGGTCCTGTGGTGATAAAAGGAATGGAATAAGGCAGCATCTCCTCCCATGCAAACAGCAGAGACAGCCCCTTTCCAGTCCATTGAAAGCAACTTGATCATGTCATCCCCGTGTCAGTGTGGAAGTCACCTCTTTGAAGCAGGCCACGGGATTCCAACGCGATGTTGGAACTAGCAGGAAGCATAACCTTTACAGAAACAGCTGTGGAGATAAACTGAGAGGAGTCCGTAAAACCTGACTGTGGGTATTGGACTTAACCAGTTAAATTAGCCAGCTAATCTTTCTGGGCTCCATCTGTAACAGTGAGCCAGTCCTCCTTTCACTACCCTACTTTGGCTCTGTCAGATTTTTCCTGAACTGATTTAACTCTCTAGCCCAGCAAAATACTTGGTAATTAAATCAGCTTATATCAGGTGCAGGCTGAACCAGACACAGTAAAGAGCAGGAGTTTGTCACTAAGAGAAGGTGATATTCTGGTTTTTGTGGTGGTGAGCTGAACCAGGGATGTAAATTACATAGGACAAAGATATTGTACATAGGTGCAAACATAAGGAAGCCATAAAACTAAACAATGAGTTTGCAATTTCAGAATATCACCTCTCTTAGTACACAGTTAACTTGAAATCTGCTACTAACGCGTTACATTTTTGTTCATGGATAATTACAAAGCTTTAATGAATGTCACTGCAAATCAGCCATTTATGGCCATACTGTATTTGAAGAAGATATGTGAGTGATTTTTTGTGAGAATAATTAATACAGTCTGAAGTTTGTACCACCAAATGGAGCCTTATCTTTCCTACATGATAATGCATTGGGAATATGAAGAACTACTTATCTGCATTCTCTATGACTTAAGCTTAAGTGATATCTTTTAAAAAAATACATTGAGAGTTTATATTCACCCCCTCTGCAGTGTCTGCATCAGGGACTAAAACCTGAGTGTACAGCACGAACTGAAGACAAAGCCACTTACATAAGATGTTCTGCAACACCTGTGACTGAGTGTGAATATGAAACAAACAAAAAATATGCTGCCAGTAGCTAGCTTTTCAAGCTGATTATCCAAATATTAGAAAATTTTAACAGTAACTACATACAACCAGGATTAAACTACTAATGTTTGAAGTTTGGAGAAAAGTATTTGTTCTTCAGGTATAATTTGGCTTTTGATTGTCTTTATCCCATTTCTCTGGAGGCTGATTTCATTGCAACTGGCACTGTTGAAAAGTCTGTAATCTGTGGTGTCTCCCCCTCATGAAATATTTTTGAAATTTGCAAGGTGTAGATTGATGTTTAATGCTCTATATCTTTATAGTAGAAGAATTCACAGAAGAGAATGGATTTTAAGGAGCCCACCACTAAGGGCAAAAATTAGTTAAGATGAATATTTGTATTTGTAGAAGAATCTTTGAACACATAAAACAATCATGTTTTGATCATTATGAAACTCTCCTTGAGTCTTCAAATACTGAAACCTCTGTAAGTTTCAGTATCACTAGAAATCTGCATCTGCAGCAAAATATTTCTGTGGCTAATACCATTTCTGCCCACTGCCACACGTTTTGCTCATGAACAGAGGCATGAAGGTATAAAAGGTTTTGAAGAGAAGACATTAAGCTTGAAAAAGTGCGTTTTCTTTTTTGCCCTCCCCTGCCTGACAGCATGGGAGGAGGAAAGAACCAGAGTGGTGGAGCTGCAGAGCGGAGGCTGGATTTGCTGGGTGAGAGCTCATCCTGGTGGTCTGTCAAGGG
Source organism: Setophaga petechia (assembly GCA_024362935.1). Lineage (NCBI taxonomy): Eukaryota > Metazoa > Chordata > Aves > Passeriformes > Parulidae > Setophaga > Setophaga petechia. The sequence goes on along the minus strand of JANCRA010000108.1, from coordinate 1,337,980 downwards.
ATCTGCCCTGCTAGGTCCATAACATGCACACGGCTGTGTTGGATTTGTTGTTCCTCCTCCTTTTGGGAAATACTTCATCATCATATTCTCCTTTTAGCACTGCCTTTATATGTTTATCCCCTTATAGAGACATTATGACCAGAATGAGGCATTTCTCAAATATTTCAGCCATTCTTTGCACATATGTATGCACGCATGTATTTAAAATATTTCTGTTTAATAGGGAGAATATATTTTTTGTGGTTAAACAAACTGCCATCTTCTTGAAAATGTGTCATGATTTCTGTCTTCTTGTGTCCCAGGAAGGCTCTTTGCAGTACTGCTAAAGAAAGTTAATAGTCAACCTTTCAGCAGCACTCATTTATGTCAGGAAAAAACTGCCTTTATTCCTCCATTCAAAGGTGTAAACTGCAGTAGCATGGGAACTTCAGACCTGTTAAATGTACACAAAGAGCACCAGGATCTCTGTGAATAGCTGGAGGTGTACTTTAGTTATGTTTGAGTTTTAGTTGCTTATATGTTAAGTCAAATGTAATGTACCTGGAAACAGAAGGAGCCAAGACAGAAATGTCTTGCTGGACTATACCTCCCCATGGTACCTTATCAGCTGCCCTACCAACATTGCCACCATATCTTTTGCTTCCCAGGGAAAAGCACTTCAAGTCTTTTGGCTTTGCCTTGCCTCCAGTACCATGCCTAGTTTTCCTAGGCTACCCTACCCTAGCTTTGCTTGCTTGCCTATGTCTGCCTAGCCCTACAAATAACGTCCTGGCTTTGCTTTGCCTTGCCTACCACTCTTTGCCTTGCCTTCCACGCAGGTAAGGCAATGCAAAGCAAGTGTAGGCAATTGTAGGCAAGTCAAGGGAGAGGTTGGCAAGACTGAAGCTGTGAGGGGAAGCCAATGGAGTGGTAGGTGAGAGAAGTCCCAGAAGTTAGAGGCAAGTCTGGGCATAGGAAATAATGTAGGCAGGTCAAATGTGGGGCATGGGCATGCAAGGTAATACAAAGCAATGGAGAATCAGCAGGGCAAAGCAAGGAAACTGTTGGGTTGCCAAAGAAAGGCAAGTGGCAGGTCCATTCAAAGATTGCTGGTACACAGAAGTGGCCAGGACAGACCACTCTGTCCAGTCTTGAACTTGTATGGGCCATCTCTAATCTGCACCTATGACACTTGGATTACCTACTTTCCTTTGAATGCAAAAGAACTGTCATTCTGCTCCTGAAGCCCAAGGGTGAAAGATGAATTTTGTGTCCAAAATTCAAGACATGTAAGGATAAATGTCAGAAGAAAGCTGTCAGAACAGATAGGTGTGCTTGCACGTGACCTCCTCCAGGCTTTCTCTCACATGCTCCTGAAACGCTGTGGCCTTGAGAAAAAAAAGCCAGTGGAAGCCTGGAGAATCCTAGGAGAAGCAGGCAGGGCAATGCAAGATGAAGAAATTCCACAAAAAGAGAGGTGGTGAATTCCAGGTGGGGGACTGGTGAGCAGGGGGTTCAAGGGCAAGGCAAGACAAGTGGTGGCTTTGCAAGGCAACACAAAGGAGAGGGAGGCAAGGCAATAAGAGTCCTCGAAGGAGAAGGAAATGAAAGATTGGAGCAGGACAAATGGGGAGGAAAAAGATAGGTGAGCAAGTCAATGCAAGGCGCTGGGTTGGTATGAAGGGCAAGGGAAGGACATGCATGAGTCAGGAAGGCAAAGGAAAAGAAAGGAATGGTCAGCAATGACATGGAAATGCAAGATTGGGTAGGAAAAGCAAGGCAATGTCGGGGAGGGATAGGCAACACAATGGGTATCTTAACAGGAAATGTGCATGCACAGCGAGGCCAAGAGAAAAGTGGTAGAGAGGTCAAGGTGGGAAATAGGTGACTGCATCTAAGAAAGAAAGAAAGTGCACAGCTCTCTCTCGTGTGTGTGTGTGTGTGTGTGTGTGTGTGTGTGTGTGTGTGAAGTTTTCAGGATGTAAAGCAAAGAAAGCTGTCTCTTGATTGTGGAGTGAATGGATTTTTTTGAACGTAAGCGCCAAGGTCCAAGCAATCTTCTCATCCTGGCACATCTCTGTGTGTGAGATATAGCCAGAAACTTCTCCATTTAGATTTAGACTGCAAGCAGGACACAGAATGTGACGGTGTGAATAGCTGAGCAGGAAAGCACATCACATGAGCATGTTTCAACAGAAGCAGTTTGTGCGATAAGGAGATGGACGTGTGGGACTCCAGTGATTTGACAATGCACTCAGCTGAGAAGCAAAGTGCAGTGTCTCGGTGTGAGCTCTGAAAATAAAAGGCTGCAAGGAAAAGGGAAGGGGACAGGTCAGTCAAAGCTTTCTGTCCTGGCACACTGAGCTGTTTGAAGGTGAACCGCTGTTTGGTTTCACTAAGGACTTGGCGACACTGAGAGGATGTGCTTTTTCCATGTAGCTGAGAAGGCAAGTGAGAATCACCGCTACATTTGGCAGAGTTTGTAGGTTGCGAGGAGAAGTGGCTGTGGCTCTTGTTGCAAGGAAGAAGCTGCTGGATGGTTTAAGCTTTTGGGGATCTGTGAGAGTGAAAGACTGTGGACAGTTTTTTATTGAGATATAGTTGATGGGAAAAGAGACGTGAGAAAATACATCTGAGAAAGCAACAGCTGCCTAATTCAAGGACATATTTTCCTTGAACAAGAAGCTGTTCAAGAAAATATGTGATAACAGGAGGTAAAAAAGAAGCCACAAACATCCTGAGAAAGGTGGGACTGACTTTTTGTAGCTGACCAATAGTGAGCTCTATTTTTGCAATATGTATGAGCCTTATTACAGTGATTATAAAAGTGTGCCCATTAATCAATAAATCTGAGACTTGTCAATCATCATTGGATGAGCAATGTCTCCCGTCTACCTCATCAAAAGACTATGTTGGTACCTCATTAAACTAATGATTGTTGATTATGACATAAACCAGAAATGAAATTTCCCCCCATTCACCCCAGTTTTTTCACCTTTTTGTCCAGCAGCCTGAGCCTTTTTGAGGCTGCTGTCAAATGCCTTGCCCCGAAAGCTAGAATTGTCTCAGTTCACCCACTAAGAGACATGGAAAACAGCTAAAGTCAATTTCAGAATTTCCCTGAGCAGATTTGGTGTTTTGGTACCTGAAGTTACCATCGCGAATATGTGCAAGAATCACCATTTTATTAGGCAAACATTTGAAATACGGTAGCAACTTCATATTCTTGCCATTTCAGTCCTTGGAACTTTTGCTATTTACTGAAGCAGGAAACAGACCAAACACGAGAAGCTTAAGAATCCAAGCTCCCTGGCCATTGGCGAATAGCACTTGATGAATTCAAGGTACCATTGTAACATACAGAATGGGTCTATGCAAGAAAATTGAAGTGTTGTCCTTCACGGGGCAGAAAACGTTTCTGCCACGTAAACTCTGGGAGTAATCCATCATGCTTCAGTGTGCTGCGGCACTCTCAGGGCTCAAGGCCGCACATAAACTCCCCACCTTACAGACACGCAAGAAAAGCCCACTGAAGATGCAGTTCTCCACACAGCTTACTGAAACCAGCTAGGAGTTCCCAGCATGATGCTGGGCACTTCTGCCCACAGATAGCTTTGCTTTTAATGAATCCAGAACAGAGTTGCATTTTTCTAGTCTTTAGCTCTACTAAGGTATTTTATGTAACATGGCGAGAAAAATTTGTTTTGACAATGATAAATAACAGAGGGGATAATGTGCCTTTTGCTGCTCTCTTCTTTTGCTGCTCCATTTCGCTTGCTTTGCTATTGCTTTCTGTCCAATAAATACTAGCGTAATACCCCATCAAGTCTTGCTGTGAAGACAGACTGCCAGAAATGTAGAGAAACTTTGAACCTTTATAAGACCCTTGTATCACGTGTCTTGGTCAATTTGTATGCATTGAACTGAATCCAGTACAAAAGCAGTGAATATAGGAACTGTTCTCTTTTCATTTGAATGGTGATAAAAATGCATATCAAATAAAGGCATTTTAGAGCAGCATGAAGAAATTTACATGTAGCTGCTAGCAAATCATAAAAAGATGCATATTTACAGGTTGGGTTCTCTTCAGAATTTACAAGAATTCCAGACAAAATCATAGCTTCATATACTGCAAATCTAAATCACAGTATCTAGAAAGGTGACATGAAAAAGAGCACATGAAAAAGGAAGAAAACCAAAAAGAAAACCAAAGGAAGCCAGAAATAAGTCACATCCTCTCCTCCTTTTCTGCTTACTACAGTATCTTAGAAGTACCTTTGAGTGTGGTCACAGTCATGTTAGAAAATTGTGCCAAGAACAATTGTGGAAAACTGTGGAAAGCTGTGCTATCCGAACAGAAACTAGGGTTTGCTTTCATGACAATGAAATCTGCATGCAATACGTAATGGTAAGGGTATGTTTTGTATATTCAGAAACAATTTAAAACTATTTCCAAATTGAAGAGACTGCTTTTTATTTCTTTTGAATTACTTGACTAAATATGGCGCACGTTAAAATACTGCAGACATGTCATTAATTTTAGAGTTACCAACTGCAAAGGAGGGAAGGATTTTGTGTGCTTAAGAAAGTAAAGTATTGGAGAATACTTTTGTTACTTGTTTAGAAGGTTAGAACATGTGTAAAAGATGCTAGCTGGGGACTTACAATTAATGAATTATTTGCTGTAAGTAGGTCAAATGACATTAGCTTTCAAAACAAAAAAGTAGTCTTATTCCACGTGCCAATTCTAAAGTAGATTAATAACCCTAAAGCACAATATGGATATGAAGAGGGATATGACATGAAAGGTTAAGTAACACTGGTGATGGCAAAAGGCTTACCTGCTTCACACAAATACAGGAGATAAAATACTATTTTTACACAAACATTGCTATTCAGAGCTTTCCTTGAAAAGTCTCAATGCCCATCATGACAGTAAAATTCTGAGTGACAGTAAAATTTACTCAATCATGAGTAAAATTCTTAGTGCAAGCTAAGTACCTTAAGCAAAGGGTAGCTCAAGCATAACTGGTATTTGATGGCAAAAAAGGCAACTTGGCCTGCGTTTGCCACATCTACTCCATTAAATACTTACTCTGTCTCAGATTCCTTTTGAGGGATACCAACACAAGCCCTGAAACTGCATGAAAATGATGATTTAAAGAAGGATATATGAGAAGAATGGAATAATGGTTGTGTTCGTTTCTTCCAACTGCTTTGTTTCCTTTTTAAAATTTTTAAAGTTCTTTCTGGTATCACCATGGTAGCACTGCAGCAAATGTTCATTGTAAGCTGTCCATATTGCAGGCTTCTGGACTGCCTTCAGAAAACTTCCCACTGGTTCTGTATAGAAATCACAAGCAGTAGAGATGACAAAGGCTGCAGAAACCGTCTCATCTCCTTCTAGAGCAGGACCATGTCTTTGACCCACTCTTAACTAGACAACTTTCATCAGTCCTGGGGGAGTCTCATGTTCAAGAGCTAAGCAATGACAGCTGTAAATGGCAAAAAGCACACTGAAATTCTCTTGGGACTCTAGCACAGAGCAATGAAGGAGATTGAATTCACCTTCTTGGGAAGTTGTAAAATGCACATTAACTTTAGGGCAGGAGCTAAGCCATTGTAACCTTTGTTGAGTATGTCTGTGTAGACAGTTTCCATCACTGCAGAAGGAATGTAATTTAACCCACGTTACCATCACTAGCTGCTAAGCTGCACTTACTGCAGAGTATCCAGCAATATATTTTACAGGGTGGGGTTTTATGTGTAAACCCTGAGTAACATTTCAGACAGAAGTATTTGGGAGTATAACCCCCAACTCTTAACTATTTCAAATAATGGTTACATTTGAAAATAAAAAAAGATCTAAAACCTTTCATGTCTAGATGTATTACCAGCACAAACTGTATCAGAATTTACGATGCTTTTTATTATGACAGCATAACTCTGCCATGGATGCACTTGCTCTGGAATATTCCTTAAGAAACAGAGTCCTCACTAGAAATAAAACAAAATTAGCCAAAATATTGGTCTGGATGATTTCAAAGGATTTGTGCTAAAGGCCAAACTCTTTAATGAGTGGACTAAAAGTTAAATCAATACAGTATAAAACAGTTCAAAGATATCTTGTGTCCTAATGTTCTCACAGAAGACTGTAAAAAACCTCTATTTTTGTGGGTTTGTTTTATCCATTTGGATGTACCTTCTACTTCTTTCCACTGTGTTTATGACAAGGTTGGAGGACCTCATGCAAACCTCTATAAGTAAAGAAAGAGAAGCTAGTAAAGAAAGGCAAAATTGTTAATTGCAGGTGGAAAGAAGGAGGCCAACAAAACAAAACAAAACTAAAAATAATAAGTAACGACCCCCCCCCGTTTTCTGTGAAAAGTGAAGACACAGACAAGAAAGAACAACTGCAAAATTCTCACTAGAAAAACGCACTTTATTTGGGTCAAGTATTTTGTGCTACATTTCTTGCTGTTTTCTCATGCCTAACATCCCTTTTCTCTTTCTGGAATACAGCTAGGAAGATGGCTGTGTCATTGCTGACAAACTGCTATTCTCAGAGGTATCCAGCTGAAAGTCCTAGATCAACTGATTTGGTCTGTCACTTTCATATGGCATGACTTCAACCACTTACAGTTTCAGTGCCTGAACTTGCTCAGCCCTACAATTCTTCATCCCTTGAATGGTTATATAAGCTTCTTGGCATCTGGCATTTGTAAGTACATGAAACTATGCAGAATTTGCACTATGAGATGATGCCAAATGAGTCACACCGGTAGATTAACTAGGGCATGCAAAGCAGAGAAGAGGGAATGAGAGCACAAGAAGAGAGTACACAAGAAGAGAGCACAATCTACTTTTTTCCTGCAACAGGGCTAACACCGTAGAAATCAAAATTAACACAAATCCTCCTAGGGGCAATTCTTGCAAAAGACAAAGACTTCCTTTGGTGTACACAGGCTTGGAATATTTAGCTTTGGAATATCAACTCAGTTACAAATGAAAGTGCAGGAGGGAGCCACCATTCTTACGATGAACTTTGATATGTGTATAACCTTTCATGGGGATCCATCTTTGTCATGCACATCACATTTTATAAGAGAAGAGGCATTGTTGAATGGCTTCAGTGAAAAAAAATCTTCAATGCACTCCAAATGTAATTAGGATCCAAAGGAGTGAGTATTTCAAGAAAGCCTGAGATACTGCCTATGATGAGATCCCTTCTAAGAGGTTCATTTAAGGTATCAAATTCTCCATCTAATTACTGTCAGATTAGTCAGAGGAGAAAAGCAATCTCTTAAAATGGTCCAAGGGAAGACAGGGCTTGCAGGGAATTTAGTACTTCCTGCTATATTGCCTACATTCCAGAAAAGAGTATTAAATACTGAAATATGACCAATGGAAGATGAAGTCATTCATCTGAAGATGAATGTGAAAGTCCAGTGCATGGCAATCTCAGAAAGGAACTTACCAAAGTCATTGAAATGCCAACACACAAGTTGTGAGTTGGCAGTGCATGCCAGTTTTTAGCAAACTACAGCAAAATGAAGATGACAAAATGGGGCCATTATGTCACATACAGTATGAAGCAGTATGAAGGAGGAAAGCAGCTGAGAGTATCAACCCTGCTAAGTGGTCTCGGTATTATTGACATTAGCAGAAATTTGAAATGAGTCTATGAAAATTACAAATGAGGCAAAAGAAAAGGGAGTGATGACTCCTCTGGCATAGTGTTTCCTAACAGGGATCTTCAAAATGTAAAGATTGTATCATCCTTTCAACTGAAGGAAGGTATTAAAAAAACAGGAAGGAAATGACATCAAATTCTAGACAGACTCTGGGCGATGTACTTCTAGACCAAAATGCCTCTGATGGAAAACCGACTAAGCTGGCACCAATGCAGCAGCACTGTACTAGCCCCCAGAAATGTCCACCGCTTCACACTTTGCCATTCCGGTAATATGCACACAGCAGCTCTGCAACATTCCTGCTGATCATCTGAAGCAGTCGAGCTGGAGAAAGATTGTCCTTCTTGGACATCCTGGCTAGCTATCCAGCACCACTAGCAGTAGGAGGGCACTATCCCAGTCTCCGTGGTTTGGGACAGCACCTAAGGCAAACACCCTGTGCTATGACAGCAGCGTTACCTTGTTGTAGGATGTGGCTTGGCTTGTGGCTACAGTCAGCAGAAAAAGAGCGCTCTCCAGCTGTGGTGAATCCAGCTTTATTGGGTCCCAGGGGAACCAACTACCGAAGAGAAAGTCAGGGAGGTTGCAACAGCTTATAAGGAGGGAGGAAGACAGGGGAGGAGTCGGTCCTCTGGCGAATAAAGTTTTAGAGGGGAGTGGGATACAAAAGATTGACTTAGGGAGAACACGAATGGGGATAACTTGAGGGTGGGGCCCTGGCCCCTGAACCAGTCACTCGATGGTCTAGCTGAAAGTTTCTAGAGAGAAGGGTGGGAGCACTGGGTGATGGACAGGGCACTGGGGAAGGATTTGAGAAAGGATACATTATTCTCCAAGGCAACTGGGGAGGAGTTGGGATAACTGGCAGCACAAGGGAGGGAGGAGAGAACTAGGGCAGAACCATTACATAAAAAGGGGAAACAGAACAGTCCAACTTGTACAAACACAACACAACAATCATCTCTTTGGCAAATTGGGAGTGAGGGTCCGTAGTGACACACAGTCCCCAGGCAGGTGCAAAGGCAAGCCGCTTTATTGCAAAAACAAGGCTTTTGAAGCAGTCAGGCCTTTATCAGCTACATAGCTTTAAGCCATAACAAACGTCATTCAATCAACCACCACATACCATGCTGTGAACAGGTGTGTTCTAGAACCTGTTGATCTACCTCTAATTCAGGTGCATCACTTTCCCATACTCCTTTTCTACTTAGCCAAATAACAGGCCTCAGCCGTGGTCTTACAAGGCCTTCCTTTTGTAAAGTTCTACCTATATGCCACAGCAAACCACTAGTTTCTTCCGTACCAAGAGTTTTGGTAGACAATTTGCATCTGCCCTTCCAGTGAAACATAACAGGGAGAGAAAATCTTGTCGGAGATGTTCAGTCATTCCATTTTCTAGACAGGCCAAATAAAAAGAAAAGCAAGCTATAGGATTGTGTACTTGCTCTTACAAAACACCTGCTGCCATCTGACAATGAACTAGCAGAAAACCAACAAAAATGAGACTTGAGGCAAACAACCCTTTGAAGGGAATAATGACATGATCAATAAAGACAACACATTTCCAGGCTATCGAGATACTTGAAATGTCAGCAAAGGCTTGAGAGCAGAGGCTGAACTAATGGGCAAAGATTAAAAGAATCCCAAGAAAAACATGGGCAACTGACCTGTTGAAGCCTTCAGGAAATCAGTGGCCACTGATTTAGATAGGTCATTCAAGTTAATTTACCCATGTACCTTCCACTCCTTTTTCACCTGTCAGCATCACAAGGTGTATTGTGACCATGGAGTCACGATTTTTTGGATTCTATTCTTAGCTTTAGGAGAGAAGTACAGCAGCTGAAGTAGCTATTACTGATGTGATACCCAGGAACACAGAGTTGACACATTTTGTTCAAGTCGAATCACAACTAGCAATACTAAGATGATAGGATTGGCCTCTTTTCATGACTCTGTTCTTGTTTTACAGCCTACTCTGATTCTGGTGAAACTGTTTCATTAGCTTTTCTCTGAAAAGGAGAAAGTCCAATTAAATGACCCTCCCTACTGGTGCAGGTTTACCATTCAGTTTCTTGAGCCTAAAAATGGAATTGGAAGTAGCAGGTATTACTGGGTTTTAAGTGTCCAGTCCATTAAGACAATAACTATTTACTGGGTTTTAAGTGTCCAGTCCATTAAGACAATAACTATTTGATAAAAACCTACATGCCATTGGCTAAAGAATACTCTGTTTCCCCCAAGCCTGGATACATGCAATTTAATCCAACTTTCTGTAACAAACTCCAGTAATACAAAATCCAGTAATACAAAAGAGTCACAAAAAGCAGGAAGAATTATTTGATTATTTAGGGAAGCAACCTTTTCACCTTCTTTTGGAGTGAGCATAATCTGCTAGCTAAAGTAACAAACTTGAGAACAGAAATCTCCCTACTACTGAGAAGTTGCTGACACAGGAACCACCTAAGCTCTGTGACTTTCCCCTTTTCATTCACTGGTCAAGACTAGTAGCCTAAAATTTACGGGGTCAATCAAAGACAAATGCTAATCTAGTCAGAGGTCTGTGAAAAGTCCAAAACAAATTGGAGCTCTTCTTAGACTATGGAAATGGAACCAGAGCTAACAGTCTGGTTGCTCGCAACATATCCCTAAAACTCATTCCCTTATATTCATAACTAATATACCAGTACAATCAGGAAAAGATGAAACTTATTGATGTCCGCAAGGGAAGGATTTTAAAGAGCTATTCCCATTAATCATCGTCTAGACAGTAACTCTATCATTAAAATCGGAGCCCTTGTAGTAAGTATCACTTGTGGGAAATTCAGGACTCCTAGACAATGGACCAAAAGGATTAAGCAGAAGCCGTTTATTGTTGACATGATGCACTTACACATTCTAACTCTCTGCACATGCTAGTCACACATTTCTTATTGGTACCTTTGTCTTGTCCACACATTCTATGTGCACCTCTCGGAAGATGTGTTGGGTTACAGTCCAGGTGCTTTACCACCCGACGTCGGCCCTCTCAAAGAAAACGGGGGAATAGAGGGTATCGACAGCCATCGGTTGGAGAAGTTGGGTCGGGCTCCGAAGTGGCCGGAGCGGTGCTGAACGAAGGGATAGCACCCCCAAAGATCACATCGGTGGTTTTGGGCCGTACGTGCTGCCGAAGCCGGAGAGCCGCAACAGCGTCGACGCATAAAAATGGACAGGCAAGCAGCATATGATTTATTTACAGCTGGGTTAGAAAAAAGGGGAATTAAAGGGGTAGATTTAAAAAAGGAATTACTAGGATTATTAGCATGGGGATATGCAAAGGGCTGTTTTGTTAACCCTCATACTTTAGATGACGATAAGACAGCTGAAAAGATAGGAAAACTTTGGAGAGTGATTCGTAATGAGTTTCTGCAGTATCAGGCAGAACAGAAAGCAGCGGTGCAGGCATTTGCTGCTTATACAAAAAACAGAACCTATGAGGGAGATTTATCCCAAGTCACTATATTACCCCCTGTGTTTAATAGGGTGTCTTTGCCTCCTCCAGCACCACCGCCTCTTAATTCTGGTACCGAGGCAGTGAGTGAGCCGTCTGCACCCCCCGGAGAGAATGATTCATGGCCAAAACCAGCCACGGCTGCCCTCCCTCTGAGCAGTGAGCCGATCCCTGGGGCGGAAAGCGGCCTAGCGGGGGCTACTGCCACGGGACAGGGGGAGGCTTGGGCTGTGCTAGCGAAAGAAGGCTTGGAGAAAGGGGATGTTGCAATTAATGCGGCTACACAAATAACATGCCCGGTGACTTTTCCAATTCAGGCGGGGGGAGGTCTGCGAGCAATAACAACTGCTCTGGACTGGAAGTTGCTATCGAAGTTGCAATCCGTAGTTAGTCAGGTTGGAGTGACAGCAGATGAGTTTATGGGGCTGAGAGTGTTTCTTTGTACCGAAGTTCAGTCTCTGACAGGACCAGATAAGTACCGAGAGGCGATGAGATTGGTTAGACTGGCTATAGACAGAGTAAAAGCACGTGGAATTAAACAGGGCCAGGAAGAATCTTTTGGTTTGTTTATAGATCAAGTTGCTGCCGCGATAGAGAAAGTAGGGGTACGTGATTATACGGCAGAGGCTATGTTGAAACAGTGTGCTCTTCAGGACAGCAGGCAGGCTGCGAGGAATGTGCTTAACACGTTAGGTGCGAATTGGGCCATAAAAGAGGCATTAGGGAGAATAGCTCAGATGCCGGTAGGATCAAAAGCATTTTTGGTAGATGCTATCAAACAGATGGGGTTAAGGTTACAGGAGCAGGCAAGGGTTTCCCAAGCACAGGTATTAGTGGCTCTTGCACCTCTCCGAGCTCCTACGGCAATGGCCAGTACCCCTGCGGAACGTTTAGGATCTGGAACTCGATGCTGATGAAATCACGCTGATGACTCCGCACCCACGAAAAACATCCTGACGAGGTTAAAGGACCTATTGTTATACAAGGTCAAGCGATGGATGCACTGCTTTTAAGGAGATCATCTGCCTCTATACTTGGATTATTTGTTTTACCTGGAGTTATTAATGTGGATTCCTCTATACTTGGATTATTTGTTTTACCTGGAGTTATTATTGTGGATTTTACCAGGAAAATTATGGTTATGGTATACACTCCCTTTCCACCACTTCAAATTAACAAGGAGCTATTGTTTGGAATATCGAACAGGCTGCTGGATGGTTTATATTCACTTCTTAAAGACACAGACCCGACAAGTCCGATCTGCGTTACCCCAGAGCAGCAGCACATTTTTCAGCAAATTATGCACTGTGTTACTCAAGGACAAGTTTATCGGCGGGACACAGAGTTGTCTATACACCTGACAATTTGGCACGGTCCCAAATACCTCCTTGGGGCACCGACTTGGTTGCAAACGAAAGCAGGAGAGATACGCGGGCTGTGTGGGTACCTGCCAGGTGAACTGGGCCTGTTCTTGATGCAGTGACTGACAAGAAAGCTGTGACCACTGCTGTTACAGCTGAAAGGACACTCGAAGGATGTCAACGGGACTGTGGCCTGCTGCCGGACTTTTGAGGGACTGGTTACAACTGTTGGGTCGATGTTTGAATTTTACATTCGGGGTCCAGTGGGTCAAAAATGTCTTGACTATAATATCCTGTATTGTGCTGCTTGAGTAACTTTGTATTGCAGGTGTGCGGTAAAACTTTTTCGATAGAACAGTCTGTAGTATGTGAATTGTAGTGTAACAAGTGCGTGTTTAACCATAATTTTAACAACTAGCAGAGAGAGCTACAAGAACAAACAAGATTAAGAGTCAATCTAGCTTTAGAGCTTTTTAAAACACCTGAGCAAAAGGTCCTAATTTGTTATTGTTAAGAACTAAAGCATATCTTTGAAAGGGTTACAGCTCAGAGTAAGTCTCATATTGTCTCTGCAAAGTACAGATAATTAGTATAATTGTGAAAAAATACTAAATCACTTGCTTTTGAAATTATTAAAAGTTTAATAGTAATAAAATGGTTATAAAAATAGTAATACAACTAGAGTTATAGTAATTTGGACAATTTAAAGCAAGACAATATGAGACAATAAAAGCAAAGAGTTGCAGACATCCAAGTACTTTTTCCTGGGCATCATGAGCCCGAAGAAGGATACATGTTAACAAAGAATTAACCCTTCAAAACAATGGCCTGTTGCATACTTATACACTTCATACATGCTGCATGGATTCCATTCAAACAGAGGATTCTGTCTGGTTAGTGTTAACTTCTTCCTTCTAATCCTAACAGTGCCTTCAAAGCGGGAAAAAAGTTAGTTTCTTCTGATAAGAAGGCAGTAAATTTCCTTTCTCAGAAAGATTTATGTGTCCTGTAGCTGCTATCTCACTACAAGGCCTTTCTATTTAACAAAGCATCTTACATAGCATAGTTTCTATTTTAATGATTTCTATAACTTAGAACTATGTTTAACACAGTACTTAAGAGAATTAATACAGCATTACTTCCTAACACAACACATGTGGTGTTCATTTTGATATTTACAAAAAGCCAATCATAAAATACATGCATTTTTCACAGTATCCATAACACAGCATTCCGTGATAAGGCCAATTAGCAGAGATCCCAACAAAGAACCAAATCAGTGCTTGATCAAATTACAAGAGTTAATCAATCATTGCTTTGCCTTAGTTTAAGAAGAGTTACTAATCTTTTTCAAACTTGTTTTATAAATTTACCTGTTTGGTTTCCAGGGGAATTTAGTGGTTTTTGGGAACAGTAGTAGTTTATGTAAAAAACTTGTCTTTTTCGGCCCATTGCCAACATCAAAGCAAACAGGACGGATGCCAGCAGTGTGAGTTCATACTGTCCTTGAACACACACTCTCCCCCAGAAGAATCAGTTCTCTTTGAGAGTGCAAATGCCAGCCTTGCAGGTAACCCGCACGGGGGCCGTATTATTTGAGAAAACTATCACTGTTCCATCTTAATGTATCTTTCCTAATGTAAAGGTGTAAAAACACAAGTAATAGTTAAACATAGAAGAATTTAGGTTTTTAGACTAAGCTGCATTAAGTAGTAGTAGCAACTATTTTACCTGGAAGTATGGCAGATAAGAAACTTCACAAAACAGATAGAATAAGAAATCACAGATTTTAGATATGCTTACTATAGATGTGTAAAATGCTTATTATGCAATGCTTTAGAATAAAGCTGCTATAGATTTTTTGCTTTTAGCGCAAGGCCACGGCTGTAAGGAGTTTGAAAGAATGTGTTGTATGAACCTTTCTGATCACTCTGTTTCAATTCACAGCAAGATTAAAGAACTTCGAGAAGGACTCTGTAAGTTGAAGGAGGAAAAAGAGCTAGGAATCGATGAATGGTTAAGAAGTCTGGGACTTGGGCCATGGTTACATGTGATACGGTTATTAGGAGTGATTTTATTGCTACTGTTAATTATGCCTTGTGCTTGCAGTTGTATTCAAAACATGACGCAGAATATGATTGAAAGAACATGGAAGACTAATTTGCTTGTGCAGACAGAAAACGGGGGAAATGTAGAGAGCCTAATTGCTGAGTGGCTTGATGAGAAAGGCCACAGTGGCTATAAGATGATCAATATGAGCAGTAAATAGGGCAAGGGTAGCTGTGGGAACCAAGGGTAGCTCTGTGATCACAGTGCCCTTGTCAGCAAAACAACTTGGCCTGAAACTAGCAGATGTGCTGTAGAAATCATAGCTAGCGAACAACAGGAATATAGAAGTATAACTATGTTACAGAAATATAACTATGTTGCAGATATTGACGCAAATGCCTTCTGACCAATAATGAGCTTAGCTTTTGCAATATGTATGAGACTAATTAAGAAGTGTATTTAACCTGTCAATGGAGATCAATAAATCGAGCTACGTTGATGAACCATCTGGTGTCACGTCTCCCTTCTCCAACAGTCCGCAAGGGAAGGATTTTAAAGAGCTATTCCCATTAATCATCGTCTAGACAGTAACTCTATCATTAAAATCGGAGCCCTTGTAGTAAGTATCACTTGTGGGAAATTCAGGACTCCTAGACAATGGACCAAAAGGATTAAGCAGAAGCCGTTTATTGTTGACATGATGCACTTACACATTCTAACTCTCTGCACATGCTAGTCACACATTTTTTATTGGTACCTTTGTCTTGTCCACACATTCTATGTGCACCTCTCGGAAGATGTGTTGGGTTACAGTCCAGGTGCTTTACCACCCCCCATTATTGAGTTCTCATCATCTTGGAATTCAGTTTCTCAGCTTCTACTTTCTTATTTTAGCACAGCTTATGTCTTTGTAACCTTAATGAATTCCAGAGGGCCCTGAGAAAATTCTAAGAACAGTTCCAAAGAGGATGGCTGGTGCACCCTGTAGTCTAAGTGGTTCAGATACATTGCTACAATTCCCCCTTCTTCTTCTAGCACCAGCCAGACCCTTTCCACCATATTTTTTGCCAAGCAGCTCACCAATTTCATGATACATGGAAAAACACAAAGCAATATAATAATGACTGCTAGTAATAACAAAGCTCCCTGTACAAGATCTTTCAACCATCTAGTTCATTCCCATCCCTCAAACCATTCATCCAAACCCCAGTCATTTACAGTCAATTTCTTCATGTTATCTTGCAGCTGTTTGAGTTTCCTGTGAATGGATGCAGAATGGTCAGAGAGGTTCATACAACACATTCCTTCAAACTCCTTGCACTCGTGCCCATGTGCTAACAACAACAAAATCTATAGCAGTTCTATTTTGCAGTGTGCCATGTCTAATAGCATCTACGTCAGTGAGTATCTGATATAAAATAGCTGAAATTACGTTTAGTTGTTTGGCCATCCAGCATCCCAACTTATTAAGCGTAGCCAGAGCTTGGGCAGCAGCAACACCTGGAGTAAGGAATGATGCTATTATTCTCGCTGGAGTGCCCCAAAACTCTACATGATTGTTGCTATCAGGTCTTAAGCTTGTGATTGTTCTTTCAGTTCTCTTGCTATGTCCCGCCCTCCCTCCTGCCCAAATAGTCTGATTCAGCATTTTGCATATGCTAGCAGCAAACATGGTTAGTTTTCCTAAGTAACAAGGATGACCAAACAAATTAGTTGGAATTGCAGGCCATGCCCTGTCCTCACAGATTAAAAAGACACCTGGTGGAAGCTTTCTTACAGTAGAATTTGCACCTGTGCTTCCAGTATAAGTCCAATTGTGGCAATATTTGTTCACATTCTGATACCATGGAGAATTGGGATTAAGGATGACGCTATTATTTTTTGGGTCATGGGACTAGGACATTGCTCATAAAAGTTGGTTGTGGGTTTAAAAAGTGGTTAAAAAACAGGCAATAACTTCCAGGTACTGATCCTAACAAATCTAATTCTTTGGACTCTAGTCTGCTTTCATTCTGTGATTGTGTTATTATACCTGCTTGGAAGCCCTCACCGTTTTTCTTAATCCCCAACCTTTAGCATGCATCCAATTTTGTACCACCACTGACTATGTTACACCAGTGATCCTTTGCCCTTGGTTTAATTGCTTTCACCTATGGTTTTCCTCTAACTCCTACCCATTTTGCAAAACCAGTACAGTTACTTATTGGGATACCAATTAAACATGTGTGGAAAGGATCTCCTGGCATGGTTAAGGATAAACGAAAGAAATCCACAGCAGTAGCATTGGCCCAAGCAAGCCACATATTCTGTTGATGCCATCTACACTACAGATGTGACCACATATCACAAGGAACAGAGAGAAATTTCCAAAAACCCGCACAACTAATTTAAGACTATCATTCATCCTTAACATTGGCAAAGAACCCATCCCCTATGAGAATGGGGGAAGAATCCAAACTGTGTCTCTTGCTCTTTGTGCTCTTCTCCTATTCTATCTCCTTTGATTCTTCTCCTCCCACCTTTGCTTTGTTTGTTCCCACTGCTCAAGTCTTACTCCCCACATCTCAGGAATAAATACTCCGTTTCTGCATGCAATGGCCTTGATCTTATTCTCTCTCTCCTTTTTCTTGAGCTTCGAAGTTCGTCATAACGAGGACTCATTATGTCAGGTTTTTTTCCACTTATGGCTAGTGAAGTAATAGAAGAGATTCCTAGTTCTAGAAACTGTTACTAATCAACACAGACTGTTGCTCAGCCAAAGCTGTGTTAAATTCCTGAAGCCAGAGCAAAAGAACAGTGACTTGATAGAATTAGGAAGAGTTTCTTTTTCTTTCTTTTATATAGCAAAAGGGAGAGTGCGTATTAGATTTGGGAAGTCTGTACTGTCTCATTACCTCAGCCAATGGGGCAAAGAAGAGGGTGATGCAGGGGGAAACTTAGGATAAAAAGGAGTCTGCATCCCCCAACCACTTGAAAGACCCCATGGGAAATGGCCCATGGCCTCTCTCTCTATTCCAATAAAATTACGGGAGTCCCCTGTCTCTTTTTGGGACAAAACTCTCTGGCATCAGGGATTAATTTTCCTAAGAAAATTACTCATCCGGGGTCCTTCCACCATCCCATGGCAGTGAGTGGAAGCTCAAGCCACCCCTCAGCCAGCTTTGGTGATCAGTTCCCTTTGGTAGCAGCCAGCACTGGGCAATTGGTTGAGTACCCAATAGTGCCCACTCGAGACAGATAAGTAGTGTACTAGAGGGTCCATGAAGAGTCCACAGGGAAGGACTACTGAAAATATCACCAATCAGTGGGATTTTTGGAGTAAACCTGAGAGGGCACCCATAGAGGTTTCCATAAGTAAAGCCAGCAATGGGTCCTGGCAAAAGGGATGACGATCCAGAAAGATCTCCGAAGAATCTCTTGGGAGAATGTTGAAGTAGTTTACACCTTCTCCTAGAAATAATTAAGGACAATCCATACCTGAGGAGCAATAAGGGGAATTGAGAAGGGATCTCAGCAACAGGGGACAGATGGTGTTGGTATGTTGGGAAAGGACTGGTTGAACTGGAATGTGGAGGAATATGGTTAAGGCAAGTGGTAGCAGAAGGCATTTATCATCAAAATTTGCCACCTGATTCAGCTGCAGGTTCTTTGTATCCCCTGCTTCTGGGACAGGAAAAACAAGGAAGTCATCATGAAGAGGTGTTTTGTTATGATGGGAAGTGGCAGGACCAGGCACAGAAGTGCAGGACTGTGAGCATGGGCTTGGGGCTTGTAGGGAGGTGCAGGCCCAGGCTGGGGCTGTGGGGCAGCCAGGGCTCAGCTGCAGGCAGTACCTGACCCCACCACCTGCTCCCCCCCCCAGGCAGGGATGGCAGTGGCCCCCAAGACCCATAAGTCTGCTAGATGTCCTGGCACCCATGAGGCTGCCAGACACCCCAGCTGCCTGTGGTGCTGCTGGCTGTGCCCACTGAGTGTGCCGGCTGGGGTTGCATTTGGACACTGTGGCAGGGCAGAGACTGGCTGTAGTATATGACGTATGGCAGAGGGTGAGTACAAAGAGGAGGAACAAAGAATATCTGAGAAATGCAAATTGTACGTGGTAGGATTTGGATTTTATTTTAAGGATTTGATTTGGGTCACTGGAGAAACAAATTATTTTGAGCTGTGCAAGACAGCGCTCACAGGCAGTAGTGGGGCTGGGGGCTAAATAAAGGGCAGAATAAAGCTCCTGCATGAACTGGTTAGGAAGATACAGCAAGTGTATGTAAAAAGGGATGAGGAAAAGGTGAAGGCATATTGGAATATGATCCCAATATTACCGGGTGGAACGTGCCTGGGCTCGTCTGGCCCTTGCTGCTGGACCAAAGGCGGCAGCTCTGGTATTTCACCTCAGAGACACCTTTGGCTGGCTGGAAGTTTCACTTAGGCACTCGGAACAAGTCCAGGCATGGTAGAAACTAATTTTACCTCTGGTAGAAAGGGTTCAGGCAACAGTGAAGAGGAAAAGGAGAGGATTCTGCCGGAGGGTTAAATCCAGAGTTTTATTCCAGGATCACAGACTTCTGAACCTTGGTAACAGCTCTCAACAGAATCGCAACCACATGGTCTCCGTGTCTTTTAAGGCGGGGGCAGGTATGGCACCAACCAGGTGGGAGGGGCGGGGTCTCAGGGGACAAATGACACTTGGCTAACCCAATGACCCCAGGACTGAGTGGCATCTTTTGAACTTTTGCCAATCACACGATGCCCCTGCTGGAATGTTAAGATTTACTGACTGCACTTAGCAAGGGGGGAAGGGGGAGGGGAAGGGAGAAGGTATTACCACACCTGGGAAACTACTGGGATAGCTGAAACAGGAAATGGCATCACTCTGCAACATCTTCCCCTAGTTTTGTTTAAAAAGAAGAGGACTGGGTTGGTGGTGCAGAGTGCTTGTGAAACCATGGTTGATAAATCGGTTCCTCCTCTACAGGAGGGTCAGTGCTTTCCACTGAGGCTTCCAAGTCAATCTAAAGATGCCAAATGAGAAGGCTTAAATTTTACTGAGATGTCCCAAGTGGGAAGGCTTAAATATCTTTTGGTAATAGTATATCAGTTAAAAAGGTGGCCAGAAGCATTCCCAACTCCTTCAGCAGCTACAGCATTACCTATTAAGATAATTTTTGGAACAAATTATTCCAAGAAGCAGGACTGCAGAAGCAACAGACTCAGGGGAACTCATTTTACAGGAAAGAACCTTCAAGGGGTTATGGCTACTTTAGGAAAGCAATGGATCTTCCATACTGCTGGACCAAAGGCAGCAGCAGCTCTGGTATTTCACCTCAGAGACACCTTTGGCTGGCTGGAAGTTTCAGTTAGGCACTCAGAACAAGTCCAGGCATGGTAGAAACTCAGTTTACCTCTGGTAGAAAGGGTTCAGGCAACGGTGAAGAGGAAAAGGAGAGGATTCTGCCGGAGGGTTAAATCCAGAGTTTTAACCCTGGATGCAGCCAGTGAGACTCACATTTCAGAAGGACCATCAATGGTCTGATAAAGATGTAGCACTTTCAAGCAGGCTACTGGGATTTAGGAAGATATTTGAATTCTGTTTACATGCAGTTCTAATAGTGAAAAATGAAATGCTGTTAAACAAATCCTGCTCCCCAAATCATCTTTGCCTGGATCCACCTGCCCCTGCAGCACAGCCTTCTCCCTTTCTCCTTACTGCCCTCTGCTCAGGATCAACCCAAACCTGGGGTATTTAAATTCCTGTAAGACACAGCACAGCTGATGGGCAGCAAATGTAGTCTTCCCAAAGTGGCTGATGATGACCCGGCTTGCAGGGAAAACTTCAGGGAGGACATGGCAGTTTCCTCAGAGGCTTTTCATGTCATCTCTTTGCCATGCAGACAATGGCATGCATGGCACAGCTCCATTTTGGCAGTCAGTCCCAAGGCAGGGCTGTGCTGAGCACAGGGTGAGCTCTCTCCTCCTTGCTCTGACTCCTGGGCTGGCAGCAATGGTACAGTGATCTCAGCAAGCTGATGCCACCTGTGACATCACCAGCTTGAGTTGGTCTGGGCAGCACCATGAGAAAGTCTTGGTCTGTTCATGGGCTTAGTGGTGACCCTGAGACTGTCTCAGCTGGTTGGAACATGGTGCTAAGGATACCAGGGTTGTGGGTTTGATCCTCTGTGGGCCATTTGATGATCCCTGAGAGTCCCTTCCAACTCAGGATTTTCTGTGATTTTGTGATGGGATACTTCGTATACAGCAGGAAGCTTTGGCTGAGAAGTCAGTGCTACCAAGGCCTGGAGGTACAAGTTCCTGCTGACAGATACCCGAGGTAAGCCTCTTTCTCTAACAGGATTAGCACACAGACATTTGTTTCCCTGGTCCAATTCAAAACCCCAATGATGGGGGCTTAACAGCTGTCAGAGAGCTTCAGTTGCCACCAAAGAGCCACCACCTTTCAGGTCTCACTTTGTACCACTTCCCATTATGGTTAAATGCAAAACATTACAAATAAAAATGTCTCCTTGCTTCTCTCCAATCAGTTGTCCTGCAGGAGACAGAGAGGAGGAACCCTCTGACCTCAAGAAATTTTGCAAAAGACTTGTACACTAACAAAGTCCCTTCCTTTCTATTTTTGAAATTGGAGCTATCAAATTCACACCAAATGTTGATTTATGTCTGTCTTTCCTCCTGTTTGAATAATTTCTAACATTAATGAGTACTTAAAATTGGTATGGTTGGAGAAGTCAATGGCTATGTCCACCAGTAGACCATTCCCAGGAATTGCTGGTGAGCCCTTCTCAGCCAATTGCCAGGGCACCAACCACCAATGGATCCTGTAATAGGGGTTTCAGGTCTTTGGGGTTTTTTTATGTATCCATTTCCAAAGGTTTTTGCCAAGACTTGCTTCTTCCAGTAGGCACTGTCTCTTGCCTTTCCTGTTTAGAACTAAGTGACACAACACTCATAGATGTAATTACTGCTGAGAGCTCAATGCTTCCAGCAAGCATGGTTAACACTGGGCGCAGGATGCTGGAGCTTTTAAGGAGAATTCTGAAAAAAAAGAAAGGCAGAACAACCTTAAATAAAGAGCCAATTATTTTCTTTCAGGGAATAAGTCTAAAAAAAATTTTTTTTTTTCTCTGCTAATGATGTCAAAGTCCATCTTTCACTGCCCTGAATGCTGGGGCTTAGGGAAAGAGCCAGCAAAGGTGGGTTTTTTTGTTTGTTTTAATGCAAAGAATATGGGTAGACAAAAAGGATTTTCTAAACTTGACTCCTGGCATAGGTACGCAGGTAAATAACAAAATGAGTGACAGATACGCCCAGGAAATTTCAAGCAGCAATATGGATACCCTCCTTCCTAACTGAACCATTAGCTAGTCCACCCTCAAAGTTATAGAACTTGTGATAAAATTACTACTGTGATAATCAGCGATGTGATCCTTTTCCAGTTCTGCAGAACAGTTCTTTTGCCCTCTTTCTGTCTCTGCTTTCCCATCTACAGAGGTGATAATTTCCTTTTTCTTTTCCTCTAAAAAACAGGAGGTTAACCTCAAGAAAATGACATTTTTTTTTCTTGATGGAAGATAGTGCATCAGACAAACTATTTGTGGGTATTAAATAAGGGAAACTTCAAGACATATGCGCTCTTTGTATTTTTTTCATCCACTGGATAATGAATCCTCAGGTCCTTTTTTTAAAGTTTCTAAATTAGGTTTGGAAGTGCATTGAGCATGAGGGGAATCATCATTCTAATGCTGTTCGGCAGTGCCAAGATCACGCTGGTAAATTAAACCCCCTTTTATCAGTCCAGGGGAGGGATCTGACACTGAGTTATCTCCCACCCTCTTTGTGGGACAGATTACAGGGAGAAAAAGGTAGCATGACAGGAAGGGATGGTTATTGCTCTTTAAAATTGTGAGTGACCTGTCACCAGAAATTCTTTTTTCCCATTTGTTCTGAATTTTGCAGTAGCTTCTTGACCTCATTAGAAGACTGAAGGCCTGTCTTGGGACTGAGGTTGGTGGAAAAATTGAACCAGACCCAAGGAATATTCAATTAAAACAAATGGATCACAGATGCCCACAATACAATTAAACCTGAAGAAACTCAGTGGCTGTGAGGAAGCCAGCAGTGTTGCAATGATGCTGCCATTGCTGCAGGACGAATTTGGGGGCACTGAGAGAGCAGGAATTCATTTTTCCCCTTTTTTTCAGCATGAATTCTCCTGGGTGACACCAGCTGTTGTCCTGATGCAAGGACATGTGAGCCATCCAGCAGCATCAGCTGTCCTTCCCTCCCAAAGGCCTGAGGGAAGGAGCGGCACGTAGCCCACACAGCATGAGTAGGCCAGGGAGAGCAGGACAGCCAAAGATCTTAGTGCTGATGGTGGCAGCTGAGCCAATTGTTACTTTTTTGGACATCTTATCTGCCTACTCTGCCCATGAAATGGTCCAACAACAGGCGAGCTGGCATCAACCCTGCTTGCTCTGGAGCTGACTCCATCTAAGTCGTTCTCTGAGTTGCCCCAGGAGGAGCTCCAAAGCCAAACATTTCCTACAGGCACGGTTTAGGGGTTTTTCCTTCCTGAAAATTCAGAGAGCAACAAGGCTCTGAAATTTTTCCTGTGCGTGTGTCGCAGACACCTTTTGTGAAAAATTCTTTCTTAGGATTTTTCCTGCTGAAGCTGAGAAGTTTCAGCAACAAATGCAAAAATGGTTATTTGCTGCTGTGGAATGCAACAGGTGGATCCGTGATTGGTCCCCTGTGGATGTTTGGATTTACTGACCACTCATGGCAGATCTGGCTCTCACTCTCTGTTGGAGCCAGCTGCCTTTGCTATTCTTTCTATTCTATTCTTAGCTTAGCCAGCTTCTGAAGAAGCCTTTTCTTTTCTATTTCTTTTTAGTATAGTAATAATGTCATATATATATCATAAAATAATAATTCAAGCCTTCTGATAATGAAGTCAACATCCTCGTCTCATCCTTCACCTGAAAACCCCTGTGACCATGGTCACAACTGGTGACCCTCAACTGAGGAGGACACTCATCACTTGGTGAGGCCCCAGAGGAGCATTTGCTGCACTGAGTAAATCCTGAATGTGTGGCATTGATGGTTGCTTCACAAGTGACCACAGAAGTGGATTCTAGCCAGGAGCTGAAGAGCTGAAGATCCTGATGTGGACTGAGTTCACAGCAAGGTTGACCATGAAGAGAACCTTCTGAAAACCCTCCAGGAAGATGTTCGGAAAGTCTAGCAGCACCATGCAGCTGGCCAGAGATTGTTGGAACCTGGCACAAGGTACTGTTGGTTTTTCCCCTCCTCAAAATGATGCCATTCATAGTTTGTGGCTGCTAATGTGGAGGACTTCTCCCCCAGAGGCCGAGGTTCCATTCTCCCCTTCAGAGAAGAAACTTATTGCCCTCTGGCAAAAATGGTGTGAAGAGGACGGAATTCTCCTGTTGGAGACAGATTTCTATGAGGTTTTTTTATGGGCAAAGCTTTTTGGGTTTTTTACGAATGTGTTGTATGCCATGGATGTGTTTGTATGGGAGTGCATGGACTCCATTTTCCAATTCGTTTTGGATCGTGGATTCAGACACCCCCAAATTTATCCAGCATTTAGGATGCTCTTTCCAGTCTTGAAACGGAGAACAGCTGTTTTTCCCTGGGTTGCTTACTGCACGGGCCTCACCCCATTTCCTCCAACTCCCGCAGGAGAAGACCCTTTGGTGGGGGATGATTTGCTGCTTCCCAGCCCCCCTGAACTGCACAGGGGGGGCGAAGTCTTTCCCGGAGCCGAAGTTTTTTTCTCTGTGTTTTCGGAGCATGCTCAGATGGAGCTGTCTTTCCCCCCCCCCTTCCCTCTTTCCAGGGAATGAGGAGTGGGCAGCGCTGCCCTGGCCACCGCCGCAAGCCCCGCCACGGCTGGCCTCTTGGGTCCCACCCTGCTCAGAGATGGGGGAGGCATCAGCCTTCGAGGTCCAGCCTGCCGGGCCAGCGGGGCCGCCTCCTGGACCCGCCCTGCTGCCCCGTCCCCGGCGGCCCCACCTGCGGCTCCGCTGGCTTCCCCGCCTGCGCCTGTGTTGCTAGGCGACAGTGATCCGCTGCTCCCCCCAGCTGTCCTGCTGCTTTCTGTGCCGTCCCTGCCGCTTTTGGAGACTGCGGCTGTGCTTCCGTGGCCAATCTCAGAACCAGGAGCAGAAGACACCGCTGCCGACCCAGTGCTGCCCCCACCAGTTCCAACAGCGGCTTCGCTGCCTCCCGCCAAGCTGGTTCCTGTCACCCTGGTTTTTTAAGATTTTCTAAGCCTTCTGATGTTGACATTCTTGTACTGAATTTTCTCACACACTTTCTGTAAATAGCTTATTGTTTTGCATTCCTTGATGGAGGAGGAGAGAGTTGATGGACTGTTGGTTTAACCAGTGTCATTGGAGAGGTGTCACTGTCACCCTCTAATCCGCTGTCACTTTTGTGAAACTATAAATATTGGAGTCAGGAAATAAACTTCCCTTTTTTCCTTCACCTTGAGAGTGGTGGTGTGCTTGTGCTCTTTCGTGTCCTATAGCGACATGTGGTGACCGCCAAAGTGAATTGCAGCCTAGGCTGAGACACGGATAGCAGATGACAGTGAGGTGTTTCCCCTCCTCTTTTTTGTGCTTTGCCTGCTGTTCTTGGGGCAATGGCAGCCTCCATGGTTTTTGAGGATGATTCCCTCATTTTGGATCTCTGGAGGGGGGTCCTGGAGTGGAAACAGGGCAAAGAGAGGGCAACCCGTTTCTGTTTCCTGGGATGACTTTGAAAGATTGATTCTGTGGGCCCGAGAGTGAGGGTTTTTTCCGGTCCCTGGGAAGGTGTTCTCCAGGGAGGAGTGGTCTCTCGTGGGGGTCCACCTCATGGAGGCCCTCTTTGGTGACTGCACTGTAGACCTGGGATCGCTGCTGGTGCAGTGGAAAAAAATGTGAGGAGCTTTGGCGGGAGTCTGGTTCTTGTACCCCTTGGAGTTCCCAGGGAAACCCTTCTGTCTCAGACGTGGACGAGGGGGAGGGTGAACTTCTGTGTGATATGGAGTCCCCCTCCCCACCCCAGGATGTTGTGCTGGGGAGTGGCCATTGTTCGCCCAGGGTGAATTGGGCTCACAGCCAACTGGTCCCGGGTCCGGGGGGCAGAGCCTCGTGGGTTTCTGGGGGCTCTGTGGATTCGGCAGGCCGTCCTCGCCCCGCCCCACCCTACGTGGGTGGCACGGCGGGGGATGTGTTGCCCTCTCTTTGTGCTTTCCCGGCCTTTGAGGGACTTGAATCTGATTCGGTGATGACTTTTTGTCCAAATTGCAGTGTGTCCACTATGTTCCCCCTGAGCGCGGCCAGGGTGGACTCTCCTGCCCCCAAGTTGGGCTCTTCAGCAGGGGGGCAGCTTCGCCCGTCTCTGGGCCTGCACAGCCTGCTGGGCATGCGTGCGCAGTCAGTGAAAGCCGCTGGGGGCAGGGCGTCGCCAGTCTCTGGGTCTGTGCAGCCTGCTGGGCACGTGCAGTCAGTGAAGGCAGCCAGGGGCGGGGCATCGGTCGGTGCTCCATCTGGCCCCTCTCCAGTCAGCAGGTAGCCCACCCCTCTCCGCTCGGTGGGGGTGGTGCCCGCTGTGGAGTCTGGCGGCTTGGGACGCGTTCTCATAGGGGGCTTGCCCAGTTCCCTTGTGCCACCCCGCAGTGATGTGGCTCCATGGGCCGCGCCTCTCTTGGCATCCTGCTCCTCTCTCGTGTTGGGGGCTGGGGGCCCCACGCCGGTCGCGTCCCGGCCCGCGCCGGATTTGCGGGCTGTGCCTGCACCTGTGTCCACCGAGGTGCCCCCTGCCGGAGCTGTGGCACGGCAGGGCGCTGAGGTATTTACCTTTAGCGCAACTGCTGACATGGCCAGTGGGAGGCCGGTGGGTGCCCGGGACCATGGCGCTTTCTTGTCAAATCATTGGACGCTTCCTGCGTGCCAGGTGACTGTGCGTCCGAAGCACCCCGAACGTTTCTGGCAAGAGGCCAAAACCAAGACTGACAAGATGAATGAGCCTGTCTCCTCACGGCATCTGCAGGGTTGCGGAGTGGGCTCCTCTGGCTCTGCCGGTGCTGCAGGGGGCGCAGGGGCGAGTGGTGTTGACCTGGCTCCCAGTCAATCATCCCTTCTTGTCCCTGTGGGGCCCAAGAGCCGGGACACTGCAGGTGCAGTGGCTTTGCCAGGGGGTCCCCAGGCTTTCCCTGTGATCAGGGGCATTGCTCATAACACCCATGAACCCCTTTCATACAAGCTGGAGAAGGAACTTTGCAAAGCAGTTGCTCAGCATGGTTTGGGGTCTGCTGAGGTTATGCAGACTCTGTGGAGGATTGCTATGGATGTGCTGACACCTCACGATCTCCATCGTGTGGCACATTCTCTTTTTGACCCTGTGCAATTTGGTGTTTTTGAGACCAAGTGGGCTTGTTTGGTGGCCCAAGCGGTGGTGCAGAATGCTGCACTGGCGCAGCAGGACCCCAGGCGTGGGGTTGTTGCTGACATGCTGATGGGGACAAGGTGTTATGAGAATGTTCAGGGGCAGGTTGGATTTGAACCCCTTGTGCTTGACCAGTGCCACACGCTGGGCATGGCAGCGATTGTCCAGACCCTGGAGATGGCTGCTCCGAAGCAGCTGTTTTCAACCATTGTCCAGGGAGATGATGAGCCTTTCATGGAATTTGCGGCGAGGCTGATTGCATCCGTGGAGAGGCAGGTGCCTGATCCTCTGGCTAGGAGCG
Organism: Setophaga petechia; assembly: GCA_024362935.1. Lineage (NCBI taxonomy): Eukaryota > Metazoa > Chordata > Aves > Passeriformes > Parulidae > Setophaga > Setophaga petechia. Next base: position 1,310,635 of record JANCRA010000108.1, on the reverse strand, counting down.
TTACGATTGCAAACCTTGTCAGGTGTAATTGCAATGCTGCTTGTAGGAAGGTCATAGTGGCTCTGCCTGGTGTTCCTACTACCTCCGAGATGGTGGAGGCCTGTGCAGACATCGTTCCCCCAGGTCGAAAGTTGGCTGCTGTGGCTGCCACTGCGCAGCCGGTTTGGGCAGTGCCGCAGGGCAAGCGGCCACAGCAGGGGACTGAGCAGGCTGGCAAGAAGCACAGGGGGAAGAATGCACAGAAGGTCAAATTCCCTATGTTCTTGTGCGGTCGGTGTGGTAAGCCAAATCACATGTCCAATGTTTGCAAGGCAACTGTTCATGTTAACAGCCAGGCTTTGCCGGGCTCGGGAAACATCAAGTGGAGCGCGCAGGAGGGGCGCGTGCAGACACAAGCTTCTCTCCAGACCCCGGAGCTGATGGAGGTCTCCTTTGCCAGCTTGCAGCCAGCACCCGCGGATCAGCAGGGTGTGGATGTCTGCGCCGCAGCAACAGTTGTCTTAGAATCTTCTGAGATACACAAGGTTGCCCTGGATGCCTTTGGCCCCTTGGATGGGGGCATGAGTGCTCTCCTTACAGGGAGGTCTAGTGCCACCCTTCAGGGCATCATTGTTCACCTGGGGCTCATTGATGCGGATTTCACAGGGCAGATTTGTGCCATGGTCTCCACACCCACCCTCCCTGTCACGATCCCGAAAGGGACGCGGCTTGCTCAACTTGTGCCTTTTAAGTCCTCTGTTCGCAGGACAGCTGACCAGTCGTGTGGAGCTGATGGCTTTGGATCCACTGGGCCGCCTCAAGTTCACTGGACTGCCATCCTGACCAAGGACCGTCCCAAGATGCTGTGTACCCTGTCTGTTCCTGGTGTGATGCTGTCAGAAATCCACCTCCACGGGCTTCTCGACAGCGGTGCTGACATCATGGTTCTCTCGCTAGCTGCCTGGCCCCTGGAGTGGCCCTTGGATCCGGTGGGGACGTCTGTCGCAGGCCTGGGAGGGATGGCGCAATGCTACGTGAGCCAGCGGTCTGTGCTGGTCACGAACCCAGAGGGACAGACGGCCTGGGTTAGGCCTCATGTTACTTCTACTCTTGCCAACCTCTGGGGGAGGGATGTTTTGTCTGTCTGGGGAGTGCACATCGGGATGGATTTTTGATGGGGGCCACTGCAGTGAAGGGCACATACGGTGGCTGGTGGACAAATCTGTATGGGAAATACAGTGGCCCCTCCCTGAAGATAAATTGAACGCCCTTCAGAATCTGGTGCAGGAACAGTTGGACCAGGGTCATCTGGAGCCTTCTTCCAGTCCCAGTCCCAGTCCCAGGAACATTCCTGTCTTCTGCATCAAAAAGAAATCTGGGAAATGGAGGTTGTTGCAGGACCTCCAAAAGGTTAATGCCGTGATGGAAAGCATGGGAACATTGCAGGCAGGCATGCCATCACCTACCATGCTTCCCGCGGACTGGCCAGTCCTCATTGTGGATCTGAAGGATTGTTTCTTTACGATTCTTTTGCATCCTGATGACAGACTGAAGTTTGCCTTCTCGGTGCCAGCAATTAACGAGGCTGAGCCCGCACAGAGATATCAATGGAGGACATTGCCTCAGGCCATGTGCAATTCTCCTGCCATATGCCAGTGGTATGTGGCCCGTGCCTTGTCTGGAGTTTGCAAGCAGTTTCCTGATGCATGTCTGTATCATTATATGGACGACATTTTGGTGGCCGCGTCCACCCAGGATGAGGATTCAGCTGAGGATTCAGCCTCGGTTGCTCGATGCTTTGCATGCTCATGGACTGCAGGTGGCTCCAGAAAAGGTTCAACAACAACCACCTTGGAAGTACTTGAGGGTCAAAATTCTGGAACGGACAATCTGTCACTAGGAGGTGCAATTTGTGCATTCTGTGAAGACACTGAATGATGTTCAGAAATTGGTAGGTGTCATCACTTGATTACGTCTGTACTTGGGACTAATCGACGCACAGCTGTCTCCTCTGTATGATTTGTTGAAAGGAGACTCTGATTTAAAGTCACCTTGCACACTGACCTCTGAGGCGCGTAAGGCATTGGAGGTGGTTCAGTGAGCTGTTTCGGTTTACCAAGTTTATCGCATTGATCCCTCCGTTGATGTCACTGCGTTCATCACCATTCCAGATTCATATCCCACGGGCATCATTGGCCAATGGAGTGACAAATGGTCTCATTCCTTGCACGTTCTGGAATGGGTTTTCCTGCCCCATCAGCCGCAGAAGACGGCATCTGCATTGTTTGAGCTGATTGCTCGCTTGATAATCAAATGTCGGCAATGGTGTTTGCAGTTGATGGGTGCGGATCCTGCAAAGATCATACTCTGGGCGCAACGGGAGGATTTTGACTGGAGCTTTGCAAACAGTGTGTCCCTGCAGAGTGCTCTGGAAAATTTTTCAGGGCAGATCACTTATCATCTGCCCAGCCATAGGCTACCGCATATGGCGAAATCCACACAAATTTCTTTGCAGCCCAAAAATAGTCAGGAACCTGTGCAAGGACCCATGGTCTTCTCTGATGGTTCAGGGAAAACAGGAAAGGCCATTGTTATCTGGAGGGACGGATCTGAGTGGCAGGTTCTGGAAGGCCATGAGGATGGGTCAGCTCAATTGGTTGAATTGAGGGCTGCTGTCATGGCATTTGAGAAATTTTCCCAGGAACCTTCCAACTTGGTCACAGATTTCGCTATGTGGCCGATATCACACAGCGGTTGGGTCATTCGGTTTTGGAGGTCAGTAATCCTGCCTTGTTTCGTTTACTGAAGACCTTGTGGTGTGCCATTCAGGCCCAGGTTCATCCCTTTTATGTTCTGCATGTGAGGAGTCACACCGATTTGCCAGGCTTTATCGTGCAAGGTAACGTGAGGGCTGACAAGCTGGCTAACCCAGCGTGGGTGGCGCCTCAGCCTGATACACTTGCGCAGGCCGAGGCATCGCATGGATTTTTCCACCAAAATGCACATACCCTGCAGAAGCAGTTTCAGCTGACGCCAGCTGAGGCTCGTGACATTGTTGAGTCATGTGATGACTGCCACGCACTTGCTCTGCCTTTGCCGGCAGGGATAAACCACAGAGACCTTAGGGCTTTGGAGCTTTGGCAGACCGATGTCACCCAGATTCCTGAGTTTGGCTGGTTCAAGTATGTGCATGTTGAAGCTGGGCAGGCCGATATAGAGATGCCTGGCAAGCTTGCCAGCCCGCTTGCAGTCAGCAGAGACGTGGCCACAGTTCAGCTTCAGCCTGTGGGTGAAAGAAGGAGGGACTCTTCAATGGTAGGCACAGTCGGGTTTAATAGATTCCCAAGGGAGCCAGAAAACCGAAGAGCCCCGAGGGCGGGACTGCAACAGATTATAAAGGGAGTGGGAGGTAGGGGGTGGCGACACTTGATAACAAATGGGGGTCCAGGGAAGGGTGTTACAAAAATGATAGACATGGAAGGAAAACCAATGGAGAAGAACTTAGGGAGGGGCCCCGGCCCCCTAACCAATCACTTGACACCCTGGTGAGAAGTTTCTAGAAAAAGAGGCAGGAGTGACTGGCAGGCAGCTGGGGGTGGAGAGTGGAAAGGATACATTGCTTGTTGGGGTAACAGAGGAGGGGTCTGGAGATTGACACATAACTGTGGAGGGGAGGAAAACTTGGGCAGAACCATAACTGAACATAACTGAGGGGGAACAGAACATACCAACAAACCAAACCACAAGACATGTCACAGTGGACATGTTCTCGTCTGTGATGTGGGCTTCGGCTCACACTGGGGAGAAGGCCCGTGATGTCCTTGCCCACTGGAGGCAGGCCTTTGCCGTTCTGGGCATACCTTCAACTGACAATGGTCCTGCTTACGCATCGCAAAACGTGCGGCAGTTCCTGCAGTTGTGGGATGTCTCACACAAGTTTGGTATCCCTCATTCTCCGACTGGTCAGGCTATTGTGGAACACGCTCATGGTACTCTGAAGCAGGTTCTTCAAAACAAAAACGGGGAATGCAGGGTGAAACCCCGCACAGCCAGTTGACAAAAGCTTTGTGCACAATTAATCATCTCACTGTACCACAGAACTCAAATAACCGTGTCATTTTGAATCACCATCTCTCGTTGCAGGCTGCAGATGGGGCACATCAGCCTCAGACAAAGGTTTGGGTGTGGAATTTAGTCACCAAACAGTGGGAAGGTCCCTATGACCTCATTGCTTCGGGGTGCGGGTATGCTTGCATATCCACAGGTACTGGGGTACGCTGGGTACCCTCAAAGTGTGTTTGCCCTGACCTACGGCCGCAGAGGCCGAATCCAGCCGACAAGCAAGATGGAAACTGTGACCAAAATGAAAGGCATCAAGTGGGTGAATCATTGGGTGATGACTCAGATGCAGATGATGAGAGTGATCACTCGGATGATTCCTCTGCAAATGGACACTGAACATTGTTCATGTTTTCTTTTTCGCATTGTTCATTTTATTTTCTTTTTTTTCTTTTTTAAACAGAAAAGGGTGAGATGTCACCCTGGTTTTTTAAGATTTTCTAAGCCTTCTGATGTTGACATTCTTGTACTGAATTTTCTCACACACTTTCTGTAAATAGCTTATTGTTTTGCATTCCTTGATGGAGGAGGAGAGAGTTGATGGACTGTTGGTTTAACCAGTGTCATTGGAGAGGTGTCACTGTCACCCTCTAATCCGCTGTCACTTTTGTGAAACTATAAATATTGGAGTCAGGAAATAAACTTCCCTTTTTTCCTTCACCTTGAGAGTGGTGGTGTGCTTGTGCTCTTTCGTGTCCTATAGCGACAGGTTCCAGTTCCGGAGGCTGCTAAAACTGACGCTGAGCCCGTGCGACCCTCGGAGCAGCCCACGGTCCCACTGTTCCCAGCAGTGTCTGCCGCGGCAGCTACTGCACCCAGCATGACTTCCCCCCTGAGTTTTTCAGGCTGTCCCGGGGCTGCCCCTGCGGGGGAAGCTGGGACAGGGGAACAGGGCGTCAGTCTCTTCTTCCGTGGAGGAGGCGTGGCTTGACAGCTGGCTGTTGGTGCAGCCTGGTTTCCTGTGTTCAAAATCAGCATTCTTGGCGGGTTGGGGGGTATTTGTTCATGGATTGCCCCTTGGAGGTTGCCATCCCTTCCGGCCCTCGTGCGCCCCAGTGGCGAGGGTGTGGTGGGTTCTGAAAAGTCTGCCTTTGGCCCCCAGCAGGACAAAGAGCTGGCTCCGCCAAATCGGAGTGGGATGGAGTCAGGGCTGGTTCCTCAAAATCAGTGGGGAACAAAGCTCACTCCGCCGCCTACAAATCGGTAGGGGTGCAGAGACAACCCCTGGTCCCTCTAACTGGAGGAGGATGGGGCCCGCGCCAGCCCCCCAAATCAGAGGGGGACTGAGAGCCCGCACCACCTCCTCCAAAGCAGAAGGGGGGACAGCGACTATCCCGTATCCTTACGTCAGAGGGGTACAGACACAACGCTGGTTCCCCCCATATCGGAGGGAGACGGACATAGAGGGTCTCTCGAAAGCGGAGGGGGACCGAGACCACCCCCGGCACAGCACCGGTAAGGAGGATGGAGAAACTCCCAGGGTGAGAGGGAGGGACAGGGACACTTCCGTCTGCCCTCCCCCGAGAATCACTCCCAAGCATCCCCGGGGTGCAAAGGATGGAGACCCCTCTGTTATGAACAAAAAATCTGCCAATTTTTTTTGTGAGAGAAAAAAAGGTTACAAAAACAAATCAGACCAGGGTTGCTGCTGGGGTGCTGTTTGTTTGTCATGATAATTGCGGGTCGTTGTAGTTAATGGTTCTCTTTGTATCAGTAAAGGCCCTGGCCAAGGCTGGGTTGGTAGCTCTCCTCCCCAGACAGTGAGGAAAAAAGACTGAAAGTGGAGGGGAGACATGCAAATTAACTCCAGGACCAGCATGCCATGAGAAGCTACCGCTCCAAATGTACTGAGAAAACCCCCAAAACAATGAGCCAATATAGCGTTGGGAAATTAGAGTGATGCCTGGACGTGAGGAGCAGAGTGCTGGACCTGCAGAGATGCTGAAAACCTTCGTTGTTCCTCACCCCGAGCAGAGTCGTCCCGAAACCGGGAGCAGACGGGGGCGAAGCTGCGAACAATAACACCTGAGGGTCACTCCCAGAAGACTCCCACAAGGATCAGACCCCCTAGTGGACAAAGCTGCGCATATCTTCCTCCTGCGAGCCACTACTGGGAGACCTGACAGAGACTACAGACTCGTCGAGCTTCCCATCCTGAGCTGATCTCTTTTAACAAAGGTGTTAAAAGGAGAAAAAGTCTCCTTGCCCTGTTTATTTCACCTCGAGCATACCCCGGGACACCAAACAAAATAAAATTGGCAGAAATGCAACCTAACAACACATCAGATGCTTTAACGCATGCTCTCTGAATGAGTCACCTGCGAAGAAAATGTAAAGATATCGCAAAGCCCCGGCTCTTCCCATGGGAGAGGAGGGCAGTGACAACGCCAGCCACCACACAGGAGAGCGCTGGACAGAGGCGGCCTGGTCCCCCACAGGGGAAAGGAGAGGGGAGACCCCTGAGCCCCCACCCTAGGCAAGAGGAGGATGAGACCTACTGGCAACCGCAAAGGCGGGGTGAGGATGGGGAAGTCCCTGGTCCCCCTAAAAGAGAGAAGGACAGAGAACCTCCTGTCCTCGCCCCCCCTTGCCCCCGGCCAAAGTTAAGGACAAACGCAGACACCCTCCATCCCTCCTCCAAAAGGGGAGGAGGCAGAGACCCCCCAAGCCACCCCAAAGGGGAGAGCGGGCAGAAGTTCCCCTGTCCCCCATAGGGCAGATGAGGACGGAGACCACTTGGACCCCCTTAAGGAAGAGTAGGATGTAGTTTTTCCGTGTGGTTTCCTCGGTGAAAGGGAAGGAGCCATTCAGGCACAACCGAACAAGCCTGGGACTTGCCAATCTGCCCGCCCAAAAGGCCAGGGCGGCTCAGGGACTGTCCTCCGAGGCTTGGGTGGCCCCGCCCCGCACCCGTGCCCCGGAAGCCAGAGCAGTAAGCTGGGGGGCCACGGGCATGGCGGGCAGCGGCTCGGCAGTACGTGAGGAGCCCGCAGGCAGTGCCGAGGCTGGAGCGGGGCTGGGACCCGGCGCTGCCTGGACTGGGGGTGCAGAGCTCGGCCGCGGGCCCCTGGCAGGCCCCAAGGCTGTAAGTTGTGCATGAGGCTGCTGTGTCGGCAACCAGTTCTGCAGGGTGCTGAACGCCTCTGTAATTGGTCCTGATGCACCTTGACGACATCCCTGCTGTCCTCCACAGGTAAAAGGATTAGTCTCTTGCCAGGTAGTTTTAACTGTGCTTTGAATTAACATTTTCGTTTGTATTTACAGAACCTGAGACACGCAGTGAGTGCTTCTGGTAAAGAGAGAGTTATGTGTGGTGTGCAGACAATAAATAACAATGGTTAATGATTGTTTTGTTAACCGACAGTGTAAAAGCCATTGCCGTGGGCCTCATTGACCTCATATGCACAGCAGCCACAGCAGCCACAGCAGCCACAGCAGCCACAGCAGCCACAGCAGCCACAGCAGCCACAGCAGCCACAGCAGCCACAGCAGCCACAGCAGCCACAGCAGCCACAGCAGCCACAGCGATAAATGTCTCCCAGGCCCATATCCCATTGCTGAAGGGCCCAGCCCCTGTGATATTGCCAAGGCTAAACAGTAAGTACATGTTTGAGTATGCAAAGTATTGAAATAGATAGGAGTGTCCTCAAATGTCAGCCAGGCTGGATATTTTTACAAAGGAAATATTAGTAGTTTCATTTTCTCCCTGTAGTGGAAGAAGAAATATAATCTACAGCTGCTATTATAAATAGCATTTCAAGCAGGTTTGTTTAAGTAGAAAATTCTACTACTTAGGCCATAGCCCCACTCTTTTTCCAAGGCTTCCATTGAATACAATGTGGCATTTGCTTCAGTAGGAACTGCTGGGTATAGTAAAATCAGGTGACCTGAATATCTGGGAAATGACTGGCATCTCACTTTAAGGCTTCGAAATGCTGAACACTCGCCTTGTTAAAACTATACTATATTACATTACAACTACATTAAAGAGAGATACTATACTATACTACACAACACTATACTGTAGTGATCATACTTGTGACTAACTACTTGAAAACCCGTGACTCTGTGCCTGAGAGTCCTGAGACACACACATTGATCCAATTGGTCAATAAATCAAAACACCATCACCAGAATCCAATCAAGCAATCACCTTGGGTAAACAATTTCCAGAACACATTCCATATGGGCACAAACACAGGAGCAGCAAATGAGATAAGAATTGTTTTGATCATTCTTTTCTCTGCTTCTCTCCCAACCTCTCTCTATTCAGAGGGCATGCGAAAATGACAGCTGGGTGATGCTCCTGAGCTGTATTTTTTCTTTAGGATGCAACTGTCTCCAGACTGGAGAATATTGAAAAAAATGATAAATATCACATCTAGTATTGTAAATAAAACATAAGCATTTCTGGCAGGTTTGTTAAATAGAAAATATTACTTCTCAGGCCGTAACCACACTTTTTTTACAAGGTTTCCTTTCAATGCAATGTGGAATTTGCTGAAGTTGGAACTGCTGGGTGATGCTTCCTGAGCTGTATTTTTTCTTTAGGATGCAACTGTCTCCAGACTGGAGAATATTGAAAAAATTATAAATAATTTTTTTTTCTCATTTAAGATACGGAATGCCAGAGTGATGGAAAGAACTGATAGAAGCAAGATATGATGTTGAACAACCAGACAAAGAAAATGTGACTCCTCTACTTTGGGCAGCTGTGGCGGTGCCAAAGCTGAGCCCGGCTGGCCCACAGGAATGCACAGCCAACAGCCTGTTTGAGGGCACGGGCAGCTGCAGGATCCAGGATCTCCGGCGGGAGCAACTGGATGACAAGGCCCTTTCCTGGGGCTCCCTCCACGTCAGTGGTGGAGGAGGCAGCTCCAGCAGGCTAAGCAGCAGAGTTGACAGCACGAGCCAGAGGCGATGAAGCAAACGCGAGGCAGCAATTCTCAGCAGCAAGGGAAGGTTTATTGGAAAGGGTACAGGGTGCGGAAAGGGAAGGAGGCTGCAGGGAACTGCCCCGAGGGGCGGGGTGAACAGAAATTATATAGGGGGACCAGGGGGAGGTGAACCCCTTCCCCTGGCCAATGAACTTTACCTCAAGCCTAAATGACAGGGGGTAATAACAAATGAAACACCATTAGGGGAGGGTCAGCTCTGCTCTGCCCAATCACCCTCTGCCCTGGGGAGAAGGATCTGGAAAAGCAGGCAGGCAGGGACAGAGAGTGACAGGCAGGCAGGCTAACAACTCAAGATACAGGGGTGGGAATTAAAAGATACAAAAAGGCGGGAGTAACTAAGCAACCAAATGACGGGCAGCCCGGCAGAGGAAAAAACAGGGGGAGGGGAAGCCTGGCAAGCGCCATCTTGGGTAAGCAAAACCAATACAATACAATACCACAAATTAAAATCAAACTGAACTAAGAAGGGGGAGGAAGACTGCGGGGGCGCACCGCAACAGGCAGCAAAAAACAACAGACAGGAGCTGGTGAATTGAGCTGGGACTCCCTGTGAGAGTTACAACGTGTTCTGCCGCTGTTACCTGTATTGACTTTGTTGCTTTTGTACTTGAAGACAAAGGAATGCACTGCTTGAGAAGAAAAAGGTAGAATTCAAATTTTAATGCACTTACCTTTGTGAAGATGTCACTGAAATGTAAAGATAGCCTGGTTTCTTTATACGTGAGGTCATGCAGTACGTGAAAGTACATAGGTTTTCCTGAGTTTGTGTTTTTAACAAAGATGAAAGCTGATTTTAGAAGTACCTTGCTAACAACTGTATATTTTCTTCAACATTTTCTTGAAGCAGCATTATTTACGGCAAAACCACTTTTGTCCATTTGCTTCTCTTGTGATTTTTTTATTATGAGTTGTATACTCCTTTAGCTATGTTATTTTTAGTATAATGTTTTGCTATTTTAGTATAATGTTTTGCTATTTTATGATGTCTGTTCCTGACCTTATTGTGTTGTTATTACACAGTTACAGTTATTACAGTTCCAAAGGTGCACTAGGGGATCAGCTTGGTGGAGATTTGAATTCTGCGATCCCCCCCTGCTGGGACCGTAGGAATTCTATGGCCCTACTGGACTATTAGGTAATGCTTCTTGCAACCCCTAACTGCAAATCAGTCGGTATTTACAGCTGTGGTAATGTTTCCTGAGATCCAGAGAACAAAGCACTGTTTGTCTGGAGAAAATATAACCTGAAAAAATTATTCTGGAAAAACATCTCCACTTGCAAATGGGAAGATTAGTGCTTTTTTCTGGACTATCATCAGTCTTTTGCCAGAGTCAGAGACTTGGATGACTGCTCACAGGAGAAGTTACTGTAGAATAACCACCGTAGTCTAAATTAACGCTTTGCCTTAGACTCGTTTATTAAGTTGTATATATTCAATATAATTTCCTAAACAAAGCCACAAGAACCTGAAAGAAAACTATTTTTTGTGGGGTCTCTATGAGAATATAAGGGCAATGCTTCCATTAAAACATCCATTTTTTCAATCGCCTCTATATTTTCATTTCAGACATTTTTATAGACAAGGACACCTCCGCAGGGGAAGGCAGCATCCAAAGGAGCTGTGCAGGAATGTGCAGATGCCAAAAGGGACTCTAGGATAGTTGGACATGCTTCAGCGGGCTCAGCCTCATGCTGGAGCAGAGAAAGAGCTTGAGGAGACCTGTGCTGCAGAGGAAGGAGGGGCAGGGACAAGGGGTAGGAAGTGACCACAGCAAATGTTGGAAAGGAGGGGGCAGAGGGATACTGCTGGGGAAAAGGAAGACACAAGAGCCCTTGGGGGCTTGAAACCATTAACAATGGCCAGGGAAAGTCCAACACACTCCCCCCTGCATACCCCAACCCCTTACACAGGGGAAGCCCTGGTTAAAATCCAGGAAAAACAGTGCTGTGGATCCAAGGAATCAGAAACAGGATCTGTGTAGACAGTGTCCCTCATGGGAGGAACCTGAATCAAACTGAGCGAGGCTGGGGCAGGAGGGTCTGACCGAGCAGAGAAGGGAGACCCTCTGTGCATGCCAAGGCCCAAGGCAGCCCTATCCTGGGAAGTGTGCAGGGAGTGGATCCTTGAGCTGCTGCATGTTCATGCTGCCCTCGCTAAGCTCGGAAGCCCCTCATTGCCCAGGGTGAGCTGGTGGCAGTGGGGAGTGGGAGAGGGGAAGAAGCAGGCAACAAGGTTCTGTCAGAAACCAGAAAAGAAGGAGGAAGACAAAGGAGAAGAAGGGGAGAAATGAGTCAGAGGACCAAAGCCTAGGACAGAGCAGTGATGCCCAACACAAGTGCTCAGCACCCCCTACCTGATGCCCAGTCAATCCCACCAGGGACCAGCCTCTCCTGACCAACTTCTCCAGTTGTTAGACTCAGCAGGACGTTCTGTGGTCTGGAATACTCCTCTGTGCAGTCCATTTGGCTTTCCTGGACAGTTCCCTTCTAGACTTTGTCACCTTCTCGACAGCAGAGCATGGGATGTTGAGCGGCTTCTAAGACCCTGCAGAGTCCTTGCAGAGGACAAGCCTTGCTTAGCAACAACTAAACTCTCTGCCTGTCATACTGAAACAGAAATTTTAGAAGTTCACTTGAATTAACAAAATGAATTAACCTTTTATGTAAGAAACCTCTGCCATAGTACAAAGGGCATAGGAAACGCAAAATTCTGAAGCTTCTTGCATAAAGAACAATACTAGAAGAGATCAAGGGACACAAAGAACCCAGATAAAGGGGCTCCTCTGGCTCCAAGGTGGTCAGGACTGATAAGACAGACTCAGATAAGTACCAAAAGACCTAAAGTGCACGCGCAAAGGAGAACAGTTCAAAAGTTCAATCATGAGGAAGACCACACTCTTCAGCCTCAGAGACTACTGAAAGACCACCACAGCAAACCACGCATGCCCAGAAGGGCGTGGACATATTTAGCATATGAAGCGAGGACAGGCAGGGCCAGGGGTTGAATAAGCATGAAAAAGTTGTGTAATGTACTGCATATGGAACACCTTTGTGAATAAAGATGTGGGTCAGACTGCAGCTCGGGGCACAAGTTTTCATGAGAGCTATCTCGCTTGTGCCGGGCACCAACATACATACCCTCTTCATAACTACACCAGGTTGTGGAGTCTTATTTATTCTGCATATCGCTTCAATAACCCCCTGCATCCAATCCCATCAGTGTGCCAGTGTCTGGGAAGAAAGGAAATCCAGCCAAATACAAAACCATGGGAACATTTGACAGTTCTCCGAGAAAATCCTAGTTTATTTAACACTAATGCTCCTAGGAAGATCTGATCTTGATCAGTAAACATATTCCTGGTGTGAGAGATAGCTACTCACTTTTCATAAATTTAGAAAGGTTTATTAAACCTTATAAAAAAATACAACAGAAGACCGAATAGAGAAAATATTATGGTGCCGGGAGCAAAGGATTTTCCCCACCCCACTGAGGTTGGGTGTGTAATATATGTTAGGAAATAATTCATGCTATAGAGAGAATGTATTTTATAAAACTTGTGAAATCCAAACAAGTCTCTGACCACAAGCAGCCCAAAGGCAGACATCTACTTGAAGTTCCTGGAGGCGGCAGGAGAACAATCCGCAGTTAGCTTATGAATAGACGTGCCTAGCGCGAGTAATTGGAAGACGCCTAAGAACGATCATCGCCCTGTTGATAACATTGATCAAGATAGCCGGAGTCACCAGAAGATACATCTGAATACGAGACTTCCCTGGACGCGATTAGCGCCGGCTATCAACCAGGAAAAAGCGATTGTCCAGCTCTGCACAGTGAAAGAAACAGTCTTGAATATGCAGAGTTACAAAAGAAACTGGGACTCCTTTGCCTCAAGCATAATAAACTGTATAAAACATCCCCACAAGAAGCAGCTCTCGTGAACGGGGAAGGGTCCGATGCAATAGAGATCGGATTCAGGTTCACCCAGTGCTGATCCTGGGCTTGACGCTGTCTCTTTGGCTGTGGTGGTTTTGAGGACCTTATTTTGGTCGCGGAAAAAGATAAATAAAATCTTTTCGCATTTTTGATAATTTGGCTTCTCGATTGATCATTTATAACAGGTACTTGCCCACATAATGGAGGTTTTGCCTTTTAACCCTTTTGCCCCTCCCAAAATTCTGTCCATCAACTTCTTCTTTGCTGTCCAGTGGTGGAGTTTACTTCCTCAGATCCTGATTGGAGGTCAGATGTCACCATAGTGACAAGGCAACCCTCCCAGATGTCCCAGTCCCAGCTGTCCCTTGATAATAACACAAGGGGGTAAAACATCTATAGATCTATAAAACTTTTCTTAACCTGTATGCACGATATTTGTCTGTTAATTGTGAGAATCAATCATTGTATTACTCATTTATCGCACTGGTAGTTGGAGGCCATCTTGAGGGAGCTTCCTGCAGATGGAGCAATTTCCTTGTTTTTATGTGAATCTTTCCTGCTGTAAAGCACAGGGGGTTCCCCACTGGAACAGAGACAGCATCATGGGAACTGTAGGCTGAACGAAAAGGGCTCCAGGACACTTCCTGTAGGGACATTTGCCTCTGGGAACTGCATTTTTCTCAGAGCCACTGTTGCAATCCAGTTTAGACCCAAAAAAGCAAAGACACTTATGTCTCTGTGTATAAACATGAAAGAACACGGAAGATGTGGGTGTCAAATAATTGATTTTTTTTTTTTTTAAGTAGAAGAAGGAAAGAGAGAAAAAGAGGAAAGGAAAGGAAAGGAAAGGAAAGGAGGAAAGGAAAGAAAGGAAAGGAAAGGAAAGGAAAGGAAAGGAAAGGAAAGGAAAGGAAAGGAAAGGAAAGGAAAGGAAAGGAAAGGAAAGGAGGAAGTGGCGGAAGGAAGGAAGTGGCGGAAGGAAGGAAGTGGCGGAAGGAAGGAAGTGGTGGAAGGAAGTGGCGGAAGGAAGTGGCGGAAGGAAGGAAGTGGCGGAAGGAAGTGGCGGAAGGAAGTGGCGGAAGGAAGGAAGGAAGTGGCGGAAGGAAGGAAGTGGCGGAAGGAAGTGGCGGAAGGAAGTGGCGGAAGGAAGTGGCGGAAGGAAGTGGCGGAAGGAAGTGGCGGAAGGAAGTGGCGGAAGGAAGTGGCGGAAGGAAGTGGCGGAAGGAAGGAAGGAAGGAAGGAAGGAAGGAAGGAAGGAAGGAAGGAAGGAAGGAAGGAAGGAAGGAAGGAAGGAAGGAAGGAAGGAAGTGGTGGAAGGAAGTGGCGGAAGGAAGTGGCGGAAGGAAGGAAGGAAGTGGCGGAAGGAAGGAAGGAAGTGGCAGAAGGAAGTGGCGGAAGGAAGGAAGTGGCGGAAGGAAGTGGCGGAAGGAAGGAAGGAGGGAAGGAGGGAAGGAGGGAAGGAAGGAAGGAAGGAAGGAAGGAAGGAAGGAAGGAAGGATGGAAGGAAGGAAGGAAGGAAGGAAGGAAGGAAGGAAGGAAGGAAGGAAGGAAGGAAGGAAGGAAGGAAGGAAGGAAGGAAGGAAGGTTGGTGTTAAAGCCATCTACACTTTTCCTATCACTCTATGCCCTCGTGTGTCTCATCTCCATCCTTCTGGTAGGCTGCCTTCAGATACCGGAGGGCTGGTCTAACAATTTGCCCAGTGTCTGCTCTTCACAAGGCTCACGAGATGCCTGAAGGACTCTGGCTTGATGACAGACTCCCTGTGCTACACTGGGGGGTCAGACCATTCTTCTTGAAATTGTTGTGGCATGCTCAGCCACTGTTGGTTGTTCTTCATTGTGGTACAGGTAATAAATGGTTGATTGCTTTAATAAAGACACACTTGAAATGATGACAGTTAAATTTTAAAGCAAAATTAATTTGAGAAAGATTCCTAAACCTCTGGCCCATTACCCCAGCCCATATATTGATTGTAAATTACATTCCTTGCAGATTTTATGATGTATGAATCAAAGCCAAGTGATGTATACTACTTAAGACAGATGTTCTATCTGCTTACTGCAATATGTTCTTATCGTTCTAAAACAATCCCCCGAACATTAAGAACAAGATATTATATGACGAAGTTATGAAGTGCTTTGGTTAAAAGTAAAATGCATTTTAAGGAAACAGGTTTGGGGGTGTCATGTTTTGACACTGGCACAATGTCAGTGCCCCCACAAAAATATATGCTCCCTAGTGTCTGCTATGAGATGTGACAAGGAATAGAGCAAAGCAGGTTCCAACTTAGGAATAAGGAAGAAAAAACTTTATTAACCTACAACTATATGTAAAGAGAAACACACAGAGAACTCGGAATGAAAATCTTCCAAAAAACTTCCGTCCTCCCCTCACCAAATTTCCAATATATCCACCCCCTCAGATCACCACCTCTCAGTCCATCACCACCCTTTAGATAATCAATTCTCAGTTCATCAAGGAGAGAGGAGTCCTACTTGTACCATAGGCTTCCCCTGGAAACACAGTTGAAACCTCTTGTGTTTCCATGTCACACGTGGCACCACCCAGAGATCATTTGCCATCATGACATCTTCCTCCCATGCCCAGTGCTCTCACCACTATGCATGAACCAGAGCAGATTCTAGGGTTCCTCTTTTAAGGATGCTTTGCCCAGTTCCAAAAAAAGCACAGTCTCTCACTTTTGGGACACCAGTCCCTGCCAAATTCACCCCCTGGGGCCGAGGGGTCTTGAGAACAGAGATCTTCTTCTTCCCTGAAGATGGAGGGCACCACCACCACCCTCCTCACCCGTCATCTCTGTTCATGCACTCCTTCAAACAACATAACTGCACTCTCTTGGCTCCAAGCCATTGCCTCCCCCCTGTTTGCAGTCTCTGTGTCACAAAAAAATGCTTCTGTCCATGGCTATACAAGAAAAGTCCAGCCAAAGGCCACTCCATCACATCCGCCCACCCAAGATTCTTCTCCACTTCCCTCGTGGCCCATTTCCTCTTATCTCATCTCTATCTCTCTTCTCATTCAACTCCAGGAGGATCAGCATTTGTAAGGTTTCCATCATCCAAAAAAAGGGTTAAAAATCTCAGACTCTGCCTGTCCAGAACTCCCATGCTGCCCTGCCAGGCACCTTCTCGCCACACCCCCTTCCCCTTCTCCATCTTGGTCAGCTGTGTTATCAAATTTCAAGGTGGCACAGACACAGACACCAGCTCTCTGTCTCTCCTGGGGAGGATGGGGGGGTGTGGGGGTGTGGTTGCCCAATGCCTCTTGGTGCTCCTCCACCCTTCCATCCTGCGGAGGCCTTCACCTCCCTTCTCTGTCCAAGGCTCTAGCCTACCTCACCCGACCGCATGGCTTCCCCTACCCCGCCCAGCCTGCAGCCAGGCGGGGGAGGTCTGACCTCCTTCACGTACCAGAACCCAAGCGAGCTTCCCCCTAGAAGTTCCCTGCTTTTAACCCCCTGTGTTCTCAGAGGCATATCCATAACCTCAGAGACCAGGTGACAAATATTCAAATCGGAACACCTATTGGTTTGACCACAGCATCCCATAAAACTCGCTTTCTTTTCAAACCAGAACAGGGGGCTAGCACAGCAAGAGCTCAGAAATGGGGTGCCAGCTTAGTACTCTGGTTCAGAGACAAGTGAAGCAATTCAAGAGTGTCCTCCTCTGAAAATAGTTGACAGATCTTTCTGCACAACAGTTAAAAACCAGCATCAGAAATGTGTGCAAGTAAAATACTAGCCACTACAAGTTTGGAAGTTTGCCATCCATGAGCAGTAGGGCAACTCAGACTCATAACAGTCGTCTTGCTGTTGTGCCTGTTAGAATAGACAGAAAAGAATGAGGAAAACATTTTTTTCCATCTAGTTTGTTTCAGTATTGGTACAAAGACTATTTTCCTGCCCTCAGGAGACAGCAAAAACTGTCAACAACTGAAATGCTTCAGAATTGTAGATGATTGAATCACAAATATTTCTTTTCAAATAAAATTTAAAATGTAAGTTATAACTGTAAAACAGATAAAGCTATTTAAAGATGAATGTTCTATACATACTAAAATATTCCCAGAGATAAATACTGTGTTTTAAATATGTTTAAAAGTCCAGAGTTCCTGGTAAAAAACTTGTACACAACTGAGGTAGCTACATGATATTCTCTTTCAGATTAATTACACTTTTCAGTCTCACCACCTCTACCAATTGATTTTCCTAAGTCCTTAGAAAACAGTAATTTACCTTCTCTAGTTCTATTTTAAAAAATGACAGTGACAAGAAGTTATTTGTACTTCCTATTTCCTGAAAAGCCTGACCATCAAGGCTTAAGAACTTGATCTTGAATTTTATTTCCTATCAAACTAAATTTTAAGGCAGTGTCAGAAAGAATGGGAGGCTCAAGTGAAAGAATTTAGGCTTCTAATTCTTGTATTGTCTTCTTAGTTACCTGTTACAAGAACTGGAAAGAGAATAGATTAGAGTTAGCATCTGTCAGACATTTGCACATACTCTTCCACTGAAGAAGAGGTCAAGGATGGCTTTCTGGCCCTCCCTCCACAAGTTGCAACTTCCTTCAAGGTACATTCACCTGCTGTGGCATGGAGCCCTCTACAAGCTGAAGTGTAGGTATGTGTTCTTCCATGGTTCTCCAGAGACTGCTGGAGACAACCTGCTTCACTATGATGGCCTCCAGGGACTGTGGGGGATTCTCTGCTTTGTCAACTGGAGTAACTCCTCCTCCTTCTTGTCTCACTTTAGTATCACTGAACTCATTCTCATACTCTTTTTCCCCCTCACTTGTCATTGCCTATTCATATGCTTTGTGCTTTTTCTAATATATTTCCACATAGACTGATGGACTCAGTAGCAAAATGTGTCTTGCTAGAAAATTACATGCTATACAAAACCATGATTTTATAGAAAAGAATAGTGGAAGTACAAATATACTGCTAAAGAACTGGAAAATCGACAATGCTTCATTGTAATAGGTCCCCTCCTTTTGCTTTATTTCTCCTTAAGATCTGGAAAAAATACTGGGCAGGAGACAGTGTTATTTCAAGGGAAAGACTTTTTTAGGATTCTAAGGTGCATGTTCCAATTTCTTGAGAAAATTGAGAAAAGGCACTTTGTCTTTTGTGATAAATATTAACCAGTAGTGGCCAATTCTGACCAACAAGAGCAATTCAAAGTCTGGTGAGACCAAGCAATATACCTTGAGTGGCCAAGACAGAACCATAGAGTTTTAGAATCAGTTGAATTAGAAGGGGCCCATCAAGATCATCAAGTCCAACTCGTGGCCCTGCATTGGACCATCCTTGAGACTCACATCAATATGCCTGAGAGCAATGTCCAAAATCTTCTTGAACTCAGAGAGGTGTGATGCTGTAACCACTCCCTGGAGAGATTCTTCCAATGCCCAACCATCCTCTGGTTAAAAAACTTTTTCCTGATACCCGACCTAAACCTCCCCTGAGTCAGCTGCATGCCATTTCCTTGAGTCCTGTCCTTGTAGACCTCATTTGAGAACTTTCTAATACCTTCATGTCTTTTTTCATGGTGGCATCCAAAACTGCCCCCGAGCACTCAAGGTAAGGCCACCCCAGAGCAGAACAGAGCAGAGCGAGACAGAGCGGGACAATCCCCTCCCTTGCCCAGCTGGCGATGCTGTGCCTGATGCACTCCAGGACAGACTTGGCCCTCCTGGATGCCAGGGCACTGATGCACATTTAGCTTGCCATTGGCCAGGAGCCTGGGTCCCTTTCTGCAGTGCTTCACTCCAGCCTCTTGCTCCCTAATCTACGCACACGCCAGGATTGCCCTGTCCCAGGTGCTGAATCCAGCACTTGCTTTTCTGGTTGGTGATTGCCTGTGGGAATCCTTAAAAACAGAGGGTTTTGGGAAAGCTGCAAAAGACACGCCTCAGAGACAGCAGAACTGTGATTGGAGCTACACAGTAGTCATAAGGTTTGTCAGCAGAAAAATTATATAAGAAGAAGAAAAGTAAGGACAAATAGAACAATGGTCTCTGTATTAACGCTTGTCTAAAATAACTCCCTAAGCTACAACAAAGTATATCTAACCAGATGTTAGGAAGTTCTAAGCTTAATAATGGAGCTCTGTGCATTGTATCTTAAGTCTTACATGCAGGTCTTTTATTTGAAATCAGCAAGCATCATTTTAACCAAAGCTACGTGTGCTTATAGTGATTGGATAGAACTACTTTCAATATGCTTTTGCTTTGTGTGATTGGTCAAAAAACTTTGAAAGTAAGTTGCAACATTAAGTTCTTTGTCTTGTTCCAGGGATGTGAGCTGTTGACATCTTTCCATAACCATATAATGAGACTGATGCTAGAAAATACAACAACTTGAGATGCCTTCCCCAGCAGTCCTGCCCCTTTCATGATATGTGCGTAGACTCACAGGTGGTGATAATTGCCCATCTCTCTTATTTGTCAAGACCTCTCTGCAGGGGCTCTCTGCCCTCAAGAGAGTTAGTTCACAGCTCCTCCCAATTTAATGTCTTTGGCAAACTTGCTTATTATTCCTTCAAGTGCTGTGTCCAGGTTGTTCAAAAGATGTTGAAGAGAACTGGCTCAAGGATGATACTGTCTTAGCCACTGAAATTAGTGCTTCATACTCCTTGTTCCTTAGTTCCTTAGAAATCACAACAAATGTGTTTTTCATTTCTTTTCTATCCATGCAGCTATCTTTGCTTATGCTCATGCTTTTTATCCCAACAGCGGCTGACGTGATATTTACAGACACAGCAACAGCACACTTTTCCTGCTGTTACTAGACTAAACAATTTTGCATTCTGTCAATTGGTGACCTTTGCAACTAAATCGAAATGTTCAACAAGACTCATTAAAAGAGTAGATCATCCTCAGAAGAAGAGAAAAATTTGCCACATACTCTGTAGGACTGCAGCATATAAAATGATTTAGAATCACAATCATTTAAGCCCA
This sequence comes from Setophaga petechia, assembly GCA_024362935.1. NCBI lineage: Eukaryota > Metazoa > Chordata > Aves > Passeriformes > Parulidae > Setophaga > Setophaga petechia. The sequence continues at coordinate 1,290,664 of JANCRA010000108.1, read as the reverse complement.
GACCCTATACTTCAGCAGGGAAAATATTAAAGAGGAGCTATTTTTTGCAGCAACATAGCAGAGGAACAAAACAACTATGATCTTCCAAACTGTTCGCTGTGGTAGAAATGTGCTTGTAAGAATACAAAAGATAAAAGATGTGGTTTTGAAAGGCTATATCGGCTATATCCTTGGATCGCATCCTGTAGATGAAAGGAGCTCAAAGTGGAGATAAAGAGATATATCCAGATAATGAGATATAGCAAAGCATTTTAAAACATAATTAGCGTTCTGGTGGACTGGTCAGTTAGGTTAAATCTGCCACACTCATTTACTTTTGGGGACTGAATTGGGGAGTGCTAAACCATATCTGCTGCTATACAAAGTAAAAGAAATCCATCCAAATTGTGTAGTTAATGTGAACACTCTCACTCTCTATTGTAAAACACTTCATAAGCTATTAACCAATTTTAATAAGAAAATGAAATAAAGCCGTTATACCATCTTGGAATGAGAAAATATGTTCAAAATATTTTTTTCTTATGTTTTCTTCTTCTTTTTTTCTTTTTTTTTCTTTTTTTTCTTTAAATCCGACAATATGTGAATCATAATTTCAAACATTCTGGAAAGCTTTCAACAGATGAAACCAGCATAGTATTTTTATTACAGGCTCTTGCCCCTTACATACTTCATTACAGTTTTGGAATATACTCCACAGTCATTAGCGATTTTTTGTCTCTTTTCCCAGAGACAACTTTTAAAGGACTACTTAACCCCTAAAAATCATAATTTCTCTGGTTTCTCCAAGCTTTTTGAGGATTTTGATTTGTTTTGTTTTGTTTTTTATATTGCATCATTCTTAATGGCTTCACTCCACTACTACAAGTGGAAGTTAAAAATAAATTTTATCTTAAAGAGACTGTTAAAGCTAATGAACTGCCAGTCTTGTTATTTGTATGTTTCCATATCCTTTTAATTTTAAGGTTGCTTTCCTGAATCCTCAGTTTAATAAGAAAACATTGTGTTTATAAAACAGCCCCAGTTCAATTGCTTCTGCAAATTCATCTTCATTTTATGGGATTGTACGTCAAGAAATCTCATTCCATTCAAACTTTAAAAGTATAGATTTGACATCGTATGTTACCCTTCCATCTGTCTGAACTGTGTTTCATTTTGTGAGTTTCTTAGTTGCTTCAAAAAAGGACAGATTCTTTTTAATTCACATAGAATGCTATCTGAAGATTTCCCATCTGCTTTCTTCACTTGCTTTAATGGGAAGACAGGGGGAAGTACATTCTGAATGTTGTCTTTCATAGTCTACTTTTATCTACCAGTGTGCTTATATCGATTGGAACCAATTTCAGCTTGAAAGAACATATTGTCACGATCCGTTCATATGAACAGGGGTGGTGATGGTTGCTTAACTGATCTTGGAGTGCAAAAGACAATATGGAAAGGAAATTGCAGTATCATTCAAAACAGATGCACCTTTATAGAATGACCACAGTAAAAGTGTTGAAGGTATTAGGGAGAGGAAAAGAATAGAAAAGAGGGGGAGAAAGAGAGAGGGATTATAGCTACCAAATACAGAGACTAAGTCCTCGTAGTCCAGCTGATGGAGTTTGCCTATCATGTCGGGAAGATCTCAACGTCCTGGTTATCTCAAGGTTCTCTTATAGTCCATTGCTGAGGGGGGGAACAGATCTTGAAATGGCTGAGGAGGAACAGATAAAATCAAGAAGAACTTGAAATTACTGAGGGGGCAAAAGGTATTGAAGACGAGTACAGACAGTCCAAGTTCTCATCAGGATAAGTCAGTATCAGCAGTGAGTGGGGTCCATTGTTTCAGGACTGATTTCTATGGGAAACCAGTCTAGGTCCAGTGAACACATCTGCAGGCAACACTTAGGCATCCTGCTTCAGTCAGGCTAGCACCCCTGGATCAGAATCACAGGGGTCTCAGTCTCAGTCCTTGGGAGGTGGGCTTCAATCCCCATCCTTCATGGTGGTAGTGGAGCAGATGAAGGATTTTTCATGAGGGGGCCACCAAAGTTGCCCCAGTAAGTTCATCTGGCCAAGAGGTAGGAAAATTCCTGGCCTATTGTTGCAAAGCAGGTGCAAGCACATAAGGGCGCACTGCCCCTTCTAGAAGCAGTCACTGTAAACATAGCTGTGAACAATTAATTGGCAGGCCAGAATTCTGCTCAAGGCTCTCAGGAATTTTGGCATTCATCCACCACTGGCAGGCCAGAATTCCAATCAGGGACATCAGGGTCCCTATGTCTGTCCTTGGGATGGTTATGAGACAAATGAGGGGAACTTCAGACTGTCTTTCACACATATCAGAAAATCTATTTACTAAAATGGCCAAAAAGAATGCATAACATTTAGAATTGAGGGGGCAGGGAAACCACACCAAAACTTTGGAGCAATATCATACTAGAGAATACGATGTGTCTATGAAAAGTAAAAAAACCTTCTATTTTCAAATGCACCTACAAATCATCATTTTGCTTCTCTTTTTTGTTTGAAAGCACTGGCTGTTATCTGGCTCCTTTTTGAGCTGGTTCAGCTCACTAATCTGGTAAGAAAGTAGCTAAAAATTAACAGAAAAACCTGTGGAGAAGAGGATGCCACTTAGCCATGTTGTAGTAAAGTGTTAGGTTAACCTTCTGTGTTGTAGAAATATGTCTGTCATATATAAAATCAATGCATACCACTATCTTATTTTATACTTTCTCATTGCTACTGGCGACCTGAATGATCAACATGGTTTCAAACCAAACAACACCCAGCGCTCTAAGATACTCCCCAAACTATTGCAATGGAATAACTTGATGAGGTGAAGAGCTTGCTTTGCAAAACCTGAATATGATGTCAAGAATGCTTTGTTGTGGATTATTGCCATTGTTTGGGATCGTTTATCTCTTACACTACCATGTAGAGGTATAGGGAAAAATTAAGTAGCCACAAAAACCTGGGAAGGCTTTTACAGCTGTTCTTGTATTTTGGGATAGTAAGGATTTAGTAAACAAAACTGTGGTGAGTTTTACTATTGACTTTATGGCTGTTTCTTTTTGAATTAATTGCTTTGCATCTCAGCTTAGCCTTCAGTATAATGAGAAGAATAGTATCTTCCTTATTGTCCAAAAGATGTTTAATTATGCCTGTGATGTCACAGACTTAAAAATGAAAGACATTGTAATTGAAAGGAAGTATTGGCATGACGCAAGTTAACTGTAGTGAGCTGTGTTTCTTCCTCAGCTTCACTGTGATAGTAGAATTTTAATTAGCAGTTCCAAAACTTTGTCTTAGCATAGTCTGGTGACATATCTCAATAGAGCAGTGTCCTAGGTGACTTTATGATGCTTGTATCCCCAGGCATCTGTTCTCTTAATGCTGTAAATTATATTCTCCTCCTTCAAGACTGGTTCTGGGAGCAAAGGTGGGGAGAAGAAGAAGCACGGAGTTTGTTATCAGAGGCTGCAATCACTCCTCGAAGAGCAACACTCCTCCACATTCTGCGCTGCACTGTGTTGCCAGGGCACTGATGGAGCAGAACAGAGCACTCCTTTGCTTTTTAGTCGCTTTAGCTGGCTGAGGCAGAGTTTTCCCTGGACTGTTTTTTGCCTTTCCCGTTTCTTGAAATTGCTCCAACCTGCTGCGGATTGGCACCTGGGGAGCACTGAGAGCTTGCACTTTGTGACCTCTGGGGGCCTACTCTGAGCAGCAGCCTTTCCCAGTGCTGGAGGGATTGATAACAGAGTGAGCACCCACAGGAGAGACTTTCTGAAATTGTTCTTTTCAGAACAGCTAATGAGTTTTGTCATCTGGTATTGTTAATTTTTTGTGCTGGGGACTTCTTTGCCTGTTAAATAAACAGGGTTTTTTCCACTTTGCTCTGAGGAAATTTTTCCTAAACCTATTAGGGGAGGGGTCGTGTGGGGCCCTTTTTCGTGGTTTTCTGCCAAATTTGCCCTAAACCAGGACAAGCAGCATGTGCGACTTAGAGAATGATGGAATCACTTTGGTTGAAAAAGACCTTTAAGAACATTGAGTCTAAATGTAATTAGCAAATGCAACCACCAAGAAAGGTTTTGCTGTTTGAAGACAACATGGTTTATCTGGCAAGCTTTGCAAGTATTTGTGTCATCACAAGCATACATGTCCAATGCATTAGATGGGAATATAATAAGAAAACCACGTAAATCAACAGAATTATTCTCAGGGTAGGATATTTGCATGTTTCATCCTTCTTCCTAACTTCTTCAAATGTATTATATTTATATAGTAATGATTGGAATTTTTACTCTTTTGGCGGTTCTTAGCGTATTACTGACATTTTTGGCATACGAATGCCGAATGTGCTAATTCACCTAGTTTTTCAGATAAAGACAAACTTTAGTGTTGCTTAAGCTGAGGCAGAAACATTTAAATCCTACAGCCTCGTTCTTAGTACCTAATTTTTATTATAAAATCAGTGCACAATCTTGTCCCTTAAAGTCCAGCTAGCTCAGTTTATACCACCAAGGTGACATTAGTAGGGCTCAGGTGATGCTGCACACAGAAGCCCCCAGTGTGCAACTATAGCAGACAGAAATTCCATGCCGTTGGACAATCCCAGTGCTGGCTTTGGATCACCAGAATAGTAAAACTAGAGAGATTTGATGGAGAGCTCTCTGGTGGAAGTCGCCTGAAGAAGACAGCAGAACAACATCTGTGTGTTTGTACAAATAATAAGAATGTCATTTACAGGAAAAGATCTTCAAATCTATCTCACTTTTTCTGCTGATTATTTGTAAACTATATGCATTACATGCACAGTTTCACTGAGCATCTGAAATACAGCTGTGTTTAAGTGGACAGATTCAGGGTTGGGAAACAGTGAAATAAAGCTTTTCAGGAATACCTGACATACAAGTCCCACAGAAATTTATCTATTTTTTATGTCCAGATGCTTTTTAAAATAATGGGTGACCATTTAGCTACCTAATGATTTTAATCAGAAATACAAAGAAAATTTTACAGTCACATCTTTTATAGCTTGAATATTTTTCTTTGTTTATTTCCTGGTTTCCAATTCAAACATATAAATCATATGGTTAGGTAATGAGAACTCATCCTGCATAAAAATATTTAATGTATATTAACTGTATACATATGTATATTAAATCTATACTTCCAAATTAAGGATATGTTTTTCCTGGAACTGTTTTAAAATATTCTATCTGGATTCTCTCTTCCCCACACAATTATATGAAAATCATTTAAATATTATATTTTGACTTTACATGGTGCAATTATATTCAGAAATTCAAGGCTCTATTGTTAGATTGTTTACATAGTTTTCTGGCTCATCTAACTTCCCACAACCACTCTTTGCAACTATATATTTTTTGCAGTGAGGCATCACAGTGGTCTGTGAGAAGTTTTAATGTGAAGCAGAAATACATGCAAAACACACGTGACATATTCAACATATTTCACTTCAGAAAGTTACAGTATGCTTAGACAGGATGAAATCTAAAAAAAGTAAACTTAATACAACATCTCTAAATCTTGGAAATCTATTACCTGAACTTTGAGTCAATTTGCAGGACTCTGTAGAAATGCAAACGTGAAATCCAAGGAATAGAGGAGAAGGTGTATTGGGCAGGGGTACAGAAGATTGCTCTGAAGGAGCATCCTATAAAAATAGCAGCTGCTTCTGCTGGCGCCAACATAGAGAATTTCTGCCACCAGCCTAATTTTCTGGGGATATTTGACCACTCTTGAGGGCTTGCAGATATGAATGAATCTGTCCTTTGATCTTTTTTTTCTTTTCAATCGCTATGACCTCATTTGCTGTACCATATCGTTTTATAAACAGACATGTTTCAACTGTTTGAAAGCCATAGTTGAAAGTGAGGTTTCACTTTTGAGTTGGCTGTCAAAAGAATTAATTTTCTACTTTAAGAAAATATCAATAGAAACATTCAATCCACTCCTATGATACAGATTCATTTTGAATTTACAGGGTAATTTGCAATGGTGGTTGTACTGCAGGAGCAATAAATATGACTTGCTTGGTTTCTAATGATGGTAATAGTCCTCTTTGTATTACTATAAGGATTGAATACACCATCATTATTTTCCTGGTTTTATTGTGCTGTAAAGGAAAAAAAAATTGCATTAACCAAGGAGTAAAATGCATGCATTTAGCATCATTCTTGCAGGCAGTCCTCAATTTTGAAAATACCTCTCAGAAGCTGCATCAAATGGGAAAGTTTGACTAATGGCAGAATGCAGAACCTGCCATTTAGGATCCAGTACAAAACAACAGCCAAGAAATTATTAGTTGATACTGCATGAGTACAAAGACGCCTCTATTTAAAGGTGAAAAATAGTCCATGTGAAACTTGTTTGATGAATAAAAAATGATGCTAATCAAGAGATTACAGTTCCAAGTGTGCTACAAAGCTTTTCTTGTAATTAACATCATTCCCAGCATGAAAAAAATCTATTTTTATTATAGATTTTTTAAGAGTGCACAATAGTTTGGAAAAAAGTGCTTTTCTTTTTCTATTAATATGAACTGTGTATCATTTTAAGAGATACTGTAAACAGGTTTTTGAAAACAATGTTATTTTAAAAGTTAATTCTATTCATAAATACTTCACATGTAAAAATTTGATCTGCTGTTCATTCTGAAGATTCTTAATGTCCCTGTTGTATTCTCTTCTCACTAGTACAGGAGATCAGTCTCACCTGCATTCTAATGCTTTTTTATTTTTCTGATAGCATTGCTTAGACATCCTTGTCTCCATTACCATCATGATTTCCATTTCAAGTGATGAGAATTTTTCTTCAGGATTGGTGAAGTTAAGTTTCATAATATTTATGTCAAGTCAATTTGAAGGTTTTTTTTTTTTCAAAAGAAATCTCTTCCTTTCTTATGAAAACCATTGGCAATAGCAAACCTGCTCAGATTTCAGGAAATGAAATAATACACCTGCACTTTACAATGTCCTCTAGTTTTGGGTTTTTTTCCACCAGAAAAAGAAAACTGTTGTTTTCTTCTTCTTCTATCACCTTCGACTTTATTCAAAATCTTTTTAAACCTTTATATTTGTTTATAGCTAATTACTTTCACAGTGTCCTATAGTATATGCATTTGAAAAGGCCATTTGTACATATTCTAGTGACTTACTTCTATTCTATAAAGAAATGGCTGTACTTCTATTAAACACAAAGATGCAGTAATATTTTACCTAATATAAATCTAAAAATCCCAACTATTAAAAATGATACCAGCAAATGATGTCTTTAAGATCATATAAGAAGGAGAATTTTTCCAGAACAATGTGCAGTTCTTCCCAATTCTATTTTTCCTTCAGATTACTTTGTACACAATTATTTTTACACAGTCGTCTAATTGTGACATGTTACTACTGGGGTAGAGTATTCCCTGCTAGCATTGGAATTTACTAGATTGTAGCTGTGTTCAAATTTGCTGAAGGCACAATTTTTTTTGATGAACACACTTTAGCAAGCAAGAGAGCTTCTTAGTCTTTAGATGCTATGAGTTCCAGAAGAAAACATGCTTTGTGCTCTGAAAAGAGATCAAAAACTTATTTCTGGGGTTGCCGCCCTCTTCATACAGAAAGCACACAGAGGGCTTTGAAGCAGCACTTTCATATTCTTTGCATTCACCAGTAAATCTGAGACAGAGCTTGCCCCAAGGTTCATGCAACAATATTCTTTTGATGCAACTGTTAATCAGACAATACCTCTGGAGAAATTTGCAGTGGCTAAAAGTAAGTCCTTCCTAGGAAATCTACTGTAATATTTCAGAAGTTATTCGCATTTGCTGTTGCTAAACTCTGCTGCCTAGCTGTCAAATATGTTTGGGACCATGATGAAATAATTCTAAACAATGTACTGATGCTGCACTATTGAGTAAATAGAGATATTTTCCACAGGTGTCAGGGAAAAATATTTCTATTGGTAAAAATGAATTTAATAGAAAACAGTTAAGAGCATGGTAGAAAAAAAATTGCATCAATAGAATGAAGATGCCCAGAATTCTTATTTTGAAGTTATGCTTCAAATACTTATTTTGAATACTTATTTTGAAGTTATGACTTATTTTGAAGAGTCAATATTTTCTAAAGAAGGTTGTGAAACTTACTAAGAAGTAGGAGTACATTCCATGTGACTGGTGTTGAAGATCATGTTTCCAATTTACAAAAAACATCTTATTAAAAGAAGAATGTTCTGCCTTGTAGAAAAGTAACCCATTAGTAATTTTATCAAAGGTAGGATTAGATCAATTATTCCTGCAAGACTGTAGTAGTACTATGAAAAGCCTTTTGGCGTCTATTTAACCACAGGAAACTTGAGAAAGCAGAAGAGTATCTTTCCCTGCTGCAAGTTTTACTTCCTATTTGCTAGCGCTGCTTAAACATTGTGTAAAGAAAACAAGTCAAAATAAGGCTATGGTATACAAGCAACTGTAGCTATCCATTCTGTTTTAGCCAATTTTAACTAGAAAGTATGAGACACATGCTCTTGTTGAATATTCTCATGCATAGATGGAGAATATCGTCCCTAATAAATGGGGCCTCTGGACAAAGGAACAAATGCAGATGAATTTCAGGGAAAGAAATTATTGGAGAGTTAACTGAAATTCCTCAACTTTACAAGAAACTATGTCCAGTAATCCCAACCAGAAACATATACAACTCCATTTTCAAATGGGTTGCATCTATGGTCCTCTGTTCTTCCTTTAAGAAGGAACTATGTTTTAAATAAATCTTCAAAATGGTGTGGCTAAAGACCTTAGATGCCTCCATTTTTTTTTCCCAGAAGCAACTGTCTCAACACCTCTTTAAAGCTGACTTTTTCCCTTAAGATGCTGTATTTTAAAAGAGCCTCTAAAATACAATTTCATTTAACAGGGTATTTCAAACATCATTTACAAATTTAGTCCAAAAGTAACACTCTTCCTAGTAATCTTTTTTTGTAGCTCAGTGCTAACATAGGCAGCAAAGAAGAGAATAGACCACAGCTCTTTCTGGAGCATTTTGAACAAATGTTCTTGCTTATGTTCTAATAATTTACTTCACCAGAATGCCTAATGATGAAAAAAAGATTGTGAAGACATTACCAGAAGTAATATATGGTAATGGATGTCTGCGATTTCTCAAGTAGAATTCATATGACATAGAGGATACTTGGCAAGCAGCAAATGAAGGGGCTTTCTTCAACTCTCAGACTCAAGCCACATATCACTAATTTAATAAAAAGATAACAAGAAGGATATTTTTTAACAGTGAACATGAAAGCTAATTACACCTCTACGATGGACAGCTAAATCTTATGAATATATAGTGTCTGATTTAGAAAAAAATTAAGAATTATCACAGTTTAAAGAAACACAGGCTCCTAAACACTTTGCTGATAGAACACAGCCTATTCTTTGGCTGAAATGAAGCAGGTAGACAGGACTTAGGAAATATTTTTTTGTGGATCAAACATTTATTTTCTAAAGTGATGCTGACAGATGGTGAACTCAGCAACTTAGATATTGCACAGTAAACAAGGGTACATAACTTGCTCCATCAAGTTATCCTTGGGAATCATCATCTAACGGGATTTTCCCCTGCATCTGTGAAAATATGCCTACCTTTTCGACAATACTTCTGCAGCAGCATTGTTTGGCCTTGTCAGCTGGTATGGAGCGTAAATTAACAGCAGTAAAGTGGTCAAGGGAATTTGCTTCAATGTATTTTGATCTCCTGGACATTTTGGAGACCCGCTTCAGCCCTGCTTGTCAAACACAGTCTTTAAAGGGTGCTAAAACAATTGTTTAGGCTGTGGATCACATGAAGAAGTACTTTCTGGTGTCCCCATTGGGCCATATGCTCTTTATTGTCTCCCTCAACTTCTCCATCACCTCTCATCTATTTTACATGAGCTATGCTCAAGGCACATAGGTGCTCCCCCTATGTCCAGAAAAAGCTTCACTAGTACTAGTGTTCTATGTAAACCTCAACTTAGTCTGAAATAAAAGCTTTTTTCTAAGAGCATCTGAGAGGTTTGTGTGAAGCACAGATATTTGTCATATGCAATTTTGAATATCAGAGGAAAAAGAAGATGGAAAGAAGTTTTTAATTTTACTGGCTTTAGTTTTAAATTCCATGCACTTTTTCAAGGAGTGTGAAGCACAAATGCACATCAACATAATTTGTCACCTGTTAGTCAGTATTTATATAAAATGAGCTTCAAATCAAAAGAATTTCAAACCTTTCCTCAAAGTTTATATGCCTAGATTTATTATTTCTGACACATATTAGATGAACGGAAGACATTTTTTACTGTGGGTGTGCTGGAACACTGGAACAGGTTGCCCAGAGAAGTTCTGGATATCCCATCCATGCAAGTATTTGAGGTCGGGTTGGATGGGGCTTTGAGCAGCAACAAAGGACAATCTTGATGGTAGAGAAGAAAAGTATGAATATAGAAGAAACTCAGATTGAAGAATAGGAGCAAGTTTCCTCTCAGTTCTTGGGGTAAATTCAAGGTTGTACAAAATTACATTTATCTGTGATTTTTCACTCCTGTAATAGAAAGCTGAATGAAAACAATGTAGGAAATATCAACTTTTAAAAGAGATAAAAATTACAGCATAAAATACATGATTTATCTCACAAGAAGAAATTGGGCCAGTCCATAAAACATCTCCGATCGTGTTCTACAATGTGCACCGAGGTCTGCAGAGTGTTTAGCAAGAAGCAAAATAAAGTTTTCCGAAATTACTTCCATTGGAATGTTAATGAGATTTGAAAACGAGGGAGACTGGAAAGCTACTATTTTCTATAGAATTGCACGCTGCACGTCCAAACCCGGTGTCGCGAAGCTTCGTTCTTCCCCTTTCAGCAGCTGTGGCACTGTCGGGCTCTCGGACGGGAAGAGCAATGGGCTGGTCGCGGTGCAAAAGCTTTTCCAGTCCAGTTCTACAAGTTTCACGGTGGTCTGTGGAATTTTCAGCAAGGAGCAAAAAAAAGTTTTCCGATACTTCTTCCATTTGAATGTTAATGTGACTGGAAAACGTGGGAGAGTGGAAAGGTACTGCTGTCTATCAGACTGCAAGCGGCACATATTATCCCAAAGTTTTGCGGCTCCGTTTTCGGCCTTTCGGTAGCTGCGGCATTGTCTAGCTCCCGGAGGCGAAGGAGCGGCATCTTCGCACGAAGAGCATCGTACCGTTCGAAGAGCAATGCGCTGGTCGAGGTGTACGCCTGAGCGCGGCCTCTGCTGAAAGTCGCCCTGGGCGGGCGCTTAGCTTCCGAGAGCTCTGTGTCTTCGTCTGTAGCGTCTCTTGACGCCCAAATGTTAGCAAAAAGCTTTTCCACTATGTCTCACAAGGAGAAAATGGGTCAGTCCAGAAAACATCTCCGATCGTGTTCTACATTGTGCACCGAGGTCTGCAGTGTTTAGCTAGAGCAAAAGAAAGTTTACCAAAACTCCTTCGATTCGAATGTTTATGAGACTCGAAAACACAGGAGAGTGGAAATGTGCTGTTTTCTATAGGTTTGCACGCTTCTCCCACAAACCCAGTGTCCTAAAGCTTCGTACTTCCCCTTTCGGCACCTGTGGCACTGTCGGGCTCCCGGAGGCGAAGAAGCGGCTTCTTCGCACGAAGCGCATCTTGTCTGTCAAAGAGTATCGTGCCTCTCGAAGAGCAATGCACTGGTCTCGGTGCACTCCGGAGTGCGGCCTCTGCTGAAAGACGCCCGGGACAAGCGCTTAGCTTCGGAAATCTCCATAACTTCGTCTTTTGCGTTTCTTGTCTCACACATCTTAGCAAAAAGCTTTTCCACTAGTTCTAGCAAGGAGAAACTGGGCCAGTCCAGATAACACCTCTGATCGTGCTCTAAAATGTGCACCCAGGTCTGCAGAGTGTTTAGCTTAAAGCAAATGAAAGTTGTCCAAAACTACTTCCATTCGAATATTAATGTGACTGGAAAACGCGGGAGAGTGGAAAGATACTGTTTTTTATAGGTTTGCATGTGAAACTTCCAAACTTTATATCGTGAAGCTTCGTTCTTCGCCTTTGGGCAGCTGCGGCACTGTCGGGCTCCCGGAGGCGAAGAAGTGGTTTCTTCGCACGAAGAGCATCGTGCAGATCGAAGAGCATTGTGCCGTCGCTGTGCACTGCGGAGCGCGGCCTCTGGTGTAAGGCGCCCGGGACAGGCCCTTAGCTTCGGAAAGCTCCGTATTTAACATCTCTTGTCGCCAACATCTTAGCAAAAACTTTTCCTCTATGTCTCGCAAGGAGAAACTGGGCCAGTCCAGAAATCATCTCCGATCGTGTTCTTCAATGTGCACAGAGGTCTGCAGAATGTTTAGCTTAAAGCAAAAGAAAGTTGTCCAAAATTCCTTCCTTTCGAAAGTTATTGTGCGTTGAAAGCGCAGGAGAGTGGGAAGGTACTCTTTTCCATCATTTTGCAGGTAGCGCACACAATCCTAGTGTTGTCCGGTTTGGTTTTTCGCCTTTCCGAATCTGTCTTTCTCTCTTTGGTTCTTTTCATGCAAGTCTTTACCTGACAATATACCTGTGAAAATTTGCTGTAACAGAAAACAATCCCTTCCTAGGAAATCTACTGAAACGGTTCAGAAGTCATTCCCTTCTGCTGCTCCTAAACTCTGCTATCTAGCTCTCAGATATGTTTGGAACCATGTTGAAATAATTCTTAGCAATGCACTGATGCTGCACTATTGAGTAAACATGAGTATTTTCCATAGGTGTCTGGGAAAAGTATTTCTATTGGTAAATATGAATTTAATAGTAAACAGTAACAGCATGGTAGAAAAGAGATTACATCAATACAATGAATATGTCCAGAATTCTTATTTTGAAGTTACAGAGAGTCAGTATTTTCTAAAGAATCTTGTGAAACTTATTCAGAATAGCAGTGCATTCCACGTGACTGGTACACAAGTTCATATTTCCAACCTGCAAAAAACATAACATTAAAAGAACAATGCTGTGCCTTGTAGAAAAGTAACCCATTTTTATTTTACCAAGGATATGATTAGATCTATTATTCCTACAAGACAGTAGTAGTACTACAAAAAGCCTTTTGGCGTCTATTTTCCTACAGAAAACAGAAAGCAGAAGAATATCTTTCCCTGCTAAAAGATGTACTTCCTATTGTCTAGTGCTGCTTAAACATTGTCTAAAGCAAACTTATCAAAATAAGACTATTGTGTACAAACAACTGTAATTTTACCCAGCAGGTATGAGTCACGCACTCTAGTTGAATATTTTAATTCATAGATGGAATATACCATCACTAACAAATGGGGACCCTGGACAAAGGAGCAAATGCAGATGAATTTCAGGGAAGGAAATCATTGGAGAGCTAACTGCAGTCCCTCGACTTTACAAGAAATTATGTCCGATAATCCCAACTAGAAACAAGTAGAACTCAATTTTCACATGAATTGCATCTATGGTCCTCTGTTCTTCCTATATGAAGAAACTACGTTTTGAATCAATGTTCAAAATGGTATGGCTAAAGACCTTATTATGTCTCCATTTTTTTTTCCAGAAGTAACTGCCTCAAAACCTCTTTAAAGCTGACTTTTTCCCTTAGGATGCCCTATTTTAAAAGACCATTTGTCGTTTTACAGGATATTCCAAACATCATTTCCAAATTCAGATTACAAGTAACTCTCTTCCTAGTAATCTTTCTTTTTTTGCATCTCAGTGCTAGCATAGGCAGCCGAGGAGAATAAACCACAGCTCTTTCTGGAGCATCTTGAACACATGCCCTTGCTTATGTTCTAATGATTCACTGCACCAAAACACCTAATGATGAAGAGAAGGTTTTGAAAGCATTACTAGTAGTGTTACATGGCAATGTATGGGTGTGATTTCTCAAGCAGAATTTGTATCACATAGATGATACTTGGCAAAGAGCAAATGAAGGAGTTTTTTTCAGCTGTGCCATGTGGGAACTCAGCACATACCTCCGGATTTCCAGAGATGCCGAGGGAACCCTTAGTGGGCTCGGAAGTCCTGGAATGTCTCCAGAAGTACTTGATGGCTAGACATTGACCCTTCTAGGGATGTGCCACATGTGTATGCGGACATGGGAATCACTCGGGTTTGAATGGTGTAGGAAAGATATATTTACAGGATGAAATCTATATATTAGTATTTTGGTACAGGGGTTTGTGGAGACAAGACGGAGAAATTGGGGCGTGTCTCATACTTTTTTCTTTTTCTTGTCGTCCATCTTCTGTGGTGATTTTGGCACCTGGGGATTGGTTTGTGGTGAAGGTGCACTTGCTAATAAGGGTGAAAGGTATTGGGAATAAAAGGTAAATATGATATACGTAGTTTTTACTATAAAAAGACATGACCATCTAGTGGTTGTCGGAGTGTCCTTGGTTGCCTTGCGGGTTAGATCTCAGCTGGGCAGAAAAAAAATACTGTAGATAAGAAATAATAAACAATCTGGAAACTTAAATACTGAAGAGTCCAGGCTCGTCCTAGGAAGGGTGGGCTGACTCAGAACCATCCTACGCGTGTCCGGACAGAGACAGACAGCTGAAACTGGACACTCCGACTGATGTTTCTTGTGCGTAATTTAAAATAAAGATAACAAGAAGGATATTTTTTTAACAGTGAACATGACACTTAATTACACTTCTTCGATGGACAGCTGAATATTATGAATAGACAGTCTGATTTAGAAAAAACCAAAATTATTACAGTTAAAAAAAATATAGGATCATAAACACTTTGCTGATAGAACACAGCCTATTCTTTGGCTGAAATGAAGCAGGTAGACAGGACTTATGAAATAATTTTTTGTGGATCAAACATTTATTTTCTAAAGTGAGGCTGACAGATGGTGAACTCAGCAACTTAGATATTGCACAGTAAACAAGGGTACATTACATAACATAAGCTATTTGCTTAGATGTAGGTGACAAGAGGAACTTACTACATTGCACTGCAAAGCTAATGTCGGCACAACAGTGGTATTGTGTGCCAAGCTTGCACGCTGACAGAAAACAGTACCTTTTTGCTCTCGTGCCTTTTAATTAAAATTAACAGTCGAATGCAAAGAAGTTTTTGGAAACTTCATTCTCGTTCTTGCAAAACACTCTGCAGACCTGCGTGCTTGGTCTACATCTGGATGGGAGATGTTTTCTGAAGAGGCACAGTCTTTCCTTGCGAAACATAGTGAAAGGGAAATTTGTTTAGATGTAGGTGACAAGAGGCAATTACTACAGTACATTGCAAAGCTAATGTCTGCACAACACTGGCATTGTGTGCCCAGCTTGCAAACTGATAGTAAACAGTACCTTTCTACTGTCCTACCTTTTCATTCACATTAACAGTCGAATGCAAGGAGTTTTGAACTGGTTTCTTTTGTTTCTTCCAAACACTCTGCACACCAGCGTGCAATCTCTAGGACAGATAGGAGATGTTTGCTGACTAGACACAGTTTCTCCTTTGTCAACATAGTGAAAAAGCTATTTGCTTAGATGTAGGTGACAAGAGGCACTTACTACAGTGCACTGGAGAGCTAATGTCTGCACAACACTGGCATTGTGTGCCTAGCTTGCAAGGTGATAGAAAACAGAACCTCTTTGCTCTCGTGCCTTTTAATTCACATTAACCATCAAACGCAAGGAGTTTTGGGCAACTATATTCTCCTTAGTGAAAAACACTCTGAAGACCTGCGTGCTACGTCTAGAGCCGGATAGGAGATGTTTTCGAAAGAGGCACAGTTTCTCCTTGCGAGACATAGTGAAAGAGAAATTTTCTTAGATTTAGGTTACACGAGGCACTTACTACAGTGCACTGCATAGCTAATGTGTGCACAACATTGGCATTGTGTGCCCAGCTTGCAAACTGATAGAAAACAGTACGCTTCCACTCTTCTGCCTTTTCCATTAGAAGAAACATTGGAATGGATGGAATTTTGCTAACTTTCTTTTTATTCCTGCAAAACGTTTTGCAGACCTGCGTGCATCTTCTAGAACACTATAGGAGATGTTTTCTGAACAGGAACAGTGTCTTCTTGCGAGACATAGTGAAAAAGCTATTTGCTTAGATGTAAGTGACAAGAGGAACTTAGTACAGTACACTGCAAAACTATTGTCTGCACAACACTGGCATTGTGTGCCCAGCTTGCAAACTGATAGAAAATACTACCTTTCCACTCTCCTGATTTCTCAATTCGCAGTAACTTTCGAAAGGAAGGAGTTTTTGACAACGTTCTTTTCCTTCTTGCAAAACTCACTGCAGACCTGCGTGCAACCTCTAGAACACGATGGGAGATGTTTTCTGAAGAGGCACAGTTTCTCCTTGTGAGACAAAATGCAGAAGCTTTTTGCTATCGTTTAGCCTGCAGGAGACACTAGAGACCAGGATACGGAGCACTGCAAACCTAAGTGCAGGTGCCGGGCGCCTTTCGGCAGTAGCTCTGCTCCACAGCACACCGTGACCGGCAAAATGCCCTTCGATCGGCACAATGCTCTTCGTGCGAGGAAGCAGCTTCTTCTCCTCCGCGAGATGGAGATTGCAGCATCTTCCGAACGGCCAACTACGAAGCGGCACAGAACTGGGATTGTGTAAGCAGCTTGCAAACCGATAGAAAACACTACTTTTCCACTCTCCTGCCTTTTCCAGCCACATTATTATTGGAACGGATGGAGTTTTGGACAACTTTCTTTTGTTTCTTGCAAAACATACTGCGGACCTGCGTGAAACACGCAGAACACGATGCGAGATATTTTCTGTCCTGGCACAGTTTCTCTTTGCGAGACATAGCGTAAAAGTTTTTGACTTAGGTGTACGTTACAAGAGACACTTAGAGACGAAAATAGCTAGCTCTCCGAAGCTAAATGCACGTACTGGGTGTCTATCGGCAGTAGCTGCGCTACGGAGAGCACCGCCACTGGTGCAATGCTCTTCGACCGGCACAATGCTCTTTGCGTGAAGAAGGCCCTTGTTCACCTTCTGGCGACGGAGAAACCATCAGCTTTCTAAAAGGCGAACAAAGTACACGCACAACACTGGGATCCCGTAAGAAGCTTAAAAAATGATACAAAACAGTACCTTTCCACTCTCCTGACTTCTCCATTCGCTGTAATATTCAAATGGTAGGACGTTAGGAGAACTATCTTTTCCTTCTTGCAAAACATTCTGCAGACCTGTGTGCAACCTCTAGAGCCCGATAGGAGATGTTTGCTGAACAGGCACAGTTTCTCCTTGCGAGACATAGGGAAAAGCTATTTGCTTAGATGTAGGTTACAAGAGGCACTTTCTACAGTGCACTGCATAGCTAATGTGTGCACAACATTGGCATTGTGTGCCCAGCTTGCAAACTGATAGAAAACAGTACGCTTCCACTCTACTGCCTTTTCCATTAGCAGTAACATTCGAATGGAAGGAGTTTTGGACAACTTGCTTTTCCTTCTTGCAAAACACTCTGCAGACGTGCGTGCATCCTCTAGAACAGGGTGGGAGATGTTTTCTGAACAGGCACAGTTTCTTCTTGCGAGACATAGTGAAAGAGCTGTTTGCTTAGATGTAGGTGACAAGAGGAACTTTCTACAGTACACTGCAAAGCTATTGTCTGCACAACACTGGCATTGTGTGCCCAGCTTGCAAACTGATAGAAAACAGCACCTTTTTGCTCTCGTGCCTTTTCATTGACATTAGAAGTCTAATGCAAAGAGTTTTCAACAACTTTCTTTTCCTTCTTGCAGAACACTCTGCAGACTTGCGCGCAACCTCTAGAATACGATGGGAGATGTTTTCTGAAGAGGGACTGCTTCTCCTTGTGAGACATAGTGAAAGAGAAATTTGTTTAGATGTAGGTCACTAGAGGGCGTTCTGTAATACACTGCATTACTAATGTGTGTACAATATTGGCATTTTGTGCCTAGCTTGCAGACTTACAGAAAACAGTACCTTTCTACTCTCCTGATTTCTCCATTCGCAGTAACATTCGAATGGAAGGAGTTTTGGACAACTTTATTCTACTTCTTGCAAAAGACTCTGCAGACCTGCGTGCAACATCTGGAGCCCGATAGGAGATGTTTTCTAAAGAGGCACAGTTTCTCCTTGCGAGACATAGTGAAAGAGCTATTTGCTTAGATGTAGGTGACAAGAGGCACTTACTACAGTGCACTGGAGAGCTAATGTCTGCACAACAATTGCATTGTGTGCCTAGCTTGCACGCTGATAGAAAACAGAACCTCTTTGCTCTTGTGCCTTTTAATTCACATTAACAATCAAATGCAAGGAGTTTTAGGCAACTTTATTCTCCTTAGTGAAAAACACTCTGCAGACCTGCGTGCTAAGTCTAGAGCCGGAGAGGAAATGTTTTCGAAAGAGGCACAGTTTCTCCTTGCGAGATATAGTGAAAGAGAAATTTGCTTGGATATAGGTGACAAGAGGAACTTACTACAGTGCACTGCATTGCTAATGTGTGCACAACACTGGCATTGTGAGTCCAGCTTGCAAACTGATAGAAAATGCTGCCTTTCTACTCTCCTGACTTCTCCATTCGCAGTAACTTTCGAATGGAAGGAGTTTTGGACAACTTTCTTTTCCTTCTTGCAAAACTCACTGCAGACCTGCGTGCAACCTCTAGAACACGATGGGAGATGTTTTCTGAAGAGGCACAGTTTCTCCTTGTGAGACAAAGTGCAGAAGCTTTTTGCTATCGTTTAGCCTGCAGGAGACACTAGAGACCAGGATACGGAGCTCTGCAAAGCTAAGTGCCGGTGCCGGGCGCCTTTCGGCAGTAGCTCTGCTCCATAGCACACCGTGACCGGCAAAATGCCCTTCGATCGGCACAATGCTCTTCGTGCGAGGAAGCAGCTTCTTCTCCTCCGCGAGATGGAGATTGCAGCATCTTCCGAACGGCCAACTACGAAGCGGCACAAAACTGGGATTGTGTAAGCAGCTTGCAAACCGATAGAAAACACTACTTTTCCACTCTCCTGCCTTTTCCAGCCACATTATTATTGGAACGGATGGAGTTTTGGACAACTTCCTTTTGTTTCTTGCAAAACACACTGCGGATGTAGGTTACAAGAGGCACTTACTACAGTGCACTGCATAGCTAATGTGTGCACAACATTGGCATTGTGTGCCCAGCTTGCAAACTGATAGAAATCAGTACCTCTCCACTCTTCTGCCGTTTCTATTCACATTAATATTTAAATGCAAGGTATTTTAGACAACTTTTTTTGCTTCTTGCAAGACACTCTGCACGCCTACGTCCACCATCTAGAACTCGATGGGAGATGTTTTCTGAACTGGCACTGTTTCTCCTTGCAAGACACAGTGAAAAAGCTATTTTCTTAGATGTAGGTGACAAGAAACACTTACTGCAGCACACTGACAAGCTAATTGCTACGCAACACTGCGATTGTGTAAGCGGTTTGCAAATGGATAGAAAACAGTACCTTTCCACTCTCCTGCCTTTTCCATTCACATTACTATTCAAATGGAAGGAGTTTTTGACAACTTTGGTTGGCTTCTTGCAAAACATTCCACACACCTCCGTGCGACCTCTAGAACGTGGTAGGAGATGGTTACAGAACAGGAACATTTTCTCCTCGCGAGACATAGTGAAAAAGCTTTTTGCTTTGATGTAGGTGACCAGAGGCACTTACTACTGTGCCCTGGAAATCTAATCGTAGCACAACACTGGGATTGTGTGTCCAGCTTGCAAAGTGATAGAAAACACTACCTTTCCACTCTCCTGCATTTTCCTTTTCTAGGAACATTCGAATGGAAGGCTTTTGGGACAAGTTTCTTTTTCTTGTTGCGGAACACTCTGCAGACCTGCATGCAACCTCTAGAACACGATGGGAGATGTTTTCTGAACAGTCACACTTGCATTTAAATATTAATGTGAATCAAAAAGCAGGAGAGTGGATAGGTACTGATTTCTATCAGTTTGCAAGCTGAGCATAAAATCCCTGTGTTGTGCATACATTAGCTTTGCACTGCCCTGCAGTAAGTGTCTATTGTCACCTACATTTAAGCAAATAGCTTTTCCACTATGTCTCGCAAGGAGAAACTGTGCCTGTTAAGCAAATATCTTCCATTGTGTTTTAGAGGTTGCACGCGGGTGTGGGGAGTGTTTAGCAAGAAGAAAAAGAAAGTGTTCCGCAACGCCTTCCATTCGAATAGTAATGTGAATGGAAAAGGCAGAAGAGTGGAAAGGTACTGTTTTCTATCATATTGCAAGCTGCTTACACAATCCCTGTGTTGTGCAGCCATTAGCTTTGCAGTGCAGTGTAAAAAGTCCCTCTTGTCGCCTATATATAAGTAAATAGCTTTTACTCTATGTCTCGCAAGTAGAAATTGGGCCTGTTCAGAGAACATCTCCTATCTTGTTCTAGAGGTTGCAGGCAGGTCTCCAGAGTTTTTTGGAGAAGGAAAAGAGAGTTGTGCAAAACCCCTTATATTCGAATAGTAATGTGAATGGAAAAGGCAGGAGAGTGGAAAGGTACTGTTTTCTATCTGTTTTAAGGTAGCTTACCCAATCCCAGTATTGTGCGGTCACGTTGTTCGCCTTTCGAGATCTGATGGTCTCTCCGTCGCCAGGAGGCCAACACGCAACTTCTTGCCGCGAAGAACATTGGGCTGGTCGAACAGCATTGTGCCGGTGGCGGCTCTCTCCATAGCACAGCTTCTGCCGATAGACACCGGGGACCCGCCTTTGGCTTTGGAGAGCTAGCTATTTTCGTCTCTAAGCATATCTTGTCCCCTACATCTAAGCAAAAAGCTTTTCCACTATATCTCGCACGGAGAAACAGTTCCAGTACAGAAAACATCTCTCATTGTCTTCTAGAGGTTGCACGCATGAGTGCAGAGTGTTTTGCAAGAAGCAAAAGAAAGTTGTGCAAAACTCCATCCGCTCGAATAATAATGTGCCTGGAAAAGGCAGGAGAGTGGAAAAGTAGTGTCTTCTATCAGGTTGCAAGCTGCTTACACAATCCCAGTTTTGTGCCGCTTTGCAGCTCGCCGTTCAGAAGCCGCCGCAGTCTCTATCTCCCGGGGAAGAAGAAGACGCTTCTTGCCGCGAAGAGAATCATGCGGTTGAAGGGTATTGCGCCGATCGCGGTGTGCTCCGGAGCACAGCTACGGCCGAAAGGCGCCCGGAAGCAGCGTTTAAAGTTACAGTGCTCCGTGTCTTGGTCTTTAGCGTCTCCTGTCAGCTACACCTTAGCAAAAAGCTTTTTCATTATGTCTCGACAGGAGAAACTGTGTCTGTTCAGAAAACATCTCCCATCGTGTTCTAGAGGTTGCACGCAGGTCTGCAGAGTGTTCTGCAACAAGAAAATAAACTTGTCCAAAACGCCTCCCATTCGAATGTTCCTAGAAAGGGAAAATGCAGGAGAGAGGATAAGTACTGTTTTCTATCAGTTTGGAAGATGGACACACAATACAAGTGTTATACTACGATTAGCTTTGCAGTGCACTGTAATAATTGCCTATTGTTACTACATCAAACCGAATAGCGTTTTCATTATATCTCTTCAGGAGAAACGGTACCAGTTCAGAAAACATCTTTCATTTTTTCTAGAAGTTGCACAGATGTGTGTGGAGTGTTTTGCAAGAAGAAAAAGAAAGTTGTCCAAAACTCCTTCCATTCGAATAGTAATCTGAATGGAAAAGGCAGGAGAGTGGAAAGGTACTGTTTTCTATCTGTTTGTAAGCTGCTTACAAAATCCCAGTGTTGTTCAGCAATTAGATTTTCAGTGCACTGCAGTAAGTGCCTCTTTTCACCTGCATCTAAGCAAATTGCTGTTTCCCCATGTCTCGCAAGGAGAAACAGTGCCAGTTCAGAAAATATCTCGCATCGAGTTCTAGAGTTTGCACGCAGGTGTGCAGAGTGTTTTGCAAGAAGTCAAAGAAAGTTTTCTAACACGCCTTGCATTCAAATATAAATGTGAATAGAAAAGGCAGGAGAGTGGAGAGGCAGTGTTTTCTATCAGTTTGCAATCAGCTTACGCAATCTCCGTGTTGTGCAGCAATTACCTTGCAGTGCACTGTAGTAAGTGACTCTTTTCACCTATATCTAAGCAAATTGCTTTTTCCCCATGTCTTGCAAGGAGAAACTGTGCCAGTTCAGAAAACATCTCCAATCTTGTTGTGGAGGGTGCAAGCAGGTGTGGGGAGTGTCTTGAAAAAAGCAAAAGAAAGATGTCCAAAACTCCTTCCATTCAAATATAAATATGAATAGAAAAGGCAGGAGAGTGGAATGGTACTGTTTTCTATCCGTTTGCAATCTGCTTACACAATCGCAGTGTTGTGTAGCAATTAGCTTGTCAGTGCACTGCAGTAAGGGCGTCTTGTAACCTACATCTAAGCAAATAGCTTGTTTGCAGTTTCTCGCAAGGAGAAACTGTGCCTGCTCAGAAAACATCTGCTATCCCGACTAGAGTTTGCACACATGTCAGTGGAGTATTCTGCAACAAGAAAGAGAAAGTTGTCCAAAACGACTTCCTTTCGAATATTATTGGCAATGGAAAAGACAGGAGAGTGGAAAGGTACTGTTTTCTCTGAGTTTCCAATCTGCTTACAAAATGCCAGTGTTCTACAGCGATTACCTTTGCAGTGCACTGTAGTACGTGCCTCTTGTTTCCAACCTCTAAGCAAGTAATCTTTTCAGTATATCCCGCAGGGAGAAACTGTGTGCCTGTTCAGAAAACATCTCTCCTGGTGTTCTAGAGGTTGCACGCGGGTCTGCAGAGTGTTCTGCAACAAGAAAAAGAAACTTCTCTAAAACGCCTTCCATTCGAATGTTCCTAGAAAAGGAAAATGCAGGAGAGTGGAAAGGTACTGTTTTCTATCACTTTGCAAGCTGGACACACAATCCCAGTGTTGTGCAGCAATTCGATTTCAGGGAACTGTAGTAAGTGCCTCTTCTTACCTACATCGCAGCAATGTGCTTTTTTCTCCACGTCTCGCAAGGAGAAAGTGTGCCAGTTAAGAAAAAATATCCCAGCGAGTTTTAGAGTTTGCACGCAGGTCTGCAGGGTGTTTTGCAACAAGAAAAAGAAAATTGTCCAAAATGCCTTCGATTCCAATATTAATGGCAATGGAGTAGGCAGGAGAGTGGATAGGTACTGTTTTCTTTCAGTATGTAAGCTGCTTACAAAATGCCAGTGTTGTGCTAAAATTAGCTTCGCAGTGCACTGTAGTAAGTGCCTATTGTCAACTGCATCGAAGAAAAAGCTTTTTCAGAATGTCTCGCAAGGAGAAAGTGTGCCTGATCAGTAAACATCTGCTGTGGTGTTCTGGAGGTTGCACGGAGGGCTGCAGAGTGTTTTGCAAGAAGCAAAAGAAAGTTGTCCAAGACGCCTTCCTTTCGAGTATAAATGTGAATGGAACGGCAAGAGATGGTAAGGTTCTGTTGTCTACCACTTTGCAAGCTGGGCACACAATCCCAGTGTTGTGCTTCGATTAGCTTTGCAGTGCACTGTAATAATTGCCTATTGTGAACTACATATAACCAAAAAGCTTTTTCAGTATATCTCTTAAGGAGAAATTGTGCCATTTAGGGAAACATCTCTCTTAATGTTGTAGAGGGGTGAACGGAGGCGAGAGGAGTGTTTTGAAAGAAGCAAAACAAAGTTGTCCAAAACTCCTTCCATTCAAATATAAATGTGAATACAAAAGGCAGGAGAGTGGAGAGGTTCTGTTTTCTATCAGTTTGAAAGCTGGGAGAACAATCCCGGTGTTGTATAGCAATTAGCTTGTCAGTGCACGGCAGCAAGTTCTTCTCGTTACCTACATCTAAGCAACTTGTTCGCAGTTTCTCGCAAGGAGAAACTGTACCTGCTCAAAAAATATCTCTCCTGGTGTTCTAGAGCTTGCACGCAGGTCTGCAGAGCGTTTTGCAAGAAGCTAAGGAAAGTTGTCCAAAACTCCTTCCATTCGAATAGTAATGTGAATGGAAAAGGCAGGAGAGTGGAAAGGTGTTGCGGTGCGCCCCCGCAGTCTCCCTCCCCCTTCTTAGTTCGGCTTGATTTTAATTTATTGTATTGTAATGTATTGATTTTACTTACTTAAGATGGCGCTTGCCAGGCTTCCCCTCCCCCTGTTTTTCTCCTTGCCGGGCTGTCCATCATTCTGTTACTTAGCAACTCCCGCCTTTTTGTATCAAGTTGTCCCCTCCCTGTTATTTTTAAGTTGTCAGCCTGCCTGCCTGTCACTCTCTGCCCCTGCCTTTTCCCTAGAACATTCCCTCCAGGGCAGAGGGTGATTGGGCAGGAGAGGGCTGTTCCACCCCTTTAGTGGTTTCATTTGCTGCCGCCCCATGTCTATTATGTTGGGTATTGTGTTCATTGGCCAGGGGAAGGGCTCCACCTCCCTCTGGTCTCCCTATATAATTTCTGTTCACCCCGCCCCTCGGGGCAGTTCCCTGCAGCCTCCTCACTGTCCATACCCTTTTCCCTTTCCAATAAACCTTCCCCTGCTGCCGAGAATTGCTGCCTCGCGTGTGCTTCTTCACCTCTGGATCGTGCTGCTGATTCTGCCGCTTAGCCTGCCGGAGCTGCCTCCTCCACCACTGACGTGGAGGGAGCTCCAGGAAAGGGCATCGATATCCAGATTGCTCCCGCCGGAGGTCCTGGATCCTGCAGCTGCCCGTGCCCTCAAACAGGCTGTGAGCTGTGCATTTCTGTGGGCCAGCCGGGCTCAGTTTCAGCACCGCCACAGCTGCTGGCGCCCAACGTGGGGCGGCTCAGCACCGTAGTCGCGAGGACTACGTCCGCCCCACGGTCCGAAGCATTCGGCTTCACTGGGCGCGGCAGTGCCTTCGACAGCGGAACACCTGGTCACTGGGAATACTGCTTCGGAGGATTGGACCGGCGACCTCCGGCACCCCGGATCGGTCCTCCAGAGGACATCACCCGGCACCCGGACCCCTCTTCTACCCCCGCAGGTCGGTTTGCGTACCCCCCCTGTCTTTTATCGGACCCCCCGGCCGCTTCGTCCGCCGGGTGGAGGTCGCTTTTCCTTCGCGGCAGGGGGCCTTAGGGGGAGGTTTCTTTTTTAAGACCCCTTTTTCGGTTCTTAAATCCCCATTTTTGTTTAGCGGGTGTCGGTGGAAGCTGCTCAGCCAATCTAATATCTACAGTCATGGGTGCACGACTGTCGGCTGAGCAGCGCGAGGCTGTTTTAGTTTTAGTAGAGGTTCTTGTTAATGGAAATGTTTTAGTTAAAGAAAAAGAGATCCGGAGCTTGGTTTGCTGGGTCTCCTCTCAGTTTAAGGATATCTCCTCTGACCAGTATAGGAGCCCCCGATTTTGGGAAGAGGTCTCCAGGAAATTGTCTTATTTGGTCCGGTCAGAGGAGACCGCGCTTACTAAAAAATTAAAATTGGCAAGACACCTTAATTGGGTGACTCAGCTCCTACAGGTGCTGAGGAAGAAAGAAAATAAAAAACTGAGAGAACACCCCAAGCTCCCCAATGCGATCTCAGCCCCCAGTTCAGTTACAACCCCAGAGAGTGTTCCTACCCCTCAGCCCTGTCCCCCTTTGCCCCTCCCTGTTAGTACCCCTGAGCGTGTTCCTACCCCCCAGCCCTGTCCCCCTTCGCCCGTAAGACCTGGGATCCTGAGGAGAGCAGCCCCTGACCACAGCAGGCAGGAGCCTCTCCACCGCCCTGGCTCTCCTCAGGGTCGCCAATCCCCCCGCGGTCGGAGTCCTGGCCAGACTCCGGCCGGTTCTCCCTTTCCCCCATCTTCCCCTATACCCTCATTCCGAGTTGTGAAGTCCCCCAAGTTAACTTCGAAAGTTCGCTTCATGGTCCCTACCCAAGATGGCTCCCGTGGAGCCCAAGATGGCGGGGACCATGAGGCACCCCAGCAGGGAAGGTCCCTGCCCCCACCTTATCCCTACCCTAATCCTTTTTGCAGCCCCCCACTCAATCCTTTCCTTCCTAGTCCCAACCCCTTCCTTCCTCCCGATGGCTCCCACCCCTTCTTCGCTCCTCCCTCACCCAGCGCTCCGCCCTCCTCCTCCGTGGTTCCTCCTTTTGCTCCGCCTCCGCCTCAGGCCCTCCCACCTTGCCCAACCCACTGGGCGGGCCCTCTCCCATCGGTTCCCACCCCGGGTTCCCACGGCACCCCTGACCCCGCCCCTTCCTGTCCCCTCCCCCTGGGTTCCGGTTCCCACGGTCCGCCATCTTGGTCAGAATTTTCCCACGGACCGGGAACCGGGGCCGAGGGGAAGGAGGGCCCACCGGAGCCTGCTGAATCCATCATGGCGGCTCCGGTGACTTACCACCGGAATCGGGGCGGGGGAAATCCCCGCATCCAGTGGTCCCCAGTCCCCCGTTCTCTCATTAAGGAGCTGGTGAAAGCTCTGAAGGAGCACGGGGGACAGAGTAGATACTTCCGGGGGCTACTGGAGGCTTCCCTCCTAGAATCCGAGCTTGTCCCTGCCGATTTGAGGCAGATCTTTAGTTGCTTACTGGACGTCGCTCGGTATTCTAGGTGGGAAGCCACGTGGGAGATGGCAGTGGCTGACATCTTGCCACAGCTGTGGGAAGACCCGGAGGTGGGGGAAGACACTGAGGGAGAGAAGCTCACCGTTAACCATCTGTGTGGGTTGGGGGAGTGGGAGAAGGGCGACAAACAGGCCCGCCTGATTCCAACCGAGGCGCTGAAGCGGAGCACACAAGTGGCATTGCAGTCCTTCTACCGAGTGGCCGCGGGGGTGCCTTCGGTCCCTGTGTCCCATCTTTTCCAGGGGCCGACGGAGAATTTTGATGATTTTGTGGTGCGACTGCAGCAGGCGGCGGAGTCAGAGGAGCCGGACGAGGGTGCTCGCAAGAAGATGGTCACGCTCCTCGCCACCACCAATGCGAACCCGGCCTGCAAGGCCGCGATAATGAGCCTGCCACTTCACCCTCGTCCCACGCTCCGCGATCTCCTGATGGTCTGCGCTGCGAAGGTCACATCACAGACATCCGGCGAGAAATCATCTACACCATCAACCGCTCGTCGGGTGTCCTTCGCAGACCTCCAGGGGACAGTCGCCGCCGCTGCACCATCTCCGTCGGTCCACCGCTCAGGACCTGGCACCCCCCGGACTGGCCGTCCCTCCACCTCGGCGTGCCACTTGTGCCAAAAGGAGGACCACTGGATGCCTGACTGCCCGCTCCGCAAGGAGTTCTATGCATTTAAGAGAGCTCAGCAGTCAGGCGTCCAAGGAGGAGAGGCCCCAAAAAACTCATAAAGGAGCGCAGCCCCCCCCTGCGCGCGGACAGAAATTTGGGCGGGCGATTAACATCTAAAGCCAGGGGGGAGGAATTTCCTTCACTTTTCCGCTCGCCGCCAGCAGAGCCCGGTCCAACAGGGCTCCCAGGACCTTCACCAACCGGACAGGACATTTCACTGGACCTGACCTCAGGCGTGGTTGCCCCTTGCCTTTGCCGTTCTGACCCGGGACCTTCATCAGAACCAGATGTAAACACCTTTTCTCCTGGTTTCTCCTTTAGGTTGGAGGCAGCGCGACCTTTCTACTTTTCCAATTCGGAGGTTAGCGCGTTGCCAGTCTGCCCGAAGGCCCGAGGTAATTGGGACACAAATCAGCAGCTCCTCATTGTGGGAGACACCGAAGTCACTCCACCAGACCTCGAAATCCTTCCAGCTCTGGTGTCTGCAGACCAGCATCCGCTCGTCGTCAGGTGCAGGTGTCTGCGTCCCCCTTTGTTCCTCCCTGCCAAAGAGGTGGTGGCCCAGGCCATTTCAATAAAATCTTCCATTCCTTCAGTTGCCTGGGCCGAACACCTGGGGCGAGCAAAGCCTCGCCTCGATTGTCAACTATCCCGGGGGGGAGACTCCATTTCCATCAGGGGGATGTTGGACACTGGAGCAGATGTGACGATCATTCCCTCTCGGGAGTGGCCGTCACATTGGGAGTTGCAAAACGTGGATGGGCGCATCCAGGGTGTCGGGGGGACACAATTGGCCAGACTCTCGAAGAGCATCGTACAAATTAAGGGGCCGGATGGGCAATTGGCCTCTGTACGCCCATTCGTTTTGGATTATGTAGAGCCTCTCTGGGGGAGAGATACCCTTGCCCAGTGGGGAGCCAAAATTGACCTGCCGGCTCCCCAGGTTTTTCGGGCAGCGGTCACTGAAGAGCGCCCTACCTGGAAACTGAATTGGCTCTCAGATAAACCAGTCCAGGTAGCTCAGTGGCCGCTCAATAAACAAAAATTGAAGGCGCTGGCGGAACTCGTGGAGGAGCAGGTCCAAAAAGGCAACCTGGTGGAGTCCATGTCTGAATGGAACTCCCCAGTGTTTGTCATTCGTAAGTCATCTGGCAAGTGGCGGCTCCTCACCGACCTCCGCAAAATCAATGAAATTATACAAGATATGGGTACTCTCCAGCCAGGGATGCCATCCCCGGCGATGCTCCCCCAAAATTGGAATTTGGTTGTTATTGATATAAAGGATTGCTTTTTTCAAATTCCCCTTCACCCTGATGACGCGCCACGTTTTGCGTTCACGGTGCCCACCTTAAACCGTGAAGCTCCCGGGAAGCGCTACCACTGGCGAGTGTTGCCTCAGGGCATGAAATGCAGTCCTATCATTTGCCAGTGGTATGTTGCTTCCTTGCTCCAACCAGTCCGCACCGAATGTCCAGATGTTATAATTTATCATTACATGGACGACGTGCTGGTCTGCGCCCCCAATGATGACCTGCTGGTTCACGCGCTCTCCCGCGTAACTGATTGTTTAATTGCCGCAGGGTTCGAGCTCCAGGGCGAAAAGATTCAACGGATGCCACCCTGGAAGTACTTAGGCCTGGAGATTACGAAGCGGACCATTGCTCCGCAGAAATTGGCCATTCACCACAAGGTGAGAACCTTAGCGGATGTTCATCAGCTGTGTGGGGCGTTGAATTGGGTGAGACCCTGGCTAGGCATTACCACCAAGGACCTAGCCCCCCTTTTCAATCTATTGAAAGGGGGAGAGGAGCTTAGTTCTCCTAGGGAACTCACCCCAGAGGCCAGAATTGCACTCGAGAACATCAGACGGATAATCGAGGCAAGGCAGGCCCATCGTTGTCATCCGGGCCTGCCCTTCAAATTTATTATACTTGGTAAACTGCCACACCTCCATGGAATGATTTTTCAATGGGATGATACCCGCAAGTCCCCAAAAACATCTAAAGAGAGGAGGACGGACCAAGGCTTGAGTGACCCCCTCTTAATCATAGAGTGGGTGTTCCTCAGCCACCACCGGTCCAAAAGAATTACAAGGCCACATGAGCTGGTGGCTGAGCTGATCCGCAAGGGAAGATCGCGGATCAGGGAGCTGGCAGGTGTGGATTTCATGTGCATACATATTCCAATTGAACTACAATCCGGAAAACTACAATCCAAAGTTCTTAATCAACTCCTCGAGGAGAGCGAAGTTTTGCAGTTCGCTCTAGCAGAATACACCGGGAAAATTGAAATTGGCCATCCTTCACATGCTTTATTCAATCAAGATATGCAATTCAAGTTTTCAATTCGGCAAATTCAAAGTCGAGTCCCCCTCAAGGCCTTGACTGTTTTTACGGACGCGTCCGGAGGAACCCACAAGTCAGTGATGACTTGGAAGGATCCTCAAACTCAGCAGTGGGAGATGGATGTTACCATCGTTGAGGGCTCCCCTCAAGTTGCTGAGTTGGACGCAGTCGTCAGGGCCTTCGAGAAATTCAAGGATCAACCTTTCAATTTGGTCACGGACTCGGCTTATGTAGCCGGTGTAGTCGCTAGAGCTGAAAGTGCTGTCCTGGAGGAGGTGTCCCATTTGGCTTTGTATAATTTGCTCTCGAAGCTTATCAGACTCATCTCCCACCGGGAGCAAAAATATTATGTTATGCACGTGAGATCCCACACTGGTTTGCCCGGGTTCATTGCGGAGGGGAATCGATTGGCTGATAGCCTCGCTTCCCCGGCCGAGTGGGCACTTGCCCACGCGGTGCAATGGGCCCCACTCCCTGATGTCTTCAAACAGGCCAAGATCAGCCACCAGCTGTTCCTCCAGAATGCGCCTGGCTTGGTTCGCCAATTCCAGCTCACGCGGGACCAAGCCAAGGCCATTGTGGCCACATGCCCCCATTGCCAGCGGGATCAGCTTCCATCTCTGCCCGCTGGCGCGAATCCCCGGGGACTTGCCAGCTGCGAGGTGTGGCAGATGGACATCACAAAGATCAATCAATTCGGTCGCCTCAAGTTTGTCCATGTTTCAGTGGACACTTTCTCGAGTGCCGTTTTCGCCTCTGCCCACACAGGGGAGAAAGCCAAGGATGTCATCAAACATCTGCTCCAGGCTTTCTCCGTGCTGGGCATCCCTAAGGTTATAAAAACAGACAACGGGCCTTCGTACGTGTCCAGGGAGCTCAGGAGCTTCCTGCAGCAATGGGGAATAGAGCACAAGACCGGCATCCCCTATTCCCCCACGGGACAAGCCGTGATCGAGAGGACCCACCAGAGCCTAAAAAAGGTTCTTTCCCATCTCTCCCCGGCTATGAAGGTGGAGTCCCCTCAGTCCCAATTATCCAGGGCGTTGTACACCATTAATTTCCTAAACTGTTCTTTCGAAAACCTGAATCCGCCCATTGTGCGGCACTTCGGGCAGAGTGGCAGTTTCCACCTGAAGGAGAAACCCCCGGTTCTTGTGAAGGACCCGGAGACCTGGCGTCTGGAGGGACCATTCGATCTTATCACCTGGGGCCGAGGGTATGCCTGTGTTTCCACCCCCACAGGCCCCAGGTGGGTCCCTTCGCGCTGGGTTTGGCCCTTTGTGCCAAGAACGGCTAAGGCGACAACATCCACGCCTCAGGTTCGGGTTGCCAGCTGGCGGCGAAGACGGAGGGAGGAGGAAGATTCCCTCTTTCCTTTGGATTCCCTTTTCCTCCCAGAAACCTAAATCCTCTCCCCCCTGGCAAGTCATTTGATTTGTTTGTTTCTTTCGATTTTAGTTATTCCAGCCCAGCCATGCCTCGAGGAGGAATCCCCGCAGTTGTCATCTTGGCAGTCGTCCTCCTCCTCCAAGTAGCCCCCGGAGAGCCCGACCAGAGGTCCCCCACTGCCAACAACATGTGGACCTCCCTTGCCCGCTCTCTTGGCCAGGACCACATTTGCCTCCACGCCGAAGCGGCCACAGACCCTCTGTCGTCCTGTCTGGTGGGGATCCCGGTCCCTCTCCGTGATTTTCCTCCCCCTCTTCGTTTGTTAACTGATGTTAAAGATCATGATTATACTGAGGCTTGGAGGAAATCAATCAACCTCCTCCCCCTTTCCCCCGAAGAGCCTCTGAAATTTGAATTGCTCGGTTCCGCCAAAGCCCCTTTTTGTGTTCGCCTTTCGGTCCCTTACAGTTTGGTCAAGTCTATTCGTTCCAATGATCCCCAGTGGACCCTGGTTGGGGGGGAATCTGAACACCAATGGTGTGCGGAGACCCTCTCGGCCAGAGGTCCGACCACTCCTGACCTTAAACCCCGTTCCTTGCCCCAAGGTTTGTATTTTATTTGCGGAAACCGAGTTTGGAACGGCATCCCCTCTCATCTATTAGGAGGCCCATGCACGATCGGCCATGTGACGCTGTTCACTCCCAGCACGCCTAAATTGGAGAATTGGCCTACAAAAAATTCTGAAGTAGTAATTAGGCAGAAAAAAGACTTGACAGAATTCGGCCCAGATTGCGACTCCAAAATTTATCATTGGAACGAAGGTAAAAGGGTCGCAGTCTCTTTGTTCTTGCCGTGGGTTTCGGCCGGGAAGGCCATCGGCGAATTGGGCAAATTAGAGTGCTGGTCAGTGAAACAAGCGAACCTTACTTCCACGGCCATCGCGGGACTCTTAGCAGACGAGAAAATCACCAGACAGGCGATGCTGCAAAATAGAGCAGCCATTGATTATTTACTCCTTCTTCATCACCACCGCTGCGAGGAGTTTGAGGGTCTGTGCTGCTTCAACTTAACATCTAAAGCACCCAATGTGCAGAAGGCGTTGGAGGAAATGAGGGGCCTGGTCAAAGACATCCAGAGAGAGACGGAGGACTGGTTGGGGAATCTGCTCTCCGGGCTTGGGCTCTCAGGCTGGGCTGGTTCCATCTTAAAGGACATTTTATTTGGAGTTCTAATTATTTTAATTGTCGTCCTCGGTTGCTCCATCGTTTGGGCAGTGGTTCGGAGACTGGTCCAAAGACTCATCACCAACAATGTCAACGTGGTCAGCTTCCCCACCACCGAAGCTGACCCGGAGAACTCAGAGACCAGCTCCGACCACCCGGAGACCAACACCATGCCAGAGGAGCCCGAGGATGAACAAGAAGTTTGATATTTTTGGACTTTTATGGACACTTTTCAGTTTTACTTTCCAGGAATTGAATTTACCCTTGGTTTTTCTTTTTATTTTTGTGTAAAAAAGAGGGAGATGTTGCGGTGCGCCCCCGCAGTCTCCCTCCCCCTTCTTAGTTCGGCTTGATTTTAATTTATTGTATTGTAATGTATTGATTTTACTTACTTAAGATGGCGCTTGCCAGGCTTCCCCTCCCCCTGTTTTTCTCCTTGCCGGGCTGTCCATCATTCTGTTACTTAGCAACTCCCGCCTTTTTGTATCAAGTTGTCCCCTCCCTGTTATTTTTAAGTTGTCAGCCTGCCTGCCTGTCACTCTCTGCCCCTGCCTTTTCCCTAGAACATTCCCTCCAGGGCAGAGGGTGATTGGGCAGGAGAGGGCTGTTCCACCCCTTTAGTGGTTTCATTTGCTGCCGCCCCATGTCTATTATGTTGGGTATTGTGTTCATTGGCCAGGGGAAGGGCTCCACCTCCCTCTGGTCTCCCTATATAATTTCTGTTCACCCCGCCCCTCGGGGCAGTTCCCTGCAGCCTCCTCACTGTCCATACCCTTTTCCCTTTCCAATAAACCTTCCCCTGCTGCCGAGAATTGCTGCCTCGCGTGTGCTTCTTCACCTCTGGATCATGCTGCTGATTCTGCCGCTTAGCCTGCCGGAGCTGCCTCCTCCACCACTGACGTGGAGGGAGCTCCAGGAAAGGGCATCGATATCCAGATTGCTCCCGCCGGAGGTCCTGGATCCTGCAGCTGCCCGTGCCCTCAAACAGGCTGTGAGCTGTGCATTTCTGTGGGCCAGCCGGGCTCAGTTTCAGCACCGCCACAGAAAGGTACTGTTTTCCATCAGTTTGCAAGCGGGGCACACAATCCCTGTGTTGTACTGCCATTAGCTTTGCAGTGCACTGTATAGTGTGCCCCTTGTCACCTACATGAAAGCAAATAGCTTTTTCAGTATGTCTCGCAAGCAGAAACCGGGCCTGTTTCGAAAACATCTCCTTTCGTGTTCTAGAGGTTACACACAGGTCTGCAGAGTGTTTTGCAAGAAGAAAAAGAAAGTTGTCCAAAACTCCTTCCATTCGAACAGGAAGGTGAAAGGAAAAGGCAGGAGAGTGGAAAGGTACTGTTTTCTATCAGTTTGCAAGCTGCTTATATAATGCCAGTGTTGTGAAGCGATAAACTTTGCAGGGCACTGTAGTAAGTTCCTCTTGTCCCCTACACTTAAGCAAATTGCTTTTTCATTATGTCTCGCAAGGAGAAACTCTGTCTGCTCAAAAAACATCTGCCATCGTGTTCCAGAGGTTGCATTCAGGTCTGCAGAGTGTTTTGCCAGAAGGAAAAGAAAGTTTTCCAAAATTCCTTCCATTCGAATACTAATGTGAATGGAAAAGGCAGCAGAGGGGTAAGCTACTCTTTTTTATCAGTTTGCAAGCCGGGCACCCAATCCCTGGGTTGTGCAGTCATTGCCTTTGCAGTGCACTCTATTGTGTGCCCCTTGTCACCTAGAGCTAAGCAAATAGCTTTTTCACTGTATCTCCTAAGGAGACACTTTGCCTGTTGAGAAAACAGCTCCCATGGTTTTAAAAAGGGTACAAGGAGGTCTGCAGAGTGTTTTGCAAAAAGTAAAAGAAAGTTGTCCAAAACCCCTTCCATTCGAATTTCACTGGGAAAGGAAAATGCAGGAGAGTGGAAAGGTATTGTTTTCTCTCAGTTTGCAAGCTGCTTACAAAATGCCAGTGTTGTGCAGCCTTTAGTTTTGCAGCGTCCCGTAGCAAGTGCATCTAGTCACCTACATCTAAGCAAATTCCGTTTTCACAATGTCTCGCAAGGAGAAAGTCTGCCTGCTGAGAAAACATCTCCCATGGTGTTTTAGAAGGTACAAGAAGGTCTGCAGAGTGTTTTGCAAGAATTAAAGGAAAGTTGTCCAAAACCCCTAAAATTCGAATTGTACTGGGAAAGGAAAATGCAGGAGAGTGGAAAGGTACTGTTTTCTCTCAGTTTGCAAGCTGCTTACAAAATGCCAGTGTTGTGCAGCCTTTAGCTTTGCAGCGTCGTGTAGCAAGTGCCTCTAGTCACCTACATCTAAGCAAATTCCTTTTTCACAATGTCTCGCAAGGAGAAAGTCTGCCTGCTGAGAAAACATCTCCCATGGTGTTTTAGAAGGTACAAGAAGGTCTGCAGAGTGTTTTGCAAGAAGTAAAAGAAAGTTGTCGAAAAACCCTTTGATTCGAATTTCACTGGGAAAGGAAAATGCAGGAGGGTGGAAAGGCACTGTTTTCTATCAGTTTGCAAGCTGTGCCACAATGCAAGTGTTCTGCAGCCATTACCTTTGCAGTGCATTCTAGCAAGTGTCTCTAGTCACCTACATATAAGCAAATAGCTTTTACAGTGTATCTCCTAAGGAGAACCTTTGCCTGTTGAGAAAACAGCTCCCATGGTTTTTAAAAGGGTACAAGAAAGTCTGCAGAGTGTTTTGCAAGAAGTAAAAGAAAGTTGTCCAAAACCCCTAAAATTGAAATTATACTAGGAAAGGGAATTGCAGGAGAGTGGAAAGGTACTGTTTTCTCTCAGTTTGCAAGCTGCTTACAAAATGCCAGTGTTGTGCAGCCTTAAGCTTTGCAGCGTCCTGTAGCAAGTGCCTGTAGTCACCTACATTTAAGGAAATTCCTTTTTCACAATGTCTCGCAAGGAGAAAGTCTGCCTGTTGAGAAAACAGCTCCCATGGTTTTTCAAAGGGTACAAGAAGGTCTGCCGAGTGTTTTGCAAGAAGTAAAAGAAAGTTGTCCAAAACCCCTAAAATTCAATTGTACTGGGAAAGGAAAATGCAGGAGAATGGAAAGGTACTGTTTTCTCTCAGTTTGCAATCTGCTTACAAAATGCCAGTGTTGTGCAGCCATTGGCTTTGCAGCGTCGTGTAGCAAGTGCCTCTAGTCACCTACATCTAAGCAAATTCCTTTTTCACAATGTCTCGCAAGGAGAAAGTCTGCCTGCTGAGAAAACATCTCCCACGGTGTTTTAAAAGGTACAAGAAGGTCTGCAGAGTGTTTTGCAAGAAGTAAAAGGAAGTTCTCAAAAACCCCTTCGATTCGAATTTCACTGGGAAAGGAAAATGCAGGAGAGTGCAGGGGGACTGTGTTCTATCAGTTTGCAAACTGTGCCACAATGCAAGTGTTGTGCAGCCATTACCTTTGCAGTGCAATGTAGCAAATGCCTCTAGGCACCTACATCTAAGCAAATAGCTTTTTCACTGTATCTCCTAAGGAGAACCTTTGCCTCTTGAGAAAACAGCTCCCATGGTTTTTAAAAGGGACAAGAAAGTCTGCAGAGTGTTTTGCAAGATGTAAAAGAAAGTTGTAGAAAACCCGTAAAATTCGAATTGTACTGGGAAAGGAAAATGCAGGAGAGTGGAAAGGCACTGTTTTCTCTCAGTTTGCAATCTGCTTACAAAATGCCAGTGTTGTGCAGCCTTTAGCTTTGCAGCGTCCTGTAGCAAGTGCCTCTAGTCACGTACATCTAAGCAAATTCCTTGTTCAAAATGTCTCGCAAGGAGAAAGTCTGCCTGCTGAGAAAACATCTCCCATGGTGTTTTAGAAGGTACAAGAAAGTCTGCAGAGTGTTTTGCAAAAAGGAAAAGAAAGTTGTCCAAAACCCCTAAAATTCCAATTGTACTGGGAAAGGAAAATGCAGGAGAGTGGAAAGGTACTGTTTTCTCTCAGTTTGCAAGCTGCTTACAAAATGCCAGTGTAGTGCATCCTTTAGCTTTGCAGCGTCGTGTAGCAAGTGCCTCAAGTCACCTACACTTAAGCAAATTCCTTTTTCGCAATGTCTCGCAAGGAGAAAGTCTGCCTGCTGAGAAAACATCTCCCACGGTGTTTTAGAAGGTCCAAGAAGGTCTGCAGAGTGTTTTGCCAGAAGGAAAAAAAGTTTTCCAAAATTCCTTCCTTTCGAATACTAATGCTAATGGAAAAGGCTGCAGAGGGGTAAGCTAGCCTTTTCTATCAGTTTGCAAGCCGGGCACCCAATCCCTGTGTTGTGCTGCCATTGCCTTTGCAGTGCACTCTGTTGTGTGCCCCTTGTCACTTAGAGCTAAGCAAATACCTTTTTCACTGTATCTCCTAAGGAGAACCTTTGCCTGTTGAGAAAACAGCTCCCATGGTTTTTCAAAGGGTACAAGAAGGTCTGCAGAGTGTTTTGCAAGAAGTAAAAGAAAGTTGTTGAAAACCTCTTCGATTCGAATTTCACTGGGTAAGAAAAATGCAGAAGAATGCAGGGGTACTGGTTTCTATCAGTTTGCAAACTGTGCCACAAAGCAACTGTTGTGCAGCCATTACCTTTGCAGTGCACTCTAGCAAGTGTCTCTAGTCACCTACATCTAAGCAAATAGCTTTTTCACTGTATCTCCTAAGGAGAACCTTTGCCTGTTGAGAAAAAAGCTCCCATGGTTTTAAAAAGGGTACAAGACCGCCTGCAGAGTGCTTTGCAAGAAGTAAAAGAAAGTTGTCCACAACCCCTAAAATTCCAATTGTACCGGGAAAGGAAAATGCAGGAGAGTGGAAAGGCACTGTTTTCCCTCAGTTTGCAAGCTGCTTACAAAATGCCAGTGTTGTGCAGCCTTTAGCTTTGCCGCGTCAGGCAGCAAGTGCGTCTAGGAACCTGCATCTAAGCAAATACCTTTTTCACTGCATCTCCTAAGGAGAAACTTTGCCTGTTGAGAAAACAGCTCCCATGGTTTTTAAAAGGGTACAAGAAGGTCTGCAGAGTGCTTTGCAAGAAGTAAAAGAAAGTTGTCCAAAACCCCTAAAATTCGAATTGTACCGGGAAAGGAAAATGCAGGAGAGTGGAAAGGCACTGTTTTCTCTCAGTTTGCAAGCTGCTTACAAAATGCCAGTGTTGTGCAGCCTTTAGCTTTGCCGCGTCAGGCAGCAAGTGCCTCTAGGCTCCTACATCTAGGCAAATTGCTTTTTCACTGTATCTCCTAAGGAGAAACTTTCCTGTTGAGAAAACATCTCCCATGGTTTTAAAAAGGGTACAAGAAGGTCTGCAGAGTGTTTTGCAAGAAGTAAAAGAAAGTTGTCCAAAACCCCTAAAATTCCAATTGTACTGGGAAAGGAAAATGCAGGAGAGTGCAAAAGGCACTGTTTTCTCTCAGTTTGCAAGCTTCTTACAAAATGCCAGTGTTGTGCAGCCTTTAGCTTTGCAGCGTCGTGTACCAAGTGCCTCTAGTCACCTATTTCTAAGCAAATTCCTTTTTCACAATGTCTCCAAGGAGAAACTCTGCCTGCTTAGAAAACATCTCCAATGGTCTTTTAGAAGGTAAAAGAAGGTCTGCAGAGTGTTTTGCAAGAAGGAAAAGAAAGTTGTCCAAAACCCTTAAAATTCGAATTGTACTGGGAAAGGAAAATGCAGGAGAGTGGAAAGGCATTGTTTTCTCTCAGTTTGCAAGCTGCTTACAAAATGCCAGTGTTGTGCAGCCTTTAGCTTTGCAGCGTCCTGTAGCAAGTGCCTCTAGTCACCTACATCTAAGCAAATTCCTTTTTCACAATGTCTCGCAAGGAGAAAGTCTGCCTGCTGAGAAAACATCTCCCATGGTGTTTTAGAAGGTACAAGAAGGTCTGCAGAGTGTTTTGCAAGAAGTAAAAGGAAGTTGTCGAAAACCCCTAAAATTCGAATTGTACTGGGAAAGGAAAATGCAGGAGAGTGGAAAGGCACTGTATTCTATCAGTTTGCAAGCTGTGCCACAATGCAAGTGTTCTGCAGCCATTACGTTTGCAGTGCACTCTAGCAAGTGTCTCTAGTCACCTACATATAAGCAAATAGATTTTTCAGTGTATCTCTTATGGAGAAACTTTGCCTGTTGAGAAAACAGCTCCCATGGATTTTAAAAGGGTACCAGTAGGTCTGCAGAGTGTTTTGCAACAAGTAAAAGAAAGTTGTCCAAAACCCCTAAAATTCAAATTATACTAGGAAAGGAAATTCCAGGAGAGTGGAAAGGCACTGTTTTCTCTCAGTTTGCAAGCTGCTTACAAAATGCCAGTTTTGTACAGCCATTACCTTAGCAGTGCACTATAGAAAGTGGCTCTAGGCACCTACATCTAGGCAAATAGCTTTTCCACTGTATCTCCTAAGGAGAAACTTTGCCTGTTGAGAAAACATCTCTCATTTTTTTTAAAAGGGTACAAGAAGGTCTGCAGAGTGTTTTGCAAGAAGTAAAAGAAAGTTGTCCAAAACCCTTAAAATTCGAATTGTACTGGGAAAGGAAAATGCAGGAGAGTGGAAATGTACTGTTTTCTCTCAGTTTGCAAGCTGCTTACAAAATGCCAGTGTTGTGCAGCCTTTAACTTTGCAGCGTCGTGTAGCATGTGCCTCTAGTCACCTACATCTAAGCAAATTCCTTTTTCACAATGTCTCGCAAGGAGAGTCTGCCTGCTGAGAAAACATCTCCCACGGTGTTTTAGAAGGTACAAGAAGGTCTGCAGAGTGTTTTGCAAGAATTAAAGGAAAGCTGTCCAAAACCCTTAAAATTCGAATTGTACTGGGAAAGGAAAATGCAGGAGAGTGGAAACGTACTATTTTCTCTCACTTTGCAAGCTGCTTACAAAATGCCGGGGTTGTGCAGCCTTTAGCTTTGCAGCGTCGTGTAGTAAGTGCCTCTAGTCACCTACATTTAAGACAATACCTTTTTCACAATGTCTCGCAAGGAGATAGTCTGCCTGCTGAGAAAACATCTCCCATGGTGTTTTAGAAGGTACAAGAAGGTCTGCGGAGTGTTTTGCAAGATGTAAAAGGTAGTTGTCGGAAAGCCTTTTGATTCGAATTTCACTGGGAAAGGAAAATGCAGGAGAGTGGAAAGGCACTGTTTTCTATCAGTTTGCAAGCTGTGCCACAATGCAAGTGTTCTGCAGCCATTACCTTTGCAGTGCATTCTAGCAAGTGTCTCTAGTCACCTACATATAAGCAAATAGTTTTTACAGTGTATCTCCTAAGGGGAACCTTTGCCTGTTGAGAAAACAGCTCCCATGGTTTTTAAAAGGGTACAAGAAAGTCTGCAGAGTGTTTTGCAAGAAGTAAAAGAAAGTTGTCCAAAACCCCTAAAATTCAAATTATACTAGGAAAGGGAATTGCAGGAGAGTGGAAAGGTACTGTTTTCTCTCAGTTTGCAAGCTGCTTACAAAATGCCAGTGTTGTGCAGCCTTAAGCTTTGCAGCGTCCTGTAGCAAGAGCCTGTAGTCACCTACATTTAAGCAAATTCCTTTTTCACAATGTCTCGCAAGGAGAAAGTCTGCCTGTTGAGAAAACAGCTCCCATGGTTTTTAAAAGGGTACAAGAAGGTCTGCAGAGTGTTTTGCAAGAAGTAAAAGAAAGTTGGCCAAAACCCCTAAAATTCAATTGTACTGGGAAAGGAAAATGCAGGAGAGTGGAAAGGTACTGTTTTCTCTCAGTTTGCATCTGCTTACAAAATGCCAGTTTTGTGCAGCCATTGGCTTTGCAGCGTCGTGTAGCAAGTGCCTCTAGTCACCTACATCTAAGCAAATTCCTTTTTCACAATGTCTCGCAAGGAGAAAGTCTGCCTGCTGAGAAAACATCTCCCACGGTGTTTTAGAAGGTACAAGAAGGTCTGCAGAGTGTTTTGCAAGAATTAAAGGAAAGTTGTCCAAAACCCCTAAAATTCGAATTGTACTGGGAAAGGAAAATGCAGGAGAGTGGAAAGGCACTGTTTTCTCTCAGTTTGCAAGCTGTTTCCAAAATGCCATTGTTGTGCAGCCTTTAGCTTTGCAGCGTCGTGTAGCAAGTGCCTCTAGTCACCTACATCTAAGGAAATTCCTTTTTCGCAATGTCTCGCAAGGAGAAAGTCTGCCTGCTGAGAAAACAGCTCCCACGGTGTTTTAGAAGGTACAAGAAGGTCTGCAGAGTGTTTTGCAAGAAGTAAAAGGAAGTTCTCGAAAACCCCTTTGATTCGAATTTCACTGGGAAAGGAAAATGCAGGAGAGTGCAGGGGTACTGTGTTCTATCAGTTTGCAAACTGTGCCACAATGCAAGTGTTGTGCAGCC
Source organism: Setophaga petechia (assembly GCA_024362935.1). Classification (NCBI taxonomy): domain Eukaryota; kingdom Metazoa; phylum Chordata; class Aves; order Passeriformes; family Parulidae; genus Setophaga; species Setophaga petechia. The sequence continues at coordinate 1,250,234 of JANCRA010000108.1, read as the reverse complement.
ATTACCTTTGCAGTGCAATGTAGCAAATGCCTCTAGGCACCTACATCTAAGCAAATAGCTTTTTCACTGTATCTCCTAAGGAGAACCTTTGCCTCTTGAGAAAACAGCTCCCATGGTTTTTAAAAGGGACAAGAAAGTCTGCAGAGTGTTTTGCAAGATGTAAAAGAAAGTTGTAGAAAACCCGTAAAATTCGAATTGTACTGGGAAAGGAAAATGCAGGAGAGTGGAAAGGCACTGTTTTCTCTCAGTTTGCAAGCTGCTTACAAAATGCCAGTGTTGTGCAGCCTTTAGCTTTGCAGCGTCCTGTAGCAAGTGCCTCTAGTCACCTACATCTAAGCAAATTCCTTTTTCACTGTATCTCCTAAGGAGAACATTTGCCTGCTGAGAAAACAGCTCCCATGGTTTTTAAAAGGGTACAATAAGGTCTGCAGAGTGCTTTGCAAGAAGTAAAAGATAGTTGTCCAAAACCCCTAAAATTCGAATTATACCGGGAAAGGAAAATACAGGAGAGTGGAAAGGCACTGTTTTCTCTCAGTTTGCAGGCTGCTTACAAAATGCCAGTTTTGTACAGCCATTACCTTTGCAGTGCACTATAGAAAGTGGCTCTAGGCACCTACATCTAGTCAAATAGCTTTTCCGCTGTATCTCCTAAGGAGAAACTTTTCCTGTTGAAAAACATCTCCCATTTTTTTTAAAAGGGTACAAGAAGGTCTGCAGAGTGTTTTGCAAGAAGTAAAAGAAAGTTGTCCAAAACCCCTAAAATTCGAACTGTACTGGGAAAGGAAAATGCAGGAGAGTGGAAATGTACTGTTTTCTCTCAGTTTGCAAGCTGCTTACAAAATGCCAGTGTTGTGCAGCCTTTAACTTTGCAGCGTCGTGTAGCATGTGCCTCTAGTCACCTACATCTAAGCAAATTCCTTTTTCACAATGTCTCGCAAGGAGAGTCTGCCTGCTGAGAAAACATCTCCCACGGTGTTTTAGAAGGTACAAGAAGGTCTGCAGAGTGTTTTGCAAAAATTAAAGGAAAGCTGTCCAAAACCCTTAAAATTCGAATTGTACTGGGAAAGGAAAATGCAGGAGAGTGGAAACGTACTATTTTCTCTCACTTTGCAAGCTGCTTACAAAATGCCAGTGTTGTGCAGCCTTTAGCTTTGCAGCGTCGTGTAGCAAGTGCCTCTACTCACCTACATTTAAGACAATACCTTTTTCACAATGTCTCGCAAGGAGATAGTCTGCCTGCTGAGAAAACATCTCCCATGGTGTTTTAGAAGGTACAAGAAGGTCTGCGGAGTGTTTTGCAAGATGTAAAAGGTAGTTGTCGGAAAGCCCTTTGATTCGAATTTCACTGGGAAAGGAAAATGCAGGAGAGTGGAAAGGCACTGTTTTCTATCAGTTTGCAAGCTGTGCCACAATGCAAGTGTTCTGCAGCCATTACCTTTGCAGTGCATTCTAGCAAGTGTCTCTAGTCACCTACATATAAGCAAATAGTTTTTACAGTGTATCTCCTAAGGGGAACCTTTGCCTGTTGAGAAAACAGCTCCCATGGTTTTTAAAAGGGTACAAGAAAGTCTGCAGAGTGTTTTGCAAGAAGTAAAAGAAAGTTGTCCAAAACCCCTAAAATTCAAATTATACTAGGAAAAGGAATTGCAGGAGAGTGGAAAGGTACTGTTTTCTCTCAGTTTGCAAGCTGCTTACAAAGTGCCAGTGTTGTGCAGCCTTTAGCTTTGCAGCGTCCTGTAGCAAGAGCCTGTAGTCACCTACATTTAAGCAAATTCCTTTTTCACAATGTCTCGCAAGGAGAAAGGCTGACTGTTGAGAAAACAGCTCCCATGGTTTTTCAAAGGGTACAAGAAGGTCTGCAGAATGTTTTGCAAGAAGTAAAAGAAAGTTGTCCAAAACCCCTAAAATTCAATTGTACTGGGAAAGGAAAATGCAGGAGAGTGGAAAGGTACTGTTTTCTCTCAGTTTGCAATCTGCTTACAAAATGCCAGTGTTGTGCAGCCATTGGCTTTGCAGTGTCGTGTAGCAAGTGCCTCTAGTCACCTACATCTAAGCAAATTCCTTTTTCACAATGTCTCGCAAGGAGAAAGTCTGCCTGCTGAGAAAACATCTCCCACGGTGTTTTAGAAGGTACAAGAAGGTCTGCAGAGTTTTTTGCAAGAATTAAAGGAAAGTTGTCCAAAACCCCTAAAATTCAATTGTACTGGGAAAGGAAAATGCAGGAGAGTGGAAAGGTACTGTTTTCTCTCAGTTTGCAAGCTGCTTACAAAATGCCAGTGTTGTGCAGCCTTTAGCTTTGCAGCGTCGTGTAGCAAGTGCCTCTAGTCACCTACACTTAAGCAAATTCCTTTTTCGCAATGTCTCGCAAGGAGAAAGTCTGCCTGCTGAGAAAACATCTCCCACGGTGTTTTAGAAGGTACAAGAAGGTCTGCAGAGTGTTTTGCAAGAAGTAAAAGGAAGTTGTCGAAAACCCCCTCGATTCGAATTTCACTGGGAAAGCAAAATGCAGGAGAGTGCAGGGGGACTGTTTTCTATCAGTTTGCAAACTGTGCCACAATGCAAGTGTTCTGCAGCCATTACATTTGCAGTGCACTGTAGCAAATGCCTCTAGGCACCTACATCTATGCAAATAGCTTTTTCACTGTATCTCCTAAGGAGAACCTTTGCCTCTTGAGAAAACAGCTCCCATGGTTTTTAAAAGGGTACAAGAAAGTCTGCAGAGTGTTTTGCAAGATGTAAAAGAAAGTTGTAGAAAACCCGTAAAATTCGAATTGTACTGGGAAAGGAAAATGCAGGAGAGTGGAAAGGCACTGTTTTCTCTCACTTTGCAATCTGCTTACAAAATGCCAGTGTTGTGCAGCCTTTAGCTTTGCAGCATCCTGTAGCAAGTGCCTCTACTCACCTACATTTAAGACAATACCTTTTCCACAATGTCTCGCAAGGAGAAAGTCTGCCTGCTGAGAAAACAGCTCCCACGGTGTTTTAGAAGGTACAAGAAAGTATGCAGAGTGTTTTGCAAGAAGTGTTGCGGTGCGCCCCCGCAGTCTTCCTCCCCTCTTCTCAGTTTAGTTAAACCTTAATTTGTAGTATTGTATTGTATTAATTTCAATTGCTTAAGATGGCGCTTGCCGGGTTTCCCCTCCCCCTGTTTTTCACTCTGCAGGGCTGTCCGTCAGTTAGTTACCTTGCTTACTCCCGCCTTTTTGTATCTTTTAATCCCCACCCCTGTATGCTAAGTTGCCAGCCTGCCTGCCCGTCACTCTCTGCCCCAGCCTGTTTCTCCAGAATCTTCTCCCCAGGGCGGAGGGTGATTGGGCAGGAGAGGGCTGTCCCACCCCTTATGTGATTTCATTTGTTGTCCCCCTCTGTCAATTATGTTGTATGTTAAGTTGATTGGCCAGGGGAAGGGGTTAGCCTCCCCCTGGTCTCCCTATATAACTTCTGTTCACCCCGCCCCTCAGTGCAGTTCCCTGCAGCCTTCCTCCCTGTCATTACCCTTCGCTCCCCTTAATAAACCTTCCCTCTGCTGCTGAGAATTGCCGCCTCACGCTTGATCTTTCACCTCCGCTCGTGCTACCGCTTCTGTTCCTCGGCCTGCTGGAGCTGCCTCCTCCACAACCGACGTGGAGGGAGCTCCAGAGAAGGGCATCGGTTTCCAGTTTGCTCCGCTTGGAGGTCTTGGACTTTGCAGCTGCCCGTGCCCAGAACAACAGGCTGTTGGCTGTGCACTCTGTGGAGCCAGCCGGGCTCGGATTCGGCACCGCCACAGCTGCTGGCGCCCAACGTGGGGCTGCTTTGCATCGTTGTCCCCTTGGACTACGTCGGACCCACGTTCCGAAGATATCCATCTTCATTGGGCGCGGCAGTACCCTCGTCGAGCGGACTCCTGGGCACTAGGAGTTGCGCTCCGAGGGATAGGACCGTTGACCTCCGGCACCCAGGATCGGTCCTTGGAGGTGATTTCCCAGCACCCGGATCCTTACTCTACCCCCAGGTGTGGTGAGTACCCCCTCTGTTTTTTATCTGACCCCCCCGGCCGTTTCTTCTGCCGGGAGGAGGTCGCTCTTTCTTTCGGGGCAGAGGGCCTGAGGGAGAGAATTTTCTTCGAATCCCCTTTTTCGGTTGTTTAGTTTCCCCTTCTTTAGTTAACCGGGTGCTGGTTGAGGCTGCTCGGCCATTCTAACAACAACAGTCATGGGTGCTAGACTGTCGGCCGAGCAGCGTGAGGCAGTGTTGGTTTTCGTTGAAGTTTTAGTTGAAGGAAGAGTTATGGTTCGGCAAAATGAAATAAGGAGCTTGATTCGTTGGGTCTCCTCTCAGTTTCCCAATTTCTCCTCCGATCAATACAGGAGCCTCCGATTTTGGGAGGAGGTTTCCAGAAAATTATCCTATTTGGCCCGGTCGGAGGAGATTGCACTCACTAAGAAATTGAAATTGGCCAGGCACCTTAATTGGGTGACTCAGCTCCTGCAGGTGCTGAGGAAGCAGGAGACAAAGAGACTGAGAGAACGCCCCAAGCTCCAAAGTTCTGTTTCTGTCCCCAGTTCTATCCCTGTTAGTAGCCCTGAACATGTTCCTACCCCTCAGCCCTGTCCCCCTTCTCCCCGTCCTGTTAGTCATCCTGAGCGTGCTCCTACCCCTCAGCCCTATTCCCCTTCGCCCATAAGACCTGGGATCCTGAGGAGGGCAGCCCCTGACCACAGCAGGCAGGAGTCCCTCCACCGCCCTGGCTCTCCTCAGGATCGCCAATCCCCCCGCGGTCGGAGTCCGGGCCCGACTCCGGCCGGTTCTCCCTTTCCCCCATCTTCCCCAGCACCCTCTTTCCGAGTTGTCAAATCCCCTAAATTAACTTCCAAAGTTCGCTTCATGGTCCCGACACAAGATGGCTCCTGTGGAGCTCAAGATGGCGGGAACCATGAGGCATCCCAGCAGGAGAAGTCCCTGCCCCCACCTTATCCCTACCCAAACCCTTCCAGCTATCCATCTTCTAATCCCTTCCTCCCCAGTCTCAACCCCTTTCTTCCTCCTGATCCCGCCTTCCCTTTCTTCACTCCTCCCTCTCCCAGCGCTCCACCCTCCTCCTCCGTGGCTCCTCCTCCTCACGCTCCGCCTCCGCCTCAGGCCTTGCCTCCCTGCCCAACCCAGTGGGCGGGCTCTTTCCCGTCGGTCCCTGCCCCGGGTTCCCACGGCACCCCTGACTCCGCCCCTTCCTGTCCACTCCCCCTGGGTTCCGGTTCCCACGGTCGGCCATCTTGGCCAGATTTTTCCCACGGGCCGGGGACCGGGGCCGAGGGGAGGGAGGACACACCGGAGCGGGCTGATCCCATCATAGCAGCTCCGGTGACTTACCACCGGAACAGGGGCGGGGGAAATCCCCGCATCCAGTGGTCCCCAGTCCCCCGGTCCCTCATCAAGGAGCTCGTTAAGGCTCAAAAGGAGCTCGGGGGACAAAGTGAATATTTCAGGGGACTACTGGAAGCTTCCCTCTTGGAAACTGAACTCGTTCCTGCCGATTTATGGCAGATTTTTAGATGCTTGTTGAACGGGGTTCAGTTTCCAAGGTGGGAAGCTGCGTGGGAAAGAGGGGTGGCTGAAATTTTGCCCCAACTTTGGGACAGCCCGGATGCAGGGGAAGATACCGATGGAGAAAGGCTCACGGTTGAACATCTGTGTGGGTTGGGCGATTGGGACAAGGCAGAGAAACAAGCTACAAAGATTCCCACCGAGGCCTTGAACAGGAGCGCACAGGTGGCTTTGCGGGCCTTCCACCGGGTGTCCGCTGGGGTGCCTTCGGTCCCGGTCTCTCACATCTTTCAGGGGCCGACGGAATCTTTCGATGACTTCGTGTTGCGGCTCCAAGCGGCGGCTGAAGCAGAGCAGCCGGACGAGAAGGCGCGAGAAGCCCTGGTCACCCTTCTGGCATCTACCAACGCTAACGCGCCTTGCAGGACCGCCATCCTCAGCCTGCCTCTGCATCCTCGTCCGGTGCTCCGGGACCTCCTGGAGGTGTGCGCCGTGAAGGTTCCAGTAGCGTCGAAGGCGCCCGGCGAGAAGTCCACACCATCGACGCGTCGGGTGGCCTTCGCCGACCTTCAGGAGGCAGCCGCCGTAGCCGTAACCACACCGCCGGCCCTTCACCCGGGACCCAGCACCCCCAGCAAAGGAAGATGCCACCTGTGCCACGCGGAGGACCACTGGATGCCTGACTGTCCGCTCCGCAAGGAGTTTTTCACCTTTCGGAAGGGGCGACAGTCAGGTGTCCAAGGAGGAGGAGCCTCAAAAAACGCATGAAGGAGCGCAGCCCCCCCCTGCGCGTGGACAAAAGTTCGGGCGGGCCGTCATCATCTTTAGCCAGGGGGAAGGGGCTTCCATCATTTTTCCGCTCGCCGCCGGCTGAGCCCAGTCCAGCAGGGCTCCAGGACGATTCTTTTACTGGATGTGACAACAAATCGGACTTGACTTCAGGCGTGGATGATCCTCGCCTTTGCCTTTCTAACCCGGGACCTTCAGCAGAACCAGATCTAACCATCTCTTCTTCTGGTCTCTCTTTCAGGTTGGAGACAACGCGAGCCTTTAATTTCGCCAACTCCGATTTTCACGCGTTGCCCGTCTGCCCGAAGGCCCCAGGTAATTGGGAAACAGACCAGCAGTTCATCATTGTGGGAGACACCGAGGTGACTCCACCTGACCTCCAAATTCTTCCAGCTTTGGTGTCCGCAGACCAGCGTTCTATCGTCGTCAGGTGCAGGTGTCTGTGTCCCCCTCTGTTCCTCCCTGCCGGAAAGGTGGTGGCCCAGGCCATTTCCATAAAGTCTTCTTTTCCTTCGGTTGCCTGGGCCGAACACCTGGGGCGGGCTAAACCCCGCCTCGATTGTCAGCTATCTCGGGGGGAGGACACCATTTCCATCAGGGGGATGCTAGACACCGGAGCAGATGTGACGATCATTCCCACTCGGGAATGGCCGTCACACTGGGAGCTGCAAAACGTGGATGGCCGCATTCAAGGTGTTGGGGGGACCCAATTGGCACGTCAGTCAAAGAGCATCGTGCAAATTAAGGGACCGGATGGGCAATTGGCTAGTGTCCGCCCATTCGTTTTGGATTATGTTGAGCCTCTCTGGGGGAGAGATACCCTTGCCCAGTGGGGAGCCAAAATTGACCTGCCGGCTCCCCAGGTTTTTCGGGCAGCGGTCACTGAACAGCGCCCTACCTGGAGACTGAATTGGAAGTCAGATAAACCAGTCCAGGTAGCTCAGTGGCCGCTCAACAAGCAGAAATTAAAGGCGCTCGTGGAGCTCGTTGAGGAGCAAGTCCAGAAGGGCAACCTGGTGGAGACCATGTCTGAGTGGAACTCCCCAGTGTTTGTCATTCGCAAGTCATCTGGCAAGTGGCGGCTCCTCACCGACCTCCGCAAAGTGAACGAAATTATTGAAGATATGGGTACTCTCCAGCCAGGGATGCCGTCCCCAGCGATGCTCCCCCAAAATTGGAATTTGGCGATAATAGACATAAAAGATTGCTTTTTCCAAATTCCCCTTCACCCGGATGACGCGCCGCGTTTTGCGTTCACGGTGCCCACCTTAAACCGTGAGGCTCCCGGGAAGCGCTACCACTGGCGAGTATTGCCCCAGGGCATGAAATGTAGTCCTATCATCTGCCAGTGGTATGTTGCTTCTCTGCTCCAACCTATCCGCACCGAATGTCCCGATGTAATCCTTTATCATTACATGGACGACGTGCTGGTCTGCGCCCCCGATGATGACCTGCTGGTTCACGCGCTCTCCCGCGTAACCGATTGTTTAATTGCCGCAGGGTTCGAGCTCCAGAGCGAGAAAATTCAACGGATGCCGCCCTGGAAGTACTTAGGCCTGGAAATCACGAAGCGGACCATTGCTCCGCAGAAATTGGCCATTCACCACAAGGTGAGAACCTTAGCGGATGTTCACCAACTGTGTGGGGCTTTGAATTGGGTGAGGCCCTGGCTAGGCATTACAACCGAAGACCTAGCCCCCCTTTTCAATTTATTGAAAGGGGGAGAGGAGCTCAGTTCTCCTAGGGAACTCACCCCAGAGGCAAATACTGCACTCGAAAAGATCAGACTTCTCATCGAGGCAAGGCAGGCCCATCGTTGTCATCCGGGCCTGCCCTTCAAATTCATTATACTGGGGAATCTGCCACACCTCCATGGCATGATCTTTCAATGGGACGAGTCCCGCAAGTCCTTGAAATCCATCAAGGGAAAGAGGACGGACCCAGGCTTGAGTGACCCCCTCTTGATTATAGAGTGGGTGTTCCTCAGCCATCATAGGTCCAAGAGAATTACAAGGCCACATGAGCTGGTGGCAGAACTGATCCGCAAGGCAAGATCGCGGATCAGGGAGCTGGCAGGTGTGGATTTCACATGCATTCATATCCCAATTGAATTGAAATCGGGCAAGTTACAATCTAAAGCTCTAAATCAACTCCTCGAGGAAAGTGAAGTTTTGCAATTTGCTTTGGCAGAATACGCCGGAAAGATTGAAATTAGTCATCCTCAGCATGCTCTTTTCAATCAAGACATGCAGTTCAAATTTTCACTCAAAAAAATTCAGAGTCGAGTCCCCCTCGATGCTCTGACTGTTTTTACGGACGCGTCCGGAGGCTCCCACAAGTCAGTGATGACTTGGAAGGACCCTCAAACTCAGCAGTGGGAGATGGATGTTGCCATCGTTGAGGGTTCTCCTCAAGTTGCTGAGTTGGACGCAGTCGTCAGAGCTTTCGAGAAATTCAAAAATAAGCCTTTCAATTTGGTAACGGACTCGGCTTATGTTGCCGGTGTAGTCGCCAGAGCTGAGAATGCTGTCCTCGAGGAAGTTTCTAATTCGGCCTTGTTTAATTTGCTCTCGAAGTTGATTAAACTCATCTCCCACCGGGAGCAAAGATATTATGTAATGCATGTGAGAGCCCACACTGGTTTGCCCGGGTTTATTGCGCAGGGGAACCGGCTGGCTGATAGCCTCGCTTCCCCGGCCGAGTGGGCACTTGCCCACGCGGTGCAATGGGCCCCGCTCCCAGACGTGTTCAAACAGGCCAAGATCAGCCACCAGCTGTTCCACCAGAATGCGCCTGGCCTGGTTCGCCAGTTCCAGCTTACGCGCGATCAGGCCAAGGCCATTGTGGCCACATGTCCCCATTGCCAGCGGGATCAGCTTCCATCTCTGCCCGCTGGCGCAAACCCCCGGGGACTTGCGAGTTGTGAGGTGTGGCAGATGGATGTCACCAAAATCCCGCAATTCGGCCGCCTCAGGTACGTCCACGTCTCGGTGGACACTTTCTCGAGTGCCGTCTTTGCCTCTGCCCACACAGGGGAGAAAGCCAAGGATGTCATCAAACACCTACTCCAGGCTTTCTCCGTGCTGGGCATCCCTAAGGTTTTAAAAACAGATAACGGACCTTCGTACGTGTCCAGGGAGCTCAAGAGCTTCCTGCAGCAATGGGGAATAGAACACAAAACTGGCATCCCCTATTCCCCCACGGGACAAGCCGTGATTGAGAGGACCCACCAGAGCCTGAAAAAGGTTCTTTCCCATCTGTCCCCGGCAATGAAGGTGGAGTCCCCTCATTCCCAATTATCGAGGGCACTTTATACCATCAATTTTTTGAACTGTTCTTTCGAAAATCTTAATCCGCCCATTGTGCGGCATTTCGGGCAGCACGGCAGTCTCCGCCTGAAAGAGAAACCGCCGGTTCTGGTGAAGGACCCGGAGACCTGGCGCTTGGAGGGACCATTTGATCTTATCACCTGGGGCCGAGGGTATGCCTGTGTTTCTACCCCCACAGGTCCCAGGTGGGTCCCTTCGCGCTGGGTTCGGCCCTTTGTGCCAAGAACGGCGAAGGCGACAACATCCACGCCTCAAGTGCAGGTCGCAAGCTGGCGGCGAAAACGGAAGGAGGAGGAAGATTCCCTCTTTCCCCTAGATTCATTGTTCCTCTCTGAAACTTGAACCCTTCCTCCCCTGGCAAACCCGTTTGTCATTAATAAGTTTCTTCTAATTTTAATTGTTCCAGACCAGTCATGGCCCAAGGAGGGAGTGCTGCCCTCGTCTTCCTTGCCATCATCCTCTTCCAAGCAGCCCCCGGAGAGCCCGACCAGAAGTCCCCCACTGCAAACAACATGTGGACCTCCCTTGCCCGCTCTCTTGGCCAGGACCACATTTGCCTCCACGCCGATGCAGCCACAGACCCTCTGTCGTCCTGCCTGGTGGGGATCCCGGTCCCTCCCCGTGATTTTCCTTCCCCTCTTAATTTGCTAATCAATACCAGAGATCAAGACTATACAGAGGCTTGGAGGAAATCCATCAACCTTCTCCCCTTCTCCACCGAAGAGCCTCTGAAATTCGACCTGCTCGGTTCCGCCAAGGCCCCTCTCTGTGTTCGTTTTTCAGTCCCTTATAGTTTAGTTAAATCCGTCCGTTCAAATGATCCCCAGTGGACCCTGGTTGAGGGGGAATCAGACTGCCAGTGGTGTGCTGAGACCCTCCCGGCCAGAGGTCCGACCACCCCTGACCTCAAACCTCGTGTTTTACCCCAGGGTTTTTACTTTATTTGCGGAAACCGAGCGTGGAACGGCATCCCTTCTCATCTGCTAGGAGGCCCATGTACGATCGGTCATGTGTCGCTGTTCACCCCCAGCACGCCTAAATTGGAAAATTGGCCTGCAAAAGTTTCTGAAAAAACAATTAGGCAGAAAAAGGACCTGACGGAATTCGGCCCAGACTGCAACTCCGAAATTTATCATTGGAATGAAGGCAAAAGGGTTGCAGTCTCGTTATTTTTGCCGTGGGTTTCGGCCGGGAAGGCCATCGGCGAATTGGGCAGATTAGAGTGCTGGTCGGTGAAACAAGCCAACCTTACGTCCACAGCCATCGCGGGACTCCTTACAGATGAGAAAATTACCAGGCAGGCGATGCTGCAAAATAGAGCAGCAATTGATTATCTACTCCTCCTGCACCACCACCGCTGCGAGGAGTTCGAGGGTCTGTGCTGCTTCAATCTTACATATAAGGCACCAAATGTGCAGAAGGCGTTGGAGGAAATGAAGGGCCTGGTCAGCGACATCAAAAGAGAGACGGAAGACTGGTTGGGAAATCTGCTCTCCGGACTTGGGCTTTCGGGCTGGGCTGGATCGATTATGAAAGACATTTTGTTTGGAGTTTTTGTTGTTTTAGTTGTCGTCCTCGGATGCTCCATTGTGTTGGCAGTGGTCCGGAGAGTGGTCTCGAGACTCTTCGCCAGCAACGTGAATGTGGTCAGCTTCCCCGTCAACGAAGCTGACCCAGAAAACTCTGAGACCAGCTCCGGCCATCAGGAGACCATCCCATCGCCAGAGGAGCCCGAGGACGACCCTGGAGTTTAAGATTTTGTGGACTTTTATGAACACTTTTCCGTTTTCTTAGACTTACCTTCGTTTTTCTTTTTATTTTTGTGTAAAAAAGAGGGAGATGTTGCGGTGCGCCCCCGCAGTCTTCCTCCCCTCTTCTCAGTTTAGTTAAACCTTAATTTGTAGTATTGTATTGTATTAGTTTCAATTGCTTAAGATGGCGCTTGCCGGGTTTCCCCTCCCCCTGTTTTTCACTCTGCAGGGCTGTCCGTCAGTTAGTTACCTTGGTTTCTCCCGCCTTTTTGTATCTTTTAATCCCCACCCCTGTATGCTAAGTTGCCAGCCTGCCTGCCCGTCACTCTCTGCCCCAGCCTGTTTCTCCAGAATCTTCTCCCCAGGGCGGAGGGTGATTGGGCAGGAGAGGGCTGTCCCACCCCTTATGTGATTTCATTTGTTGTCCCCCTCTGTCAATTATGTTGTATGTTAAGTTGATTGGCCAGGGGAAGGGGTTAGCCTCCCCCTGGTCTCCCTATATAACTTCTGTTCACCCCGCCCCTCAGTGCAGTTCCCTGCAGCCTTCCTCCCTGTCATTACCCTTCGCTCCCCTTAATAAACCTTCCCTCTGCTGCTGAGAATTGCCGCCTCACGCTTGATCTTTCACCTCCGCTCGTGCTACCGCTTCTGTTCCTCGGCCTGCTGGAGCTGCCTCCTCCACAACCGACGTGGAGGGAGCTCCAGAGAAGGGCATCGGTTTCCAGTTTGCTCCGCTTGGAGGTCCTGGACTTTGCAGCTGCCCGTGCCCAGAACAACAGGCTGTTGGCTGTGCACTCTGTGGAGCCAGCCGGGCTCGGATTCGGCACCGCCACAAAGAAGTAAAAGAAAGTTGTCCAAAACCCCTAAAATTCCAATTGTACTGGGAAAGGAAAATGCAGGAGAGTCGAAAGGTACTGTTTTTTCTCAGTTTGCAAGCTGCTTACAAAATGCCAGTGTTGTGCAGCCTTTAGCTTTGCAGCGTCGTGTAGCAAGTGCCTCTAGTCACCTACATCTAAGCAAATTCCTTTTTCACAATGTCTCGCAAGGAGAAAGTCTGCCTGCTGAGAAAACATCTCCCATGGTGTTTCAGAAGGTACAAGAAGGTCTGCAGAGTGTTTTGCCAGAAGGAAAAAAAGTTTTCCAAAATTCCTTCCTTTCGAATACTAATGTGAATGGAAAAGGCTGCAGAGGGGTAAGCTAGCCTTTTCTATCAGTTTGCAAGCCGGGCACCCAATCCCTGTGTTGTGCTGCCATTGCCTTTGCAGTGCACTCTGTTGTGTGCCCCTTGTCACTTAGAGCTAAGCAAATATCTTTTTCACTGTATCTCCTAAGGAGAACCTTTGCCTGTTGAGAAAACAGCTCCCATGGTTTTTCAAAGGGTACAAGAAGGTCTGCAGAGTGTTTTGCAAGAAGTAAAAGAAAGTTGTCGAAAACCTCTTCGATTCGAATTTCACTGGGTAAGGAAAATGCAGAAGAGTGCAGGGGTACTGGTTTCTATCAGTTTGCAAACTGTGCCACAATGCAACTGTTGTGCAGCCATTACCTTTGCAGTGCACTCTAGCAAGTGTCTCTAGTCACCTACATCTAAGCAAATAGCTTTTTCACTGTCTCTACTAAGGAGAACCTTTGCCTGTTGAGAAAAAAGCTCCCATGGTTTTAAAAAGGGTACAAGACCGTCTGCAGAGTGCTTTGCAAGAAGTAAAAGAAAGTTGTCCAAAACCCCTAAAATTCGAATTGTACCGGGAAAGGAAAATGCAGGAGAGTGGAAAGGCACTGTTTTCCCTCAGTTTGCAAGCTGCTTAGAAAATGCCAGTGTTGTGCAGCCTTTAGCTTTGCCGCGTCAGGCAGCAAGTGCGTCTAGGAACCTGCATCTAAGCAAATACCTTTTTCACTGCATCTCCTAAGGAGAAACTTTGCCTCTTGAGAAAACAGCTCCCATGGTGTTTTAGAAGGTACAAGAAGGTCTGCAGAGTGCTTTGCAAGAAGTAAAAGAAAGTTGTCCAAAACCCCTAAAATTCGAATTGTACCGGGAAAGAAAAATGCAGGAGAGTGGAAAGGCATTGTTTTCTCTCAGTTTGCAAGCTGCTTACAAAATGCCAGTGATGTGCAGCCTTTAGCTTTGCAGCGTCCTGTAGCAAGTGCCTCTAGTCACCTACATCTAAGCAAATTCCTTTTTCACTGTATCTCCTAAGGAGAACCTTTGCCTGTTGAGAAAACAGCTCCCATGGTTTTTAAAAGGGTACAAGAAGGTCTGCAGAGTGCTTTGCAAGAAGTAAAAGAAAGTTGTACAAAACCCCTAAAATTCGAATTGTACCGGGAAAGGAAAATGCAGGAGAGTGGAAAGGCACTGTTTTCTCTCAGTTTGCAAGCTGCTTACAAAATGCCAGTGTTGTGCAGCCTTTAGCTTTGCCGCGTCAGGCAGCAAGTGCCTCTAGGCTCCTACATCTAGGCAAATTGCTTTTTCACTGTATCTCCTAAGGAGAAACTTTCCTGTTGAGAAAACATCTCCCATGGTTTTAAAAAGGGTACAAGACCGTCTGCAGAGTGCTTTGCAAGACGTAAAAGAAAGTTGTCCATAACCCCTACAATTCCAATTGTACTGGGAAAGGAAAATGCAGGAGAGTGCAAAATGCACTGTTTTCTCTCAGTTTGCAAGCTTCTTACAAAATGCCAGTGTTGTGCAGCCTTTAGCTTTGCAGCGTCGTGTACCAAGTGCCTCTAGTCACCTATTTCTAAGCAAATTCCTTTTTCACAATGTCTCCAAGGAGAAACTCTGCCTGCTTAGAAAACATCTCCAATGGTCTTTTAGAAGGTAAAAGAAGGTCTGCAGAGTGTTTTGCAAGAAGTAAAAGAAAGTTGTCCAAAACCCCTAAAATTCGAACTGTACCGGGAAAGAAAAATGCAGGAGAGTGGAAAGGTACTGTTTTCCCTCAGTTTGCAAGCTGCTTACAAAATGCCAGTGTTGTGCAGCCTTTAGCTTTGCAGCGTCCTGTAGCAAGTGCCTCTAGTCACCTACATCTAAGCAAATTCCTTTTTCACTGTATCTCCTAAGGAGAACCTTTGCCTGTTGAGAAAACAGCTCCCATGGTTTTTCAAAGGGTACAAGAAGGTCTGCAGAGTGCTTTGCAAGAAGTAAAAGAAAGTTGTCCAAAACCCCTAAAATTCGAATTGTACCGGGAAAGGAAAATGCAGGAGAGTGGAAAGGCACTGTTTTCTCTCAGTTTGCAAGCTGCTTACAAAATGCCAGTGTTGTGCAGACTTTAGCTTTGCAGCGTCCTGTAGCAAGAGCCTGTAGTCACCTACATTTAAGCAAATTCCTTTTTCACAATGTCTCGCAAGGAGAAAGTCTGCCTGTTGAGAAAACAGCTCCCATGGTTTTTCAAATGGCACAAGAAGGTCTGCAGAGTGTTTTGCAAGAATTAAAGGAAAGTTGTCCAAAACCCCTAAAATTCCACTTGTACTGTGAAAGGAAAATGCAGGAGAGTGGAAAGGCACTGTTTTCTCTCAGTTTGCAAGCTGCTTACAAAATGCCAGTGTTGTGCAGCCTTTAGCATGGCAGCCTCGTGTAGCAACTGCCTCTAGTCACCTACATCTAAGCAAATTCCTATTTCGCAATGTCTCGCAAGGAGAAAGTCTGCCTGATGAGAAAACATCTCCCACGGTGTTTTAGAAGGTACAAGAAGGTCTGCAGAGTGTTTTGCAAGAAGTAAAAGGAAGTTCTCGAAAACCCCTTCGATTCGAATTTCACTGGGAAAGGAAAATGCAGGAGAGTGCAGGGGTACTGTTTTCTATCAGTTTGCAAACTGTGCCACAATGCAAGTGTTGTGCAGCCATTACATTTGCAGTGCACTGTAGCAAATGCCTCTAGGCACTTACATCTAAGCAAATTCCTTTTTCACTGTATGTCCTAAGGAGAACCTTTGCCTGTTGAGAAAACATCTCCCATGGTTTTTAAAAGGGTAGAAGCAAGTCTCCAGAGTGTTTTGCAAGATGTAAAAGAACGTTGTAGAAAACCCGTAAAATTCGAATTGTACTGGGAAAGGAAAATGCAGGAGAGTGGAAAGGCACTGTTTTCTCTCAGTTTGGAAGCTGCTTACAAAATGCCAGTGTTGTGCAGCCATTAGCTTTGCAGCATCCTGTAGCAAGTGCCTCTACTCACCTACATTTAAGACAATACCTTTTCCACAATGTCTCGCAAGGAGAAAGTCTGCCTGTTGAGAAAACAGCTCCCATGGTGTTTTAGAAAAGTACAAGAAAGTCTGCAGAGTGTTTTGCAAGAAGTAAAAGAAAGTTGTCCAAAACCCCTAAAATTCCAATTGTACCGGGAAAGGAAAATGCAGGAGAGTGGAAAGGCACTGTTTTCTCTCACTTTGCAAGCTGCTTACAAAATGCCAGTGTTGTGCAGCCTTTAGCTTTGCAGCGTCCTGTAGCAAGTGCCTCTAGTCACCTACATCTAAGCAAATTCCTTTTTCACTGTATCTCCTAAGGAGAACCTTTGCCTGTTGAGAAAACAGCTCCCATGGTTTTTAAAAGGGTACAAGAAGGTCTGCAGAGTGCTTTGCAAGAAGTAAAAGAAAGTTGTCCAAAACCCCTAAAATTCGAATTGTACCGGGAAAGGAAAATGCAGGAGAGTGGAAAGGCACTGTTTTCTCTCACTTTGCAAGCTGCTTACAAAATGCCAGTGTTGTGCTGCTTTTACCTTTGCAGTGCACTGTGGCAAGTGCCTCTAGGCTCCTACATCTAGGCAAATTGCTTTTTCACTGTATCTCCTAAGGAGAAACTTTCCTGTTGAGAAAACATCTCCCATGGTATTAAAAAGGGTACAAGACCGTCTGCAGAGTGTTTTGCAAGAAGTAAAAGAAAGTTGTCCAAAACCCCTAAAATTCCAATTGTACTGGGAAAGGAAAATGCAGGAGAGTGGAAAGGCACTGTTTTCTCTCAGTTTGCAAGCTGCTTACAAAATGCCAGTGTTGTGCAGTCTTTAGCTTTGCAGCGTCCTGTAGCAAGAGCCTGTAGTCACCTACTTTTAAGCAAATTCCTTTTTCACAATGTCTCGCAAGGAGAAAGTCTGCCTGTTGAGAAAACAGCTCCCATGGTTTTTCAAAGCGTACAAGAAGGTCTGCAGAGTGTTTTGCAAGAATTAAAGGAAAGCTGTCCAAAACCCCTAAAATTCCAATTGTACTGGGAAAAGAAAATGCAGGAGAGTTGAAAGGCACTGTTTTCTCTCAGTTTGCAAGCTGCTTACAAAATGCCAGTGTTGTGCAGCCTTTAGCTTTGCAGCGTCGTGTAGCAAGTGCCTCTAGTCACCTACATCTAAGCAAATTCCTTTTTCACAATGTCTCGCAAGGAGAAAGTCTGCCTGCTGAGCAAACATATCCCACGGTGTTTTAGAAGGTACAAGAAGGTCTGCAGAGTGTTTTGCAAGAAGTAAAAGGAAGTTCTCGAAAACCTCTTCGATTCGAGTTTCACTGGGAAAGGAAAATGCAGGAGAGTGCAGGGGTACTGTGTTCTATCAGTTTGCAAACTGTGCCACAATGCAAGTGTTGTGCAGCCATTACCTTTGCAGTGCACTGTAGCAAATGCCTCTAGGCTCCTACATCTAGGCAAATTGCTTTTTCACTGTATCTCCTAAGGAGAACCTTTGCCTGTTGAGAAAACATCTCCCATGGTTTTTAAAAGGGACAAGAAAGTCTGCAGAGTGTTTTGCAAGAATTAAAGGAAAGCTGTCCAAAACCCCTAAAATTCCAATTGTACTGGGAAAGGAAAATGCAGGAGAGTGGAAAGGCATTGTTTTCTCTCAGTTTGCAAGCTGCTTACAAAATGCCAGTGTTGTGCAGCCTTTAGCTTTGCAGCGTCCTGTAGCAAGTGCCTCTACTCACCTACATTTAAGACAGTACCTTTTTCACAATGTCTCGCCAGGAGAAAGTCTGCCTGTTGAGAAAACAGCTCCCATGGTGTTTTAGAAAAGTACAAGAAAGTCTGCAGAGTGTTTTGCAAGAAGTAAAAGAAAGTTGTCCAAAACCCCTAAAATTCCAATTGTACTGGGAAAGGAAAATGCAGGAGAGTGGAAAGGCACTGTTTTCTCTCAGTTTGCAAGCTGCTTACAAAATGCCAGTGTTGTGCAGCCTTTAGCTTTGCAGCGTCCTGTAGCAAGTGCCTCTAGTCACCTACATCTAAGCAAATTCCTTTTTCACTGTATGTCCTAAGGAGAACCTTTGCCTGTTGAGAAAACAGCTCCCATGGTTTTTCAAAGGGTACAAGAAGGTCTGCAGAGTGCTTTGCAAGAAGTAAAAGAAAGTTGTCCAAAACCCCTAAAATTCGAATTGTACCGGGAAAGGAAAATGCAGGAGAGTGGAAAGGCACTGTTTTCTCTCACTTTGCAAGCTGCTTACAAAATGCCAGTGTTGTGCTGCTTTTACCTTTGCAGTGCACTGTGGCAAGTGCCTCTAGGCTCCTACATCTAGGCAAATTGCTTTTTCACTGTATCTCCTAAGGAGAAACTTTCCTGTTGAGAAAACATCTCCCATGGTATTAAAAAGGGTACAAGACCGTCTGCAGAGTGTTTTGCAAGAAGTAAAAGAAAGTTGTCCAAAACCCCTAAAATTCCAATTGTACCGGGAAAGGAAAATGCAGGAGAGTGGAAAGGCACTGTTTTCTCTCAGTTTCCATGCTGCTTACAAAATGCCAGTGTTGTGCAGTCTTTAGCTTTGCAGCGTCCAGTAGCAAGAGCCTGTAGTCACCTACTTTTAAGCAAATTCCTTTTTCACAATGTCTCGCAAGGAGAAAGTCTGCCTGTTGAGAAAACAGCTCCCATGGTTTTTCAAAGCGTACAAGAAGGTCTGCAGAGTGTTTTGCAAGAAGTAAAAGAAAGTTGTCGAAAACCTCTTCGATTCGAATTTCACTGGGTAAGGAAAATGCAGAAGAGTGCAGGGGTACTGGTTTCTATCAGTTTGCAAACTGTGCCACAATGCAACTGTTGTGCAGCCATTACCTTTGCAGTGCACTCTAGCAAGTGTCTCTAGTCACCTACATCTAAGCAAATTCCTTTTTCACTGTATCTCCTAAGGAGAACCTTTGCCTCTTGAGAAAACAGCTCCCATGGTTTTTGAAAGTGTAGAAGAAGGTCTGCAGAGTGCTTTGCAAGAAGTAAAAGAAAGTTTTCCAAAACCCCTAAAATTCGAATTGTACTGGGAAAGGAAAATGCAGGAGAGTGGAAAGGCATTGTTTTCCCTCAGTTTGCAAGCTGCTTACAAAATGCCAGTGTTGTGCAGCCTTTAGCTTTGCCGCGTCAGGCAGCAAGTGCCCTAGGAACCTGCATCTAAGCAAATACTTTTTTCACTGCATCTCCAAAGGAGAAACTTTGCCTCTTGAGTAAACAGCTCCCATGATTTTTAAAATGGTACAAGAAGGTCTGCAGAGTGTTTTGCAAGAAGTAAAAGAAAGTTGTCCAAAACCCCTAAAATTCCAATTGTACTGGGAAAGGAAAATGCAGGAGAGTGGAAAGGCATTGTTTTCTCTCAGTTTGCAAGCTGCTTACAAAATGCCAGTGTTGTGCAGTGTCGTGGTTTGACCGGAAGTGGAACATCTGGGATGTGTTGTTTTGTGTTTTGGTGGCCAGTGGCTGTCCGGATTTTAAGATGGGCATCTGTTCTAGCCAGTGAAGTATTTGGATACGCCTCTGAGACCACAAAAACAAAAAAAATCCAAGGGGTTAAAAGAGCAGGGAGTTTCCTCCCTCGGCCCTTTCGAATTTCCGGCGGGACAGAGCTGCTTCTCCCCCGGCTCAGCTTCGGCTGAGCTGGGGGAGGGGAGAAGCCACGCAGCCCATTTTATCGGTAGGCCGGACCCAGGTGGAAGGGTGGGGGGCCCCGAAAGACCTGTTTACCCCCATTTTGCCCCCCATCATCTTTTTTGGAGATGGAGAGAAACGCAGGCTGCTGTGCCTGCCGGACTGAGTTACCTTGAAACCTGATATCATGTCCCGGCGGCAGGCAGCACGGCCGAGAAGGAGGAAAAAGGGGGGGGGAAGGAGGCAGTGAACAGCCCGGCCTCTCAGGAGAACTTTTAACCCTTTTGTGGACAATGAAAACTTTACAGAACATTTCCCTTTCCTAGAGGAGGATAAAAGTGGAGGATGAAGGTAGAAATGGGTCAGTGAGTACGTCTGGCAAAAAGAAAGAGAGATGTTGAAGGAATTGAGAAAGATGGAGTGGTTTTTTCTGGACGCTTTCTTGTTGTAAAATCCATGAGCTGATTCCTGGTGAGGCAGAGACTGCATTTCGGGGGGGAAGCGGATACTCAGAGCCAAGAGAGTTCGGTGTTGAGACCCCTCGGCCCCAGGGGGTGTGTGTGAAGGAAATGGGGGGGACAAAGGTCCCAGAAATGAGACTGTGCTCTGCTCGGAACGGGATGATACATCCTTAAAAGGTCCAAAGGTCTACCCTGAAAAAACAAGTCATCTGCTCCATGCAAGAGGTGGTGAGAGCATCTCTGCATGGAAAGATGTCACGAAATAGCAGAACTCCGGGCGGTGCTGTTTTGTGACAAGGAATCCATGGTACAAAGAAAGGACTCCGTCTACTTCTTGATGAGCTGAAGATTTGATTTTCTAAAGGGTGGTGCCAGACCGAGTGTTTGATGATTTGGGAAATGTAAATGTACTGGGGATTTGGTGGGAGGAGGAAGTGTTGGAGTGTTTCTGTATAGTTTTCATTTTCCTTGTGTTTATTTTCTTTTCTTTATGGGTTAGTTTTTGTAGTTTTAGTTAATAAAGTTTTTTTTTTCTTTTTTCCCTAAGTAGGAGCCTGTTTTGCTTATTCCTGGGTACCATCTCACAGCAGATGCCAGGGAGAGGGAATTCTCATGGGGGCACTGGCATTGTGTCCGTGTCAAACCATGACATGCAGCCTTTAGCTTTGCAGCGTCGTGTAGCAAGTGCCTCTAGTCACCTACATCTAAGCAGATTCCTTTTTCACAATGTCTCGCAAGGAGAGTCTGCCTGTTGAGAAAACAGCTCCCATGGTTTTTCAAATGGCACAAGAAGGTCTGCAGAGTGTTTTGCAAGAATTAAAGGAAAGTTGTCCAAAACCCCTAAAATTCCACTTGTACTGTGAAAGGAAAATGCAGGAGAGTGGAAAGGCACTGTTTTCTCTCAGTTTGCAAGCTGCTTACAAAATGCCAGTGTTGTGCAGCCTTTAGCATGGCAGCCTCGTGTAGCAACTGCCTCTAGTCACCTACATCTAAGCAAATTCCTATTTCGCAATGTCTCGCAAGGAGAAAGTCTGCCTGATGAGAAAACATCTCCCACGGTGTTTTAGAAGGTACAAGAAGGTCTGCAGAGTGTTTTGCAAGAAGTAAAAGGAAGTTCTCGAAAACCCCTTCGATTGGAATTTCACTGGGAAAGGAAAATGCAGGAGAGTGCAGGGGTACTGTTTTCTATCAGTTTGCAAACTGTGCCACAATGCAAGTGTTGTGCAGCCATTACATTTGCAGTGCACTGTAGCAAATGCCTCTAGGCACTTACATCTAAGCAAATAGCTTTTTCATTGTATCTCCTAAGGAGAACCTTTGCCTTTTAAGAAAACATCTCCCATGTTTTTTAAAAGGGAACAAGAAAGTCTGCAGAGTGTTTTGCAAGATGTAAAAGAAAGTTGTAGAAAACCCGTAAAATTCGAATTGTACTGGGAAAGGAAAATGCAGGAGAGTGGAAAGGCACTGTTTTCTCTCAGTTTGGAAGCTGCTTACAAAATGCCAGTGTTGTGCAGCCATTAGCTTTGCAGCATCCTGTAGCAAGTGCCTCTACTCACCTACATTTAAGACAATACCTTTTCCACAATGTCTCGCAAGGAGAAAGTCTGCCTGTTGAGAAAACAGCTCCCATGGTGTTTTAGAAGGTACAAGAAAGTCTGCAGAGTGTTTTGCAAGAAGTAAAAGAAAGTTGTCCAAAACCCCTAAAATTCCAATTGTACTGGGAAAGGAAAATGCAGGAGAGTGGATGGCACTGTTTTCTCTCAGTTTGCAAGCTGCTTACAAAATGCCAGTGTTGTGCAGCCTTTAGCTTTGCAGCGTCGTGTAGCAAGTGCCTCTAGTCACCTACATCTAAGCAAATTCCTTTTTCACTGTATGTCCTAAGGAGAACCTTTGCCTGTTGAGAAAACAGCTCCCATGGTTTTTAAAAGGTTACAAGAAAGTCTGCAGAGTGTTTTGCAAGATGTAAAAGAAAGTTTTCCAAAACCCCTAAAATTCGAATTGTACCGGGAAAGGAAAATGCAGGAGAGTGGAAAGGCACTGTTTTCTCTCAGTTTGCAAGCTGCTTACAAAATGCCAGTGTTGTGCAGCCATTAGCTTTGCAGCATCCTGTAGCAAGTGCCTCTACTCACCTACATTTAAGACAATACCTTTTCCACAATGTCTCGCCAGGAGAAAGTCTGCCTGTTGAGAAAACAGCTCCCATGGTGTTTTAGAAAAGTACAAGAAAGTCTGCAGAGTGTTTTGCAAGAAGTAAAAGAAAGTTGTCCAAAACCCCTAAAATTCCAATTGTACTGGGAAAGGAAAATGCAGGAGAGTGGAAAGGCACTGTTTTCTCTCAGTTTGCAAGCTGCTTACAAAATGCCAGTGTTGTGCAGCCTTTAGCTTTGCAGCGTCCTGTAGCAAGTGCCTCTAGTCACCTACATCTAAGCAAATTCCTTTTTCACTGTATGTCCTAAGGAGAACCTTTGCCTGTTGAGAAAACAGCTCCCATGGTTTTTAAAAGGGTACAAGAAGGTCTGCAGAGTGCTTTGCAAGAAGTAAAAGAAAGTTGTCCAAAACCCCTAAAATTCGAATTGTACCGGGAAAGGAAAATGCAGGAGAGTGGAAAGGCACTGTTTTCTCTCACTTTGCAAGCTGCTTACAAAATGCCAGTGTTGTGCTGCTTTTACCTTTGCAGTGCACTGTGGCAAGTGCCTCTAGGCTCCTACATCTAGGCAAATTGCTTTTTCACTGTATCTCCTAAGGAGAAACTTTCCTGTTGAGAAAACATCTGCCATGGTTTTAAAAAGGGTACAAGACCGTCTGCAGAGTGTTTTGCAAGAAGTAAAAGAAAGTTGTCCAAAACCCCTAAAATTCCAATTGTACTGGGAAAGGAAAATGCAGGAGAGTGGAAAGGCACTGTTTTCTCTCAGTTTGCAAGCTGCTTACAAAATGCCAGTGTTGTGCAGTCTTTAGCTTTGCAGCGTCCTGTAGCAAGAGCCTGTAGTCACCTACTTTTAAGCAAATTCCTTTTTCACAATGTCTCGCAAGGAGAAAGTCTGCCTGTTGAGAAAACAGCTCCCATGGTTTTTCAAAGCGTACAAGAAGGTCTGCAGAGTGTTTTGCAAGAATTAAAGGAAAGCTGTCCAAAAACACTAAAATTCCAATTGTACTGGGAAAGGAAAATGCAGGAGAGTGGAAAGGCACTGTTTTCTCTCAGTTTGCAAGCTGCTTACAAAATGCCAGTGTTGTGCAGCCTTTAGCTTTGCAGCGTCGTGTAGCAAGTGCCTCTAGTCACCTACATCTAAGCAAATACCTTTTTCGCAATGTCTCGCAAGGAGAAAGTCTGCCTGCTGAGAAAACATATCCCACGGTGTTTTAGAAGGTACAAGAAGGTCTGCAGAGTGTTTTGCAAGAAGTAAAAGGAAGTTCTCGAAAACCCCTTCGATTGGAATTTAACTGGGAAAGGAAAATGCAGGAGAGTGCAGGGGTACTGTTTTCTATCAGTTTGCAAACTGTGCCACAATGCAAGTGTTGTGCAGCCATTACATTTGCAGTGCACTGTAGCAAATGCCTCTAGGCACTTACATCTAAGCAAATAGCTTTTTCATTGTATCTCCTAAGGAGAACCTTTGCCTTTTAAGAAAACATCTCCCATGTTTTTTAAAAGGGTACAAGAAAGTCTGCAGAGTGTTTTGCAAGATGTAAAAGAAAGTTGTAGAAAACCCGTAAAATTCGAATTGTACTGGGAAAGGAAAATGCAGGAGAGTGGAAAGGCACTGTTTTCTCTCAGTTTGCAAGCTGCTTACAAAATGCCAGTGTTGTGCAGCCATTAGCTTTGCAGCATCCTGTAGCAAGTGCCTCTACTCACCTACATTTAAGACAATACCTTTTCCACAATGTCTCGCAAGGAGAAAGTCTGCCTGTTGAGAAAACAGCTCCCATGGTGTTTTAGAAGGTACAAGAAAGTCTGCAGAGTGTTTTGCAAGAAGTAAAAGAAAGTTGTCCAAAACCCCTAAAATTCTAATTGTACTGGGAAAGGAAAATGCAGGAGAGTGGAAAGGCACTGTTTTCTCTCAGTTTGCAAGCTGCTTAAAAAATGCCAGTGTTGTGCAGCCTTTAGCTTTGCAGCGTCCTGTAGCAAGTGCCTCTAGTCACCTACATCTAAGCAAATTTCTTTTTCACTGTATGTCCTAAGGAGAACCTTTGCCTGTTGAGAAAACAGCTCCCATGGTTTTTAAAAGGTTACAAGAAAGTCTGCAGAGTGTTTTGCAAGATGTAAAAGAAAGTTTTCCAAAACCCCTAAAATTCGAATTGTACCGGGAAAGGAAAATGCAGGAGAGTGGAAAGGCACTGTTTTCTCTCAGTTTGCAATCTGCTTACAAAATGCCAGTGTTGTGCAGCCATTAGCTTTGCAGCATCCTGTAGCAAGGTCCTCTACTCACCTACATTTAAGACAATACCTTTTCCACAATGTCTCGCCAGGAGAAAGTCTGCCTGTTGAGAAAACAGCTCCCATGGTGTTTTAGAAAAGTACAAGAAAGTCTGCAGAGTGTTTTGCAAGAAGTAAAAGAAAGTTGTCCAAAACCCCTAAAATTCCAATTGTACCGGGAAAGGAAAATGCAGGAGAGTGGAAAGGCACTGTTTTCTCTCAGTTTGCAAGCTGCTTACAAAATGCCAGTGTTGTGCAGCCTTTAGCTTTGCAGCGTCCTGTAGCAAGTGCCTCTAGTCACCCACATCTAAGCAAATTCCTTTTTCACTGTATCTCCTAAGGAGAACCTTTGCCTGTTGAGAAAACAGCTCCCATGGTTTTTAAAAGGGTACAAGAAGGTCTGCAGAGTGCTTTGCAAGAAGTAAAAGAAAGTTGTCCAAAACCCCTAAAATTCGAATTGTACCGGGAAAGGAAAATGAAGGAGAGTGGAAAGGCACTGTTTTCTCTCACTTTGCAAGCTGCTTACAAAATGCCAGTGTTGTGCTGCTTTTACCTTTGCAGTGCACTGTGGCAAGTGCCTCTAGGCTCCTACATCTAGGCAAATTGCTTTTTCACTGTATCTCCTAAGGAGAAACTTTCCTGTTGAGAAAACATCTGCCATGGTTTTAAAAAGGGTACAAGACCGTCTGCAGAG
Source organism: Setophaga petechia (assembly GCA_024362935.1). NCBI lineage: Eukaryota > Metazoa > Chordata > Aves > Passeriformes > Parulidae > Setophaga > Setophaga petechia. The sequence continues at coordinate 1,225,487 of JANCRA010000108.1, read as the reverse complement.
TGTTATGCAAGATGTAAAAGATAGTTGTCCATAACCCCTAAAATTCCAATTGTACTGGGAAAGGAAAATGCAGGAGAGTGGAAAGGCACTGTTTTCTCTCAGTTTGCAAGCTGCTTACAAAATGCCAGTGTTGTGCAGTCGTTAGCTTTGCAGCGTCCTGTAGCAAGAGCCTGTAGTCACCTACTTTTAAGCAAATTCCTTTTTCACAATGTCTCGCAAGGAGAAAGTCTGCCTGTTGAGAAAACAGCTCCCATGGTTTTTCAAAGCGCACAAGAAGGTCTGCAGAGTGTTTTGCAAGAATTAAAGGAAAGCTGTCCAAAACCCCTAAAATTCCAATTGTACTGGGAAAAGAAAATGCAGGAGAGTGGAAAGGTACTGTTTTCTCTCAGTTTGCAAGCTGCTTACAAAATGCCAGTGTTGTGCAGCCTTTAGCTTTGCAGCGTCGTGTAGCAAGTGCCTCTAGTCACCTACATCTAAGCAAATACCTTTTTCGCAATGTCTCGCAAGGAGAAAGTCTGCCTGCTGAGAAAACATATCCCGCGGTGTTTTAGAAGGTACAAGAAGGTCTGCAGAGTGTTTTGCAAGAAGTAAAAGGAAGTTCTCGAAAACCTCTTCGATTCGAGTTTCACTGGGAAAGGAAAATGCAGGAGAGTGCAGGGGTACTGTGTTCTATCAGTTTGCAAGCTGTGCCACAATGCAAGTGTTCTGCAGCCATTACCTTTGCAGTGCACTGTAGCAAATGCCTCTAGGCACCTACATCTAAGCAAATAGCTTTTTCACTGTATATCCTAAGGAGAACCTTTGCCTGTTGAGAAAACATCTCCCATGGTTTTTAAAAGGGACAAAAAAGTCTGCAGAGTGTTTTGCAAGATGCAAAAGAAAGTTGTATAGAACCCGTAAAATTCGAATTGTACTGGGAAAGGAAAATGCAGGAGAGTGGAAAGGCATTGTTTTCTCTCAGTTTGCAAGCTGCTTACAAAATGCCAGTGTTGTGCAGCCTTTAGCTTTGCAGCGTCCTGTAGCAAGTGCCTCTACTCACCTACATTTAAGACAATACCTTTTTCACAATGTCTCGCCAGGAGAAAGTCTGCCTGTTGAGAAAACAGCTCCCATGGTGTTTTAGAAAAGTACAAGAAAGTCTGTAGAGTGTTTTGCAAGAAGTAAAAGAAAGTTGTCCAAAACCCCTAAAATTCCAATTGTACTGGGAAAGGAAAATGCAGGAGAGTGGAAAGGCACTGTTTTCTCTCACTTTGCAAGCTGCTTACAAAATGCCAGTGTTGTGCAGCCTTTAGCTTTGCAGCGTCCTGTAGCAAGTCCCTCTAGTCACCTACATCTAAGCAAATTCCTTTTTCACTGTATCTCCTAAGGAGAAACTTTCCTGTTGAGAAAACAGCTCCCATGGTTTTTCAAAGGGTACAAGAACGTCTGCAGAGTGCTTTGCAAGAAGTAAAAGAAAGTTGTCCAAAACCCCTAAAATTCGAATTGTTCCGGGAAAGGAAAATGCAGGAGAGTGGAAAGGCACTGTTTTCTCTCACTTTGCAAGCTGCTTACAAAATGCCAGTGTTGTGCTGCTTTTACCTTTGCAGTGCACTGTGGCAAGTGCCTCTAGGCTCCTACATCTAGGCAAATTGCTTTTTCACTGTATCTCCTAAGGAGAAACTTTCCTGTTGAGAAAACATCTCCCATGGTTTTAAAAAGGGTACAAGACCGTCTGCAGAGTGTTTTGCAAGAAGTAAAAGAAAGTTGTCGAAAACCTCTTCGATTCGAATTTCACTGGGTAAGGAAAATGCAGAAGAGTGCAGGGGTACTGGTTTCTATCAGTTTGCAAACTGTGCCACAATGCAACTGTTGTGCAGCCATTACCTTTGCAGTGCACTCTAGCAAGTGTCTCTAGTCACCTACATCTAAGCAAATTCCTTTTTCATTGTATCTCCTAAGGAGAACCTTTGCCTGTTGAGAAAACAGCTCCCATGGTTTTTAAAAGTGTACAAGAAGGTCTGCAGAGTGCTTTGCAAGAAGTAAAAGAAAGTTTTCCAAAACCCCTAAAATTCGAATTGTACTGGGAAAGGAAAATGCAGGAGAGTGGAAAGGCATTGTTTTCCCTCAGTTGGCAAGCTGCTTACAAAATGCCAGTGTTGTGCAGCCTTTAGCTTTGCCGCGTCAGGCAGCAAGTGCCCTAGGAACCTGCATCTAAGCAAATACTTTTTTCACTGCATCTCCAAAGGAGAAACTTTGCCTCTTGAGAAAACAGCTCCCATGATTTTTAAAATGGTACAAGAAGGTCTGCAGAGTGTTTTGCAAGAAGTAAAAGAAAGTTGTCCAAAACCCCTAAAATTCGAATTGTACTGGGAAAGGAAAATGCAGGAGGGTGGAAAGGCATTGTTTTCTCTCAGTTTGCAAGCTGCTTACAAAATGCCAGTGTTGTGCAGCCTTTAGCTTTGCAGCATCCTGTAGCAAGTGCCTCTAGTCACCTACATCTAAGCAGATTCCTTTTTCACAATGTCTCGCAAGGAGAGTCTGCCTGTTGAGAAAACATCTCCCACGGTGTTTTAGAAGGTACAAGAAGGTCTGCAGAGTGTTTTGCAAGAATTAAAGGAAAGCTGTCCAAAACCCTTAAAATTCGGATTGTACTGGGAAAGGAAAATGCAGGAGAGTGGAAAGGCACTGTTTTCTCTCAGTTTGCAAGCTGCTTACAAAATGCCAGTGTTGTGCAGCCGTTAGCTTTGCAGCATCCTGTAGCAAGTGCCTCTACTCACCTACATTTAAGACAATACCTTTTCCACAATGTCTCGCAAGGAGAAAGTCTGCCTGTTGAGAAAACAGCTCCCATGGTGTTTTAGAAAAGTACAAGAAAGTCTGCAGAGTGTTTTGCAAGAAGTAAAAGAAAGTTGTCCAAAACCCCTAAAATTCCAATTGTACTGGGAAAGGAAAATGCAGGAGAGTGGAAAGGCACTGTTTTCTCTCAGTTTGCAAGCTGCTTACAAAATGCCAGTGTTGTGCAGCCTTTAGCTTTGCAGCGTCCTGTAGCAAGTGCCTCTAGTCACCTACATCTAAGCAAATTCCTTTTTCACTGTATGTCCTAAGGAGAACCTTTGCCTGTTGAGAAAACAGCTCCCATGGTTTTTAAAAGGGTACAAGAAGGTCTGCAGAGTGCTTTGCAAGAAGTAAAAGAAAGTTGTCCAAAACCCCTAAAATTCGAATTGTACCGGGAAAGGATAATGCAGGAGAGTGGAAAGGCACTGTTTTCTCTCACTTTACAAGCTGCTTACAAAATGCCAGTGTTGTGCTGCTTTTACCTTTGCAGTGCACTGTGGCAAGTGCCTCTAGGCTCCTACATCTAGGCAAATTGCTTTTTCACTGTATCTCCTAAGGAGAAACTTTCCTGTTGAGAAAACATCTGCCATGGTTTTAAAAAGGGTACAAGACAGTCTGCAGAGTGTTTTGCAAGAAGTAAAAGAAAGTTGTCCAAAACCCCTAAAATTCCAATTGTACTGGGAAAGGAAAATGCAGGAGAGTGGAAAGGCACTGTTTTCTCTCAGTTTGCAAGCTGCTTACAAAATGCCAGTGTTGTGCAGCCTTTAGCTTTGCAGCGTCCTGTAGCAAGAGCCTGTAGTCACCTACTTTTAAGCAAATTCCTTTTTCACAATGTCTCGCAAGGAGAAAGTCTGCCTGTTGAGAAAACAGCTCCCATGGTGTTTTAGAAGGTACAAGAAAGTCTGCAGAGTGTTTTGCAAGAAGTAAAAGAAAGTTGTCCAAAACCCCTAAAATTCCAATTGTACTGGGAAAGGAAAATGCAGGAGAGTGGAAAGGCACTGTTTTCTCTCAGTTTGCAAGCTGCTTACAAAATGCCAGTGTTGTGCAGCCTTTAGCTTTGCAGCGTCCTGTAGCAAGTGCCTCTAGTCACCTACATCTAAGCAAATTCCTTTTTCACTGTATCTCCTAAGGAGAACCTTTGCCTGTTGAGAAAACAGCTCCCATGGTTTTTCAAAGGGTACAAGAAGGTCTGCAGAGTGCTTTGCAAGAAGTAAAAGAAAGTTGTCCAAAACCCCTAAAATTCGAATTGTACCGGGAAAGGAAAATGCAGGAGAGTGGAAAGGCACTGTTTTCTCTCACTTTGCAAGCTGCTTACAAAATGACAGTGTTGTGCTGCTTTTACCTTTGCAGTGCACTGTGGCAAGTGCCTCTAGGCTCCTACATCTAGGCAAATTGCTTTTTCACTGTATCTCCTAAGGAGAAACTTTCCTGTTGAGAAAACATCTGCCATGGTTTTAAAAAGGGTACAAGACCGTCTGCAGAGTGTTTTGCAAGAAGTAAAAGAAAGTTGTCCAAAACCCCTAAAATTCCAATTGTACTGGGAAAGGAAAATGCAGGAGAGTGGAAAGGCACTGTTTTCTCTCAGTTTGCAAGCTGCTTACAAAATGCCAGTGTTGTGCAGCCTTTAGCTTTGCAGCATCCTGTAGCAAGTGCCTCTAGTCACCTACATCTAAGCAGATTCCTTTTTCACAATGTCTCGCAAGGAGAGTCTGCCTGTTGAGAAAACATCTCCCACGGTGTTTTAGAAGGTACAAGAAGGTCTGCAGAGTGTTTTGCAAGAATTAAAGGAAAGCTGTCCAAAACCCTTAAAATTCGGATTGTACTGGGAAAGGAAAATGCAGGAGAGTGGAAAGGCACTGTTTTCTCTCAGTTTGCAAGCTGCTTACAAAATGCCAGTGTTGTGCAGCCGTTAGCTTTGCAGCATCCTGTAGCAAGTGCCTCTACTCACCTACATATAAGACAATACCTTTTCCACAATGTCTCGCAAGGAGAAAGTCTGCCTGTTGAGAAAACAGCTCCCATGGTGTTTTAGAAAAGTACAAGAAAGTCTGCAGAGTGTTTTGCAAGAAGTAAAAGAAAGTTGTCCAAAACCCCTAAAATTCCAATTGTACTGGGAAAGGAAAATGCAGGAGAGTGGAAAGGCACTGTTTTCTCTCAGTTTGCAAGCTGCTTACAAAATGCCAGTGTTGTGCAGCCTTTAGCTTTGCAGCGTCCTGTAGCAAGTGCCTCTAGTCACCTACATCTAAGCAAATTCCTTTTTCACTGTATGTCCTAAGGAGAACCTTTGCCTGTTGAGAAAACAGCTCCCATGGTTTTTAAAAGGGTACAAGAAGGTCTGCAGAGTGCTTTGCAAGAAGTAAAAGAAAGTTGTCCAAAACCCCTAAAATTCGAATTGTACCGGGAAAGGATAATGCAGGAGAGTGGAAAGGCACTGTTTTCTCTCACTTTGCAAGCTGCTTACAAAATGCCAGTGTTGTGCTGCTTTTACCTTTGCAGTGCACTGTGGCAAGTGCCTCTAGGCTCCTACATCTAGGCAAATTGCTTTTTCACTGTATCTCCTAAGGAGAAACTTTCCTGTTGGGAAAACATCTGCCATGGTTTTAAAAAGGGTACAAGACCGTCTGCAGAGTGTTTTGCAAGAAGTAAAAGAAAGTTGTCCAAAACCCCTAAAATTCCAATTGTACTGGGAAAGGAAAATGCAGGAGAGTGGAAAGGCACTGTTTTCTCTCAGTTTGCAAGCTGCTTACAAAATGCCAGTGTTGTGCAGCCTTTAGCTTTGCAGCGTCCTGTAGCAAGAGCCTGTAGTCACCTACTTTTAAGCAAATTCCTTTTTCACAATGTCTCGCAAGGAGAAAGTCTGCCTGTTGAGAAAACAGCTCCCATGGTGTTTTAGAAGGTACAAGAAAGTCTGCAGAGTGTTTTGCAAGAAGTAAAAGAAAGTTGTCCAAAACCCCTAAAATTCCAATTGTACTGGGAAAGGAAAATGCAGGAGAGTGGATGGCACTGTTTTCTCTCAGTTTGCAAGCTGCTTACAAAATGCCAGTGTTGTGCAGCCTTTAGCTTTGCAGCGTCGTGTAGCAAGTGCCTCTAGTCACCTACATCTAAGCAAATTCCTTTTTCACTGTATGTCCTAAGGAGAACCTTTGCCTGTTGAGAAAACAGCTCCCATGGTTTTTAAAAGGTTACAAGAAAGTCTGCAGAGTGTTTGGCAAGATGTAAAAGAAAGTTTTCCAAAACCCCTAAAATTCGAATTGTACCGGGAAAGGAAAATGCAGGAGAGTGGAAAGGCACTGTTTTCTCTCAGTTTGCAAGCTGCTTACAAAATGCCAGTGTTGTGCAGCCATTAGCTTTGCAGCATCCTGTAGCAAGTGCCTCTACTCACCTACATTTAAGACAATACCTTTTCCACAATGTCTCGCCAGGAGAAAGTCTGCCTGTTGAGAAAACAGCTCCCATGGTGTTTTAGAAAAGTACAAGAAAGTCTGCAGAGTGTTTTGCAAGAAGTAAAAGAAAGTTGTCCAAAACCCCTAAAATTCCAATTGTACTGGGAAAGGAAAATGCAGGAGAGTGGAAAGGCACTGTTTTCTCTCAGTTTGCAAGCTGCTTACAAAATGCCAGTGTTGTGCAGCCTTTAGCTTTGCAGCGTCCTGTAGCAAGTGCCTCTAGTCACCTACATCTAAGCAAATTCCTTTTTCACTGTATCTCCTAAGGAGAACCTTTGCCTGTTGAGAAAACAGCTCCCATGGTTTTTAAAAGGGTACAAGAAGGTCTGCAGAGTGCTTTGCAAGAAGTAAAAGAAAGTTGTCCAAAACCCCTAAAATTCGAATTGTACCGGGAAAGGAAAATGCAGGAGAGTGGAAAGGCACTGTTTTCTCTCACTTTGCAAGCTGCTTACAAAATGCCAGTGTTGTGCTGCTTTTACCTTTGCAGTGCACTGTGGCAAGTGCCTCTAGGCTCCTACATCTAGGCAAATTGCTTTTTCACTGTATCTCCTAAGGAGAAACTTTCCTGTTGAGAAAACATCTGCCATGGTTTTAAAAAGGGTACAAGACCGTCTGCAGAGTGTTTTGCAAGAAGTAAAAGAAAGTTGTCCAAAACCCCTAAAATTCCAATTGTACTGAGAAAGGAAAATGCAGGAGAGTGGAAAGGCACTGTTTTCTCTCAGTTTGCAAGCTGCTTACAAAATGCCAGTGTTGTGCAGTCGTTAGCTTTGCAGCGTCCTGTAGCAAGAGCCTGTAGTCACCTACTTTTAAGCAAATTCCTTTTTCACAATGTCTCGCAAGGAGAAAGTCTGCCTGTTGAGAAAACAGCTCCCATGATTTTTCAAAGCGTACAAGAAGGTCTGCAGAGTGTTTTGCAAGAATTAAAGGAAAGATGTCCAAAACCCCTAAAATTCCAATTGTACTCGGAAAAGAAAATGCAGGAGAGTTGAAAGGCACTGTTTTCTCTCAGTTTGCAAGCTGCTTACAAAATGCCAGTGTTGTGCAGCCTTTAGCTTTGCAGCGTCCTGTAGCAAGTGCCTCTAGTCACCTCCATCTAAGCAAATTCCTTTTTCGCAATGTCTCGCAAGGAGAAAGTCTGCCTGCTGAGAAAACATCTCCCACGGTGTTTTAAAAGGTACAAGAAGGTCTGCAGAGTGTTTTGCAAGAAGTAAAAGGAAGTTCTCGAAAACCCCTTCGATTGGAATTTCACTGGGAAAGGAAAATGCAGGAGAGTGCAGGGGTACTGTTTTCTATCAGTTTGCAAACTGTGCCACAATGCAAGTGTTGTGCAGCCATTACATTGGCAGTGCACTGTAGCAAATGCCTCTAGGCACTTACATCTAAGCAAATAGCTTTTTCATTGTATCTCCTAAGGAGAACCTTTGCCTTTTAAGAAAACATCTCCCATGTTTTTTAAAAGGGTACAAGAAAGTCTGCAGAGTTTTTTGCAAAATGTAAAAGAAAGTTGTAGAAAACCCGTAAAATTCGAATTGTACTGGGAAAGGAAAATGCAGGAGAGTGGAAAGGCACTGTTTTCTCTCAGTTTGCAAGCTGCTTACAAAATGCCAGTGTTGTGCAGCCATTAGCTTTGCAGCGTCCTGTAGCAAGTGCCTCTACTCACCTACATTTAAGACAATACCTTTTCCACAATGTCTCGCAAGGAGAAAGTCTGCCTGTTGAGAAAACAGCTCCCATGGTGTTTTAGAAGGTACAAGAAAGTCTGCAGAGTGCTTTGCAAGAAGTAAAAGAAAGTTGTCCAAAACCCCTAAAATTCCAATTGTACTGGGAAAGGAAAATGCAGGAGCGTGGAAAGGAACTGTTTTCTCTCAGTTTGCAAGCTGCTTACAAAATGCCAGTGTTGTGCAGCCTTTAGCTTTGCAGCGTCCTGTAGCAAGTGCCTCTAGTCACCTACATCTAAGCAAATTTCTTTTTCACTGTATGTCCTAAGGAGAACCTTTGCCTGTTGAGAAAACAGGTCCCATGGTTTTTAAAAGGTTACAAGAAAGTCTGCAGAGTGTTTTGCAAGATGTAAAAGAAAGTTTTCCAAAACCCCTAAAATTCGAATTGTTCCGGGAAAGGAAAATGCAGGAGAGTGGAAAGGCACTGTTTTCTCTCAGTTTGCAAGCTGCTTACAAAATGCCAGTGTTGTGCAGCCATTAGCTTTGCAGCATCCTGTAGCAAGTGCCTCTACTCACCTACATTTAAGACAATACCTTTTCCACAATGTCTCGCCAGGAGAAAGTCTGCCTGTTGAGAAAACAGCTCCCATGGTGTTTTAGAAAAGTACAAGAAAGTCTGCAGAGTGTTTTGCAAGAAGTAAAAGAAAGTTGTCCAAAACCCCTAAAATTCCAATTGTACCGGGAAAGGAAAATGCAGGAGAGTGGAAAGGCACTGTTTTCTCTCAGTTTGCAAGCTGCTTACAAAATGCCAGTGTTGTGCAGCCTTTAGCTTTGCAGCGTCCTGTAGCAAGTGCCTCTAGTCACCTACATCTAAGCAAATTCCTTTTTCACTGTATCTCCTAAGGAGAACCTTTGCCTGTTGAGAAAACAGCTCCCATGGTTTTTCAAAGGGTACAAGAACGTCTGCAGAGTGCTTTGCAAGAAGTAAAAGAAAGTTGTCCAAAACCCCTAAAATTCGAATTGTACCGGGAAAGGAAAATGCAGGAGAGTGGAAAGGCACTGTTTTCTCTCAGTTTGCAAGCTGCTTACAAAATGCCAGTGTTGTGCTGCTTTTACCTTTGCAGTGCACTGTGGCAAGTGCCTCTAGGCTCCTACTTCTAGGCAAATTGCTTTTTCACTGTATCTCCTAAGGAGAAACTTTCCTGTTGAGAAAACATCTGCCATGGTTTTAAAAAGGGTACAAGACCGTCTGCAGAGTGTTTTGCAAGAAGTAAAAGAAAGTTGTCCAAAACCCCTAAAATTCCAATTGTACTGTGAAAGGAAAATGCAGGAGAGTGGAAAGGCACTGTTTTCTCTCAGTTTGCAAGCTGCTTACAAAATGCCAGTGTTGTGCAGTCGTTAGCTTTGCAGCGTCCTGTAGCAAGAGCCTGTAGTCACCTACATCTAAGCAAATTCCTTTTTCACAATGTCTCGCAAGGAGAAAGTCTGCCTGTTGAGAAAACAGCTCCCATGGTTTTTCAAAGCGTACAAGAAGGTCTGCAGAGTGTTTTGCAAGAATTAAAGGAAAGCTGTCCAAAAACACTAAAATTCCAATTGTACTGGGAAAAGAAAATGCAGGAGAGTTGAAAGGTACTGTTTTCTCTCAGTTTGCAAGCTGCTTACAAAATGCCAGTGTTGTGCAGCCTTTAGCTTTGCAGCGTCGTGTAGCAAGTGCCTCTAGTCACCTACATCTAAGCAAATACCTTTTTCGCAATGTCTCGCAAGGAGAAAGTCTGCCTGCTGAGAAAACATATCCCACGGTGTTTTAGAAGGTACAAGAAGGTCTGCAGAGTGTTTTGCAAGAAGTAAAAGGAAGTTCTCGAAAACCTCTTCGATTCGAGTTTCACTGGGAAAGGAAAATGCAGGAGAGTGCAGGGGTACTGTGTTCTATCAGTTTGCAAGCTGTGCCACAATGCAAGTGTTCTGCAGCCATTACCTTTGCAGTGCACTGTAGCAAATGCCTCTAGGCACCTACATCTAAGCAAATAGCTTTTTCACTGTATATCCTAAGGAGAACCTCTGCCTGTTGAGAAAACATCTCCCATGGTTTTTAAAAGGGACAAAAAAGTCTGCAGAGTGTTTTGCAAGATGTAAAAGAAAGTTGTCCAAAACCCCTAAAATTCGAATTGTTCCGGGAAAGGAAAATGCAGGAGAGTGGAAAGGCACTGTTTTCTCTCACTTTGCAAGCTGCTTACAAAATGCCAGTGTTGTCCTGCTTTTACCTTTGCAGTGCACTGTGGCAAGTGCCTCTAGGCTCCTACATCTAGGCAAATTGCTTTTTCACTGTATCTCCTAAGGAGAAACTTTCCTGTTGAGAAAACATCTCCCATGGTTTTAAAAAGGGTACAAGACCGTCTGCAGAGTGTTTTGCAAGAAGTAAAAGAAAGTTGTCGAAAACCTCTTCGATTCGAATTTCACTGGGTAAGGAAAATGCAGAAGAGTGCAGGGGTACTGGTTTCTATCAGTTTGCAAACTGTGCCACAATGCAACTGTTGTGCAGCCATTACCTTTGCAGTGCACTCTAGCAAGTGTCTCTAGTCACCTACATCTAAGCAAATTCCTTTTTCATTGTATCTCCTAAGGAGAACCTTTGCCTGTTGAGAAAACAGCTCCCATGGTTTTTAAAAGTGTACAAGAAGGTCTGCAGAGTGCTTTGCAAGAAGTAAAAGAAAGTTTTCCAAAACCCCTAAAATTCGAATTGTACTGGGAAAGGAAAATGCAGGAGAGTGGAAAGGCATTGTTTTCCCTCAGTTGGCAAGCTGCTTACAAAATGCCAGTGTTGTGCAGCCTTTAGCTTTGCCGCGTCAGGCAGCAAGTGCCCTAGGAACCTGCATCTAAGCAAATACTTTTTTCACTGCATCTCCAAAGGAGAAACTTTGCCTCTTGAGAAAACAGCTCCCATGATTTTTAAAATGGTACAAGAAGGTCTGCAGAGTGTTTTGCAAGAAGTAAAAGAAAGTTGTCCAAAACCCCTAAAATTCGAATTGTACTGGGAAAGGAAAATGCAGGAGGGTGGAAAGGCATTGTTTTCTCTCAGTTTGCAAGCTGCTTACAAAATGCCAGTGTTGTGCAGCCTTTAGCTTTGCAGCATCCTGTAGCAAGTGCCTCTAGTCACCTACATCTAAGCAGATTCCTTTTTCACAATGTCTCGCAAGGAGAGTCTGCCTGTTGAGAAAACATCTCCCACGGTGTTTTAGAAGGTACAAGAAGGTCTGCAGAGTGTTTTGCAAGAATTAAAGGAAAGCTGTCCAAAACCCTTAAAATTCGGATTGTACTGGGAAAGGAAAATGCAGGAGAGTGGAAAGGCACTGTTTTCTCTCAGTTTGCAAGCTGCTTACAAAATGCCAGTGTTGTGCAGCCGTTAGCTTTGCAGCATCCTGTAGCAAGTGCCTCTACTCACCTACATTTAAGACAATACCTTTTCCACAATGTCTCGCAAGGAGAAAGTCTGCCTGTTGAGAAAACAGCTCCCATGGTGTTTTAGAAAAGTACAAGAAAGTCTGCAGAGTGTTTTGCAAGAAGTAAAAGAAAGTTGTCCAAAACCCCTAAAATTCCAATTGTACTGGGAAAGGAAAATGCAGGAGAGTGGAAAGGCACTGTTTTCTCTCAGTTTGCAAGCTGCTTACAAAATGCCAGTGTTGTGCAGCCTTTAGCTTTGCAGCGTCCTGTAGCAAGTGCCTCTAGTCACCTACATCTAAGCAAATTCCTTTTTCACTGTATGTCCTAAGGAGAACCTTTGCCTGTTGAGAAAACAGCTCCCATGGTTTTTAAAAGGGTACAAGAAGGTCTGCAGAGTGCTTTGCAAGAAGTAAAAGAAAGTTGTCCAAAACCCCTAAAATTCGAATTGTACCGGGAAAGGATAATGCAGGAGAGTGGAAAGGCACTGTTTTCTCTCACTTTACAAGCTGCTTACAAAATGCCAGTGTTGTGCTGCTTTTACCTTTGCAGTGCACTGTGGCAAGTGCCTCTAGGCTCCTACATCTAGGCAAATTGCTTTTTCACTGTATCTCCTAAGGAGAAACTTTCCTGTTGAGAAAACATCTGCCATGGTTTTAAAAAGGGTACAAGACAGTCTGCAGAGTGTTTTGCAAGAAGTAAAAGAAAGTTGTCCAAAACCCCTAAAATTCCAATTGTACTGGGAAAGGAAAATGCAGGAGAGTGGAAAGGCACTGTTTTCTCTCAGTTTGCAAGCTGCTTACAAAATGCCAGTGTTGTGCAGCCTTTAGCTTTGCAGCGTCCTGTAGCAAGAGCCTGTAGTCACCTACTTTTAAGCAAATTCCTTTTTCACAATGTCTCGCAAGGAGAAAGTCTGCCTGTTGAGAAAACAGCTCCCATGGTGTTTTAGAAGGTACAAGAAAGTCTGCAGAGTGTTTTGCAAGAAGTAAAAGAAAGTTGTCCAAAACCCCTAAAATTCGAATTGTACCGGGAAAGGATAATGCAGGAGAGTGGATGGCACTGTTTTCTCTCAGTTTGCAAGCTGCTTACAAAATGCCAGTGTTGTGCAGCCTTTAGCTTTGCAGCGTCGTGTAGCAAGTGCCTCTAGTCACCTACATCTAAGCAAATTCCTTTTTCACTGTATGTCCTAAGGAGAACCTTTGCCTGTTGAGAAAACAGCTCCCATGGTTTTTAAAAGGTTACAAGAAAGTCTGCAGAGTGTTTTGCAAGATGTAAAAGAAAGTTTTCCAAAACCCCTAAAATTCGAATTGTACCGGGAAAGGAAAATGCAGGAGAGTGGAAAGGCACTGTTTTCTCTCAGTTTGCAAGCTGCTTACAAAATGCCAGTGTTGTGCAGCCATTAGCTTTGCAGCATCCTGTAGCAAGTGCCTCTACTCACCTACATTTAAGACAATACCTTTTCCACAATGTCTCGCCAGGAGAAAGTCTGCCTGTTGAGAAAACAGCTCCCATGGTGTTTTAGAAAAGTACAAGAAAGTCTGCAGAGTGTTTTGCAAGAAGTAAAAGAAAGTTGTCCAAAACCCCTAAAATTCCAATTGTACTGGGAAAGGAAAATGCAGGAGAGTGGAAAGGCACTGTTTTCTCTCAGTTTGCAAGCTGCTTACAAAATGCCAGTGTTGTGCAGCCTTTAGCTTTGCAGCGTCCTGTAGCAAGTGCCTCTAGTCACCTACATCTAAGCAAATTCCTTTTTCACTGTATCTCCTAAGGAGAACCTTTGCCTGTTGAGAAAACAGCTCCCATGGTTTTTCAAAGCGTACAAGAAGGTCTGCAGAGTGCTTTGCAAGAAGTAAAAGAAAGTTGTCCAAAACCCCTAAAATTCGAATTGTACCGGGAAAGGAAAATGCAGGAGAGTGGAAAGGCACTGTTTTCTCTCACTTTGCAAGCTGCTTACAAAATGCCAGTGTTGTGCTGCTTTTACCTTTGCAGTGCACTGTGGCAAGTGCCTCTAGGCTCCTACATCTAGGCAAATTGCTTTTTCACTGTATCTCCTAAGGAGAAACTTTCCTGTTGAGAAAACATCTGCCATGGTTTTAAAAAGGGTACAAGACCGTCTGCAGAGTGTTTTGCAAGAAGTAAAAGAAAGTTGTCCAAAACCCCTAAAATTCCAATTGTACTGGGAAAGGAAAATGCAGGAGAGTGGAAAGGCACTGTTTTCTCTCAGTTTGCAAGCTGCTTACAAAATGCCAGTGTTGTGCAGCCTTTAGCTTTGCAGCATCCTGTAGCAAGTGCCTCTAGTCACCTACATCTAAGCAGATTCCTTTTTCACAATGTCTCGCAAGGAGAGTCTGCCTGTTGAGAAAACATCTCCCACGGTGTTTTAGAAGGTACAAGAAGGTCTGCAGAGTGTTTTGCAAGAATTAAAGGAAAGCTGTCCAAAACCCTTAAAATTCGGATTGTACTGGGAAAGGAAAATGCAGGAGAGTGGAAAGGCACTGTTTTCTCTCAGTTTGCAAGCTGCTTACAAAATGCCAGTGTTGTGCAGCCGTTAGCTTTGCAGCATCCTGTAGCAAGTGCCTCTACTCACCTACATATAAGACAATACCTTTTCCACAATGTCTCGCAAGGAGAAAGTCTGCCTGTTGAGAAAACAGCTCCCATGGTGTTTTAGAAAAGTACAAGAAAGTCTGCAGAGTGTTTTGCAAGAAGTAAAAGAAAGTTGTCCAAAACCCCTAAAATTCCAATTGTACTGGGAAAGGAAAATGCAGGAGAGTGGAAAGGCACTGTTTTCTCTCAGTTTGCAAGCTGCTTACAAAATGCCAGTGTTGTGCAGCCTTTAGCTTTGCAGCGTCCTGTAGCAAGTGCCTCTGGTCACCTACATCTAAGCAAATTCCTTTTTCACTGTATGTCCTAAGGAGAACCTTTGCCTGTTGAGAAAACAGCTCCCATGGTTTTTAAAAGGGACAAGAAGGTCTGCAGAGTGCTTTGCAAGAAGTAAAAGAAAGTTGTCCAAAACCCCTAAAATTCGAATTGTACCGGGAAAGGATAATGCAGGAGAGTGGAAAGGCACTGTTTTCTCTCAGTTTGCAAGCTGCTTACAAAATGCCAGTGTTGTGCTGCTTTTACCTTTGCAGTGCACTGTGGCAAGTGCCTCTAGGCTCCTACATCTAGGCAAATTGCTTTTTCACTGTATCTCCTAAGGAGAAACTTTCCTGTTGAGAAAACATCTGCCATGGTTTTAAAAAGGGTACAAGACCGTCTGCAGAGTGTTTTGCAAGAAGTAAAAGAAAGTTGTCCAAAACCCCTAAAATTCCAATTGTACAGGGAAAGGAAATTGCAGGAGAGTGGAAAGGCACTGTTTTCTCTCAGTTTGCAAGCTGCTTACAAAATGCCAGTGTTGTGCAGCCTTTAGCTTTGCAGCGTCCTGTAGCAAGAGCCTGTAGTCACCTACTTTTAAGCAAATTCCTTTTTCACAATGTCTCGCAAGGAGAAAGTCTGCCTGTTGAGAAAACAGCTCCCATGGTGTTTTAGAAGGTACAAGAAAGTCTGCAGAGTGTTTTGCAAGAAGTAAAAGAAAGTTGTCCAAAACCCCTAAAATTCCAATTGTACTGGGAAAGGAAAATGCAGGAGAGTGGATGGCACTGTTTTCTCTCAGTTTGCAAGCTGCTTACAAAATGCCAGTGTTGTGCAGCCTTTAGCTTTGCAGCGTCGTGTAGCAAGTGCCTCTAGTCACCTACATCTAAGGAAATTCCTTTTTCACTGTATGTCCTAAGGAGAACCTTTGCCTGTTGAGAAAACAGCTCCCATGGTTTTTAAAAGGTTACAAGAAAGTCTGCAGAGTGTTTTGCAAGATGTAAAAGAAAGTTTTCCAAAACCCCTAAAATTCGAATTGTACCGGGAAAGGAAAATGCAGGAGAGTGGAAAGGCACTGTTTTCTCTCAGTTTGCAAGCTGCTTACAAAATGCCAGTGTTGTGCAGCCATTAGCTTTGCAGCATCCTGTAGCAAGTGCCTCTACTCACCTACATTTAAGACAATACCTTTTCCACAATGTCTCGCCAGGAGAAAGTCTGCCTGTTGAGAAAACAGCTCCCATGGTGTTTTAGAAAAGTACAAGAAAGTCTGCAGAGTGTTTTGCAAGAAGTAAAAGAAAGTTGTCCAAAACCCCTAAAATTCGAATTGTACCGGGAAAGGAAAATGCAGGAGAGTGGAAAGGCACTGTTTTCTCTCACTTTGCAAGCTGCTTACAAAATGCCAGTGTTGTGCTGCTTTTACCTTTGCAGTGCACTGTGGCAAGTGCCTCTAGGCTCCTACATCTAGGCAAATTGCTTTTTCACTGTATCTCCTAAGGAGAAACTTTCCTGTTGAGAAAACATCTGCCATGGTTTTAAAAAGGGTACAAGACCGTCTGCAGAGTGTTTTGCAAGAAGCAAAAGAAAGTTGTCCAAAACCCCTAAAATTCCAATTGTACTGAGAAAGGAAAATGCAGGAGAGTGGAAAGGCACTGTTTTCTCTCAGTTTGCAAGCTGCTTACAAAATGCCAGTGTTGTGCAGTCGTTAGCTTTGCAGCGTCCTGTAGCAAGAGCCTGTAGTCACCTACTTTTAAGCAAATTCCTTTTTCACAATGTCTCGCAAGGAGAAAGTCTGCCTGTTGAGAAAACAGCTCCCATGATTTTTCAAAGCGTACAAGAAGGTCTGCAGAGTGTTTTGCAAGAATTAAAGGAAAGATGTCCAAAACCCCTAAAATTCCAATTGTACTCGGAAAAGAAAATGCAGGAGAGTTGAAAGGCACTGTTTTCTCTCAGTTTGCAAGCTGCTTACAAAATGCCAGTGTTGTGCAGCCTTTAGCTTTGCAGCGTCCTGTAGCAAGTGCCTCTAGTCACCTCCATCTAAGCAAATTCCTTTTTCGCAATGTCTCGCAAGGAGAAAGTCTGCCTGCTGAGAAAACATCTCCCACGGTGTTTTAAAAGGTACAAGAAGGTCTGCAGAGTGTTTTGCAAGAAGTAAAAGGAAGTTCTCAAAAACCCCTTCGATTGGAATTTCACTGGGAAAGGAAAATGCAGGAGAGTGCAGGGGTACTGTTTTCTATCAGTTTGCAAACTGTGCCACAATGCAAGTGTTGTGCAGCCATTACATTTGCAGTGCACTGTAGCAAATGCCTCTAGGCACTTACATCTAAGCAAATAGCTTTTTCATTGTATCTCCTAAGGAGAACCTTTGCCTTTTAAGAAAACATCTCCCATGTTTTTTAAAAGGGTACAAGAAAGTCTGCAGAGTGTTTTGCAAAATGTAAAAGAAAGTTGTAGAAAACCCGTAAAATTCGAATTGTACTGGGAAAGGAAAATGCAGGAGAGTGGAAAGGCACTGTTTTCTCTCAGTTTGCAAGCTGCTTACAAAATGCCAGTGTTGTGCAGCCGTTAGCTTTGCAGCGTCCTGTAGCAAGTGCCTCTACTCACCTACATTTAAGACAATACCTTTTCCACAATGTCTCGCAAGGAGAAAGTCTGCCTGTTGAGAAAACAGCTCCCATGGTGTTTTAGAAGGTACAAGAAAGTCTGCAGAGTGCTTTGCAAGAAGTAAAAGAAAGTTGTCCAAAACCCCTAAAATTCCAATTGTACTGGGAAAGGAAAATGCAGGAGCGTGGAAAGGAACTGTTTTCTCTCAGTTTGCAAGCTGCTTACAAAATGCCAGTGTTGTGCAGCCTTTAGCTTTGCAGCGTCCTGTAGCAAGTGCCTCTAGTCACCTACATCTAAGCAAATTTCTTTTTCACTGTATGTCCTAAGGAGAACCTTTGCCTGTTGAGAAAACAGGTCCCATGGTTTTTAAAAGGTTACAAGAAAGTCTGCAGAGTGTTTTGCAAGATGTAAAAGAAAGTTTTCCAAAACCCCTAAAATTCGAATTGTTCCGGGAAAGGAAAATGCAGGAGAGTGGAAAGGCACTGTTTTCTCTCAGTTTGCAATCTGCTTACAAAATGCCAGTGTTGTGCAGCCATTAGCTTTGCAGCATCCTGTAGCAAGGTCCTCTACTCACCTACATTTAAGACAATACCTTTTCCACAATGTCTCGCCAGGAGAAAGTCTGCCTGTTGAGAAAACAGCTCCCATGGTGTTTTAGAAAAGTACAAGAAAGTCTGCAGAGTGTTTTGCAAGAAGTAAAAGAAAGTTGTCCAAAACCCCTAAAATTCCAATTGTACCGGGAAAGGAAAATGCAGGAGAGTGGAAAGGCACTGTTTTCTCTCAGTTTGCAAGCTGCTTACAAAATGCCAGTGTTGTGCAGCCTTTAGCTTTGCAGCGTCCTGTAGCAAGTGCCTCTAGTCACCTACATCTAAGCAAATTCCTTTTTCACTGTATCTCCTAAGGAGAACCTTTGCCTGTTGAGAAAACAGCTCCCATGGTTTTTCAAAGGGTACAAGAACGTCTGCAGAGTGCTTTGCAAGAAGTAAAAGAAAGTTGTCCAAAACCCCTAAAATTCGAATTGTACCGGGAAAGGAAAATGCAGGAGAGTGGAAAGGCACTGTTTTCTCTCAGTTTGCAAGCTGCTTACAAAATGCCAGTGTTGTGCTGCTTTTACCTTTGCAGTGCACTGTGGCAAGTGCCTCTAGGCTCCTACTTCTAGGCAAATTGCTTTTTCACTGTATCTCCTAAGGAGAAACTTTCCTGTTGAGAAAACATCTGCCATGGTTTTAAAAAGGGTACAAGACCGTCTGCAGAGTGTTTTGCAAGAAGTAAAAGAAAGTTGTCCATAACCCCTAAAATTCCAATTGTACTGTGAAAGGAAAATGCAGGAGAGTGGAAAGGCACTGTTTTCTCTCAGTTTGCAAGCTGCTTACAAAATGCCAGTGTTGTGCAGTCGTTAGCTTTGCAGCGTCCTGTAGCAAGAGCCTGTAGTCACCTACTTTTAAGCAAATTCCTTTTTCACAATGTCTCGCAAGGAGAAAGTCTGCCTGTTGAGAAAACAGCTCCCATGGTTTTTCAAAGCGTACAAGAAGGTCTGCAGAGTGTTTTGCAAGAATTAAAGGAAAGCTGTCCAAAACCCCTAAAATTCCAATTGTACTGGGAAAAGAAAATGCAGGAGAGTTGAAAGGTACTGTTTTCTCTCAGTTTGCAAGCTGCTTACAAAATGCCAGTGTTGTGCAGCCTTTAGCTTTGCAGCGTCGTGTAGCAAGTGCCTCTAGTCACCTACATCTAAGCAAATACCTTTTTCGCAATGTCTCGCAAGGAGAAAGTCTGCCTGCTGAGAAAACATATCCCACGGTGTTTTAGAAGGTACAAGAAGGTCTGCAGAGTGTTTTGCAAGAAGTAAAAGGAAGTTCTCGAAAACCTCTTCGATTCGAGTTTCACTGGGTAAGGAAAATGCAGAAGAGTGCAGGGGTACTGGTTTCTATCAGTTTGCAAACTGTGCCACAATGCAACTGTTGTGCAACCATTACCTTTGCAGTGCACTCTAGCAAGTGTCTCTAGTCACCTACATCTAAGCAAATTCCTTTTTCACTGTATCTCCTAAGGAGAACCTTTGCCTGTTGAGAAAACAGCTCCCATGGTTTTTAAAAGTGTACAAGAAGGTCTGCAGAGTGCTTTGCAAGAAGTAAAAGAAAGTTTTCCAAAACCCCTAAAATTCGAATTGTACTGGGAAAGGAAAATGCAGGAGAGTGGAAAGGCATTGTTTTCCCTCAGTTTGCAAGCTGCTTACAAAATGCCAGTGTTGTGCAGGCTTTAGCTTTGCAGCGTCGTGTAGCAAGTGCCTCTAGTCACCTACATCTAAGCAAATACCTTTTTCGCAATGTCTCGCAAGGAGAAAGTCTGCCTGCTGAGAAAACATATCCCACGGTGTTTTAGAAGGTACAAGAAGGTCTGCAGAGTGTTTTGCAAGAAGTAAAAGGAAGTTCTCGAAAACCTCTTCGATTCGAGTTTCACTGGGAAAGGAAAATGCAGGAGAGTGCAGGGGTACTGTGTTCTATCAGTTTGCAAGCTGTGCCACAATGCAAGTGTTCTGCAGCCATTACCTTTGCAGTGCACTGTAGCAAATGCCTCTAGGCACCTACATCTAAGCAAATAGCTTTTTCACTGTATATCCTAAGGAGAACCTTTGCCTGTTGAGAAAACATCTCCCATGGTTTTTAAAAGGGACAAAAAAGTCTGCAGAGTGTTTTGCAAGATGTAAAAGAAAGTTGTATAAAACCTGTAAAATTCGAATTGTACTGGGAAAGGAAAATGCAGGAGAGTGGAAAGGCATTGTTTTCTCTCAGTTTGCAAGCTGCTTACAAAATGCCAGTGTTGTGCAGCCTTTAGCTTTGCAGCGTCCTGTAGCAAGTGCCTCTACTCACCTACATTTAAGACAATACCTTTTTCACAATGTCTCGCCAGGAGAAAGTCTGCCTGTTGAGAAAACAGCTCCCATGGTGTTTTAGAAAAGTACAAGAAAGTCTGTAGAGTGTTTTGCAAGAAGTAAAAGAAAGTTGTCCAAAACCCCTAAAATTCCAATTGTACTGGGAAAGGAAAATGCAGGAGAGTGGAAAGGCACTGTTTTCTCTCACTTTGCAAGCTGCTTACAAAATGCCAGTGTTGTGCAGCCTTTAGCTTTGCAGCGTCCTGTAGCAAGTGCCTCTAGTCACCTACATCTAAGCAAATTCCTTTTTCACTCTATCTCCTAAGGAGAACCTTTGCCTGTTGAGAAAACAGCTCCCATGGTTTTTCAAAGGGTACAAGAAGGTCTGCAGAGTGCTTTGCAAGAAGTAAAAGAAAGTTTTCCAAAACCCCTAAAATTCGAAGTGTACTGGGAAAGGAAAATGCAGGAGAGTGGAAAGGCACTGTTTTCTCTCACTTTGCAAGCTGCTTACAAAATGCCCGTGTTGTGCTGCTTTTACCTTTGCAGTGCACTGTGGCAAGTGCCTCTAGGCTCCTACATCTAGGCAAATTGCTTTTTCACTGTATCTCCTAAGGAGAAACTTTCCTGTTGAGAAAACATCTGCCATGGTTTTAAAAAGGGTACAAGACCGTCTGCAGAGTGTTTTGCAAGAAGTAAAAGAAAGTTGTCGAAAACCTCTTCGATTCGAATTTCACTGGGTAAGGAAAATGCAGAAGAGTGCAGGGGTACTGGTTTCTATCAGTTTGCAAACTGTGCCACAATGCAACTGTTGTGCAGCCATTACCTTTGCAGTGCACTCTAGCAAGTGTCTCTAGTCACCTACATCTAAGCAAATTCCTTTTTCACTGTATCTCCTAAGGAGAACCTTTGCCTGTTGAGAAAACAGCTCCCATGGTTTTTAAAAGGGTACAAGAACGTCTGCAGAGTGCTTTGCAAGAAGTAAAAGAAAGTTTTCCAAAACCCCTAAAATTCGAATTGTACTGGGAAAGGAAAATGCAGGAGAGTGGAAAGGCATTGTTTTCCCTTAGTTTGCAAGCTGCTTACAAAATGCCAGTGTTGTGCAGCCTTTAGCTTTGCCGCGTCAGGCAGCAAGTGCCCTAGGCACCTACATCTAAGCAAATACTTTTTTCACTGCATCTCCAAAGGAGAAACTTTGCCTCTTGAGAAAACAGCTCCCATGATTTTTAAAATGGTACAAGAAGGTCTGCAGAGTGTTTTGCAAGAAGTAAAAGAAAGTTGTCCAAAACCCCTAAAATTCCAATTGTACTGGGAAAGGAAAATGCAGGAGAGTGGAAAGGCATTGTTTTCTCTCAGTTTGCAAGCTGCTTACAAAATGCCAGTGTTGTGCAGCCTTTAGCTTTGCAGCGTCCTGTAGCAAGTGCCTCTAGTCACCTACATCTAAGCAGATTCCTTTTTCACAATGTCTCGCAAGGAGAGTCTGCCTGTTGAGAAAACATCTCCCACGGTGTTTTAGAAGGTACAAGAAGGTCTGCAGAGTGTTTTGCAAGAATTAAAGGAAAGCTGTCCAAAACCCCTAAAATTCCAATTGTACTGGGAAAGGAAAATGCAGGAGAGTGGAAAGGCACTGTTTTCTCTCACTTTGCAAGCTGCTTACAAAATGCCAGTGTTGTGCAGCCTTTAGCTTTGCAGCGTCGTGTACCAAGTGCCTCTAGTCACCTACATCTAAGCAAATTCCTTTTTCACAATGTCTCCAAGGAGAAACTCCTCCTGTTGAGATAACATCTTACATGGTTTTTAAAAGAGTACAAGAAGGTCTGCAGAGTGTTTTGCAAGATGTAAAAGAAAGTTTTCCAAAACCCCTTTGATTCGAATTTCACTGGGAAAGGAAAATGCAGGAGAGTGGAAAGGTACTGTTTTCTCTCAGTTCGCAGGCTGCTTACAAAATGCCAGTGTTGTGCAGCCTTTAGCTTTGCAGCGTCGTGTAGCAAGTGCCACTAGTGACCTACATCTAAGCAAATTCCTTTTTCACAATGTCACAAATGGAGAAACTCTGCCTTCTGAGAAAACATCTCCCAAGGTGTTTTAGAAGGTACAAGAAGGTCTGCAGAGTGTTTTGCAAGAAGTAAAAGATAGTTGTCCAAAACCCCTAAAATTCAAATTATACTAGGAAAGGGAATTGCAGGAGAGTGGAAAGGCATTGTTTTCTCTCAGTTTGCAAGCTGTTTCCAAAATGCCAGTGTTGTGCAGACTTTAGCTTTGCAGCGTCCTGTAGCAAGAGCCTGTAGTCACCTACTTTTAAGCAAATTCCTTTTTCACAATGTCTCGCAAGGAGAAAGTCTGCCTGTTGAGAAAACAGCTCCCATGGTTTTTCAAATGGCACAAGAAGGTCTGCAGAGTGTTTTGCAAGAATTAAAGGAAAGTTGTCCAAAACCCCTAAAATTCCACTTGTACTGTGAAAGGAAAATGCAGGAGAGTGGAAAGGCACTGTTTTCTCTCAGTTTGCAAGCTGCTTACAAAATGCCAGTGTTGTGCAGCCTTTAGCATGGCAGCGTCGTGTAGCAACTGCCTCTAGTCACCTACATCTAAGCAAATTCCTATTTCGCAATGTCTCGCAAGGAGAAAGTCTGCCTGATGAGAAAACATCTCCCACGGTGTTTTAGAAGGTACAAGAAGGTCTGCAGAGTGTTTTGCAAGAAGTAAAAGGAAGTTCTCGAAAACCCCTTCGATTCGAATTTCACTGGGAAAGGAAAATGCAGGAGAGTGCAGGGGTACTGTTTTCTATCAGTTTGCAAACTGTGCCACAATGCAAGTGTTGTGCAGCCATTACATTTGCAGTGCACTGTAGCAAATGCCTCTAGGCACTTACATCTAAGCAAATAGCTTTTTCATTGTATCTCCTAAGGAGAACCTTTGCCTTTTAAGAAAACATCTCCCATGTTTTTTAAAAGGGTACAAGAAAGTCTGCAGAGTGTTTTGCAAGATGTAAAAGAAAGTTGTAGAAAACCCGTAAAATTCGAATTGTACTGGGAAAGGAAAATGCAGGAGAGTGGAAAGGCACTGTTTTCTCTCAGTTTGCAAGCTGCTTACAAAATGCCAGTGTTGTGCAGCCATTAGCTTTGCAGCATCCTGTAGCAAGTGCCTCTACTCACCTACATATAAGACAATACCTTTTCCACAATGTCTCGCAAGGAGAAAGTCTGCCTGTTGAGAAAACAGCTCCCATGGTGTTTTAGAAGGTACAAGAAAGTCTGCAGAGTGTTTTGCAAGAAGTAAAAGAAAGTTGTCCAAAACCCCTAAAATTCCAATTGTACTGGGAAAGGAAAATGCAGGAGAGTGGAAAGGCACTGTTTTCTCTCAGTTTGCAAGCTGCTTACAAAATGCCAGTGTTGTGCAGCCTTTAGCTTTGCAGCGTCGTGTAGCAAGTGCCTCTAGTCACCTACATCTAAGCAAATTCCTTTTTCACTGTATGTCCTAAGGAGAACCTTTGCCTGTTGAGAAAACAGCTCCCATGGTTTTTAAAAGGTTACAAGAAAGTCTGCAGAGTGTTTTGCAAGATGTAAAAGAAAGTTTTCCAAAACCCCTAAAATTCGAATTGTACCGGGAAAGGAAAATGCAGGAGAGTGGAAAGGCACTGTTTTCTCTCAGTTTGCAAGCTGCTTACAAAATGCCAGTGTTGTGCAGCCATTAGCTTTGCAGCATCCTGTAGCAAGTGCCTCTACTCACCTACATTTAAGACAATACCTTTTCCACAATGTCTCGCCAGGAGAAAGTCTGCCTGTTGAGAAAACAGCTCCCATGGTGTTTTAGAAAAGTACAAGAAAGTCTGCAGAGTGTTTTGCAAGAAGTAAAAGAAAGTTGTCCAAAACCCCTAAAATTCCAATTGTACTGGGAAAGGAAAATGCAGGAGAGTGGAAAGGCACTGTTTTCTCTCAGTTTGCAAGCTGCTTACAAAATGCCAGTGTTGTGCAGCCTTTAGCTTTGCAGCGTCCTGTAGCAAGTGCCTCTAGTCACCTACATCTAAGCAAATTCCTTTTTCACTGTATCTCCTAAGGAGAACCTTTGCCTGTTGAGAAAACAGCTCCCATGGTTTTTAAAAGGGTACAAGAACGTCTGCAGAGTGCTTTGCAAGAAGTAAAAGAAAGTTGTCCAAAACCCCTAAAATTCGAATTGTACCGGGAAAGGAAAATGCAGGAGAGTGGAAAGGCACTGTTTTCTCTCACTTTGCAAGCTGCTTACAAAATGCCAGTGTTGTGCTGCTTTTACCTTTGCAGTGCACTGTGGCAAGTGCCTCTAGGCTCCTACTTCTAGGCAAATTGCTTTTTCACTGTATCTCCTAAGGAGAAACTTTCCTGTTGAGAAAACATCTGCCATGGTTTTAAAAAGGGTACAAGACCGTCTGCAGAGTGTTGTGCAAGAAGTAAAAGAAAGTTGTCCATAACCCCTAAAATTCCAATTGTACTGGGAAAGGAAAATGCAGGAGAGTGGAAAGGCACTGTTTTCTCTCAGTTTGCAAGCTGCTTACAAAATGCCAGTGTTGTGCAGTCGTTAGCTTTGCAGCGTCCTGTAGCAAGTGCCTCTAGTCACCTACATCTAAGCAAATACCTTTTTCGCAATGTCTCGCAAGGAGAAAGTCTGCCTGCTGAGAAAACATATCCCACGGTGTTTTAGAAGGTACAAGAAGGTCTGCAGAGTGTTTTGCAAGAAGTAAAAGGAAGTTCTCGAAAACATCTTCGATTCGAGTTTCACTGGGAAAGGAAAATGCAGGAGAGTGCAGGGGTACTGTGTTGTATCAGTTTGCAAGCTGTGCCACAATGCAAGTGTTCTGCAGCCATTACCTTTGCAGTGCACTGTAGCAAATGCCTCTAGGCACCTACATCTAAGCAAATAGCTTTTTCACTGTATATCCTAAGGAGAACCTTTGCCTGTTGAGAAATCATCTCCCATGGTTTTTAAAAGGGACAAAAAAGTCTGCAGAGTGTTTTGCAAGATGTAAAAGGAAGTTGTATAAAACCTGTAAAATTCGAATTGTACTGGGAAAGGAAAATGCAGGAGAGTGGAAAGGCACTGTTTTCTCTCAGTTTGCAAGCTGCTTACAAAATGCCAGTGTTGTGCAGCCTTTAGCTTTGCAGCGTCCTGTAGCAAGTGCCTCTACTCACCTACATTTAAGACAATACCTTTTTCACAATGTCTCGCCAGGAGAAAGTCTGCCTGTTGAGAAAACAGCTCCCATGGTGTTTTAGAAAAGTACAAGAAAGTCTGTAGAGTGTTTTGCAAGAAGTAAAAGAAAGTTGTCCAAAACCCCTAAAATTCCAATTGTACTGGGAAAGGAAAATGCAGGAGAGTGGAAAGGCACTGTTTTCTCTCACTTTGCAAGCTGCTTACAAAATGCCAGTGTTGTGCAGCCTTTAGCTTTGCAGCGTCCTGTAGCAAGTGCCTCTAGTCACCTACATCTAAGCAAATTCCTTTTTCACTGTATCTCCTAAGGAGAACCTTTGCCTGTTGAGAAAACAGCTCCCATGGTTTTTCAAAGGGTACAAGAAGGTCTGCAGAGTGCTTTGCAAGAAGTAAAAGAAAGTTGTCCAAAACCCCTAAAATTCGAATTGTACCGGGAAAGGAAAATGCAGGAGAGTGGAAAGGCACTGTTTTCTCTCACTTTGCAAGCTGCTTACAAAATGCCAGTGTTGTGCTGCTTTTACCTTTGCAGTGCACTGTGGCAAGTGCCTCTAGGCTCCTACATCTAGGCAAATTGCTTTTTCACTGTATCTCCTAAGGAGAAACTTTCCTGTTGAGAAAACATCTCCCATGGTTTTAAAAAGG